>JAJIBD010025311.1:0-329959 GCA_021461705.1 Cryptotis parvus | reverse complement strand
TATTTCAAACCCAGGGAATGCAAGTTTGAGCCTCAGACACAGGTACACCCGGCAGAGCAGAAACCAGCTTTCCCCCGTTGAACCCCCTGCACTCCATGGACCACAGAGGCAACTCGACCTGAGTCCACCATCCCGATGGAGCCTCGGAGGAGGCCAGAGAAACTCCCCACACCTTGCTGGCAGCGATCTGTGTCACAATCCACACTCTGCAGCTGGTAAGATCTCCCCAAGCATATTAATCCACTCTCCAGCCCACAGATTAATCCAGTCTCCAGCCCAGCTTGTCAGAAACCCAGCCTACAAGGACCCGCCCTGCAGAGACCCGCCTTCAGAGGAGAGTATTTCAAACCCAGGAATGCTTGAGCCTCAGACACAGGTACACCCGGCAGAGCAGAAACCAGCTTTCCCCGTTGAACCCCCTGCACTCCATGGACCACGAGCAACTTCGGACCTGAGTCCACCATCCCGATGGAGCCTCGGAGGAGGCCAGAGAAACTCCCACACCTTGCTGGCAGCGATCTGTGTCACAATCCACACTCTGCAGCTGGTAAGATCTCCCCCAGCATATTAATCCACTCTCCAGCCCACAGATTGATCCAGTCTCCAGCCCAGCTTGTCAGAAAACCCAGGCTACAAGGACCCGCCCTGCAGAGACCCCCCTTCAGAGGAGAGTATTTCCAAACCCAGGAATGCTTGAGCCTCAGACACAGGTACACCCGGCAGAGCAGAAACCAGCTTTCCCCCGTTGAACCCCCTGCACTCCATGGACCACGAGAGCAACCTCGACCTGAGTCCACCATCCCGATGGAGCCTCGGGAGGAGGCCAGAGAAACTCCCACACCTTTGCTGGCAGCGATCTGTGTCACAATCCACACTCTGCAGCTGGTAAGATCTCCCCCCCAGCATATTAATCCACTCTCCAGCCCACAGATTAATCCAGTCTCCAGCCCAGCTTGTCAGAAACCCAGCCTACAAGGACCCCGCCTGCAGAGACCCGCCCTTCAGAGGAGAGTATTTCAAACCCAGGAATGCTTGAGCCTCAGACACAGGTACACCCGGCAGAGCAGAAACCAGCTTTCCCGTTGAACCCCCTGCACTCCATGGACCACGAGAGCAACTTCGGACCTGAGTCCACCATCCCGATGGAGCCTCGGAGGAGGCCAGAGAAACTCCCCACACCTTGCTGGCAGCGATCTGTGTCACAATCCACACTCTGCAGCTGGTAAGATCTCCCCCAGCATATTAATCCACTCTCCAGCCCACAGATTAATCCAGTCTCCAGCCCAGCTTGTCAGAAACCCAGCCTACAAGGACCCGCCTGCAGAGACCCGCCCTTCAGAGGAGAGTATTTCAAACCCAGGAATGCTTGAGCCTCAGACACAGGTACACCCGGCAGAGCAGAAACCAGCTTTCCCTGTTGAACCCCCTGCACTCCATGGACCACGAGAGCAACTTCGACCTGAGTCCACCATCCCGATGGAGCCTCGGAGGAGGCCAGAGAAACTCCCACACCTTGCTGGCAGCGATCTGTGTCACAATCCACACTCTGCAGCTGGTAAGATCTCCCCCAGCATATTAATCCACTCTCCAGCCCACAGATTAATCCAGTCTCCAGCCCAGCTTGTCAGAAACCCAGCCTACAAGGACCCGCCCTGCAGAGACCCGCCCTTCAGAGGAGAGTATTTCAAACCCAGGAATGCTTGAGCCTCAGACACAGGTACACCCGGCAGAGCAGAAACCAGCTTTCCCCGCTGAACCCCCTGCACTCCATGGACCACGAGAGCAACCTCGACCTGAGTCCACCATCCCGATGGAGCCTCCGGAGGAGGCCAGAGAAACTCCCACACCTTGCTGGCAGCGATCTGTGTCACAATCCACACTCTGCAGCTGGTAAGATCTCCCCCAGCATATTAATCCACTCTCCAGCCCACAGATTAATCCAGTCTCCAGCCCAGCTTGTCAGAAACCCAGCCTACAAGGACCCGCCCCTGCAGAGACCCGCCCTTCAGAGGAGAGTATTTCAAACCCAGGAATGCTTTGAGCCTCAGACACAGGTACACCCGGCAGAGCAGAAACCAGCTTTCCGCTGAACCCCCTGCACTCCATGGACCACGAGAGCAACTTCGACCTGAGTCCACCATCCCGATGGAGCCTCGGAGGAGGCCAGAGAAACTCCCACACCTTGCTGGCAGCGATCTGTGTCACAATCCACACTCTGCAGCTGGTAAGATCTCCCCCCAGCATATTAATCCACTCCCAGCCCACAGATTAATCCAGTCTCCAGCCCAGCTTGTCAGAAACCCAGCCTACAAGGACCCGCCCCTGCAGAGACCCGCCCCTTCAGAGGAGAGAGTATTTCAAACCCAGGAATGCTTGAGCCAGACACAGGTACACCCGGCAGAGCAGAAACCAGCTTTCCCCGTTGAACCCCCCTGCACTCCATGGACCACGAGAGCAACTTCGACCTGAGTCCACCATCCCGATGGAGCCTCGGAGGAGGCCAGAGAAACTCCCCACACCTTGCTGGCAGCGATCTGTGTCACAATCCACACTCTGCAGCTGGTAAGATCTCCCCCCAGCATATTAATCCACCTCCAGCCCACAGATTAATCCAGTCTCCAGCCCAGCTTGTCAGAAACCCAGCCTACAAGGACCCGCCCCTGCAGAGACCCGCCCCTTCAGAGGAGAGTATTTCAAACCCAGGAATGCTTGAGCCTCAGACACAGGTACACCCGGCAGAGCAGAAACCAGCTTTCCCCTGTTGAACCCCCTGCACTCCATGGACCACGAGAGCAACTTCCGACCTGAGTCCACCATCCCGATGGAGCCTCGGAGGAGGCCAGAGAAACTCCCACACCTTGCTGGCAGCGATCTGTGTCACAATCCACACTCTGCAGCTGGTAAGATCTCCCCCAGCATATTAATCCACTCTCCAGCCCACAGATTAATCCAGTCTCCAGCCCAGCTTGTCAGAAACCCAGCCTACAAGGACCCGCCCCTGCAGAGACCCGCCCTTCAGAGGAGAGTATTTCAAACCCAGGAATGCTTGAGCCTCAGACACAGGTACACCCGGCAGAGCAGAAACCAGCTTTCCCCCGCTGAACCCCCTGCACTCCATGGACCACGAGAGCAACTTCCGACCTGAGTCCACCATCCCGATGGAGCCTCGGAGGAGGCCAGAGAAAACTCCCACACCTTGCTGGCAGCGATCTGTGTCACAATCCACACTCTGCAGCTGGTAAGATCTCCCCCAGCATATTAATCCACTCTCCAGCCCACAGATTAATCCAGTCTCCAGCCCAGCTTGTCAGAAACCCAGCCTACAAGGACCCGCCCTGCAGAGACCCGCCCTTCAGAGGAGAGTATTTCAAACCCAGGAATGCTTGAGCCTCAGACACAGGTACACCCGGCAGAGCAGAAACCAGTTTTCAGGCGCGGGAATGCTGCGGCCGCTGATTTACCTCCACAACTACCCACAAATATTCTACCCACCCTCTGAGAGAGCCCCACAAAGCAATGAGAATATAGTGCCCGCATGGCAGAGCCTGGCAAGCTGTCCGATGCGTGTTCGATATGCCAAACCCAGTAACAAAAATGTTTATTTTCCTGACCCCGAAAAGAGCCCTTAATACGGCAGCAGTAAGAAAGGCAAACAAGCAGTGCCTGATAAAATTTCACGGCTGTCCTAGGCTGCCAAAACGAAGAAGGACTAAAATGACTGTCTGTACTTTCAATGCACGTACACTGGCAACGGAAGCATATATTGAGGATCTGATGCTGCAAGCAAGAAAGATCAAGTACGGACATCATTGGTCTGACTGAGACGAGGAGGCGCCAGTCGCATCATGCTGTATTTGACACCGGAGAAGAATTGTTCCTTGGAACATGTGATGAAAGAGGCGCGCGGTGGCATTGGTGTCCTTGTCAACACGAACATGGCTGTCAACATTGGATTCATTTGAATGCCTAACAAACCGAATAGGACGATTACACTTGAGGAGATGTGGCCCACTGCCAGCAATTTCTATCTTCATTGTCTATGCACCAACATCCACATACAAAGAAGATGAAATTGAGAAATTCTACATGGAATTGGAGGAGTTCTATAAAAAAGATCACACCTTCTACAAGATCATAGTCGGTGATTTTAATGCCAAGATAGGACCGAGAAGATCGGCTGAAGAACTCCACATCGGGACCCATGGCCTAGAATGGAACGAACAGGGTGAGAGACTATCTGAGTTCATCATGTCCACCAAGACTATTCATGGGAACTCACAGTTTCAGAAGGCTGAAGCGAAACGTTGGACATGGGAATCTCCTGGTGGACAGTTCCACAATGAAATCGACCACATCATCTTCAATCGACGGTTTTGTCTGACCGATGTTGCTGTCGCCCCCCAAATTCCAGACAGGATCGGACCACCGTCTCCCTTCGTGCAAAATTCTACTTCCCGCAACGGGGGAGAAAAGGCTGCAAAGTTTAAGAAGAGAACTCCCAGAACGACCACCAACTGGGAACTCTTTAGCACCATTGCGGCAACATGGGAAGATACCATCATTGATGACATCGATGAAGAATACAACCGACTGGTTCAGCACCTCCATGATTGTGCGAAGAATGCCGAGAGAGAGAAAAACACAAAAGGACGCTTTGTCTTCAGAAACTCTCGAGCTCATTCGCCAACGTGGCAAGGCGCGAGCCTCAGGAGACCAAATGCTAACGCCCAAGCTTGCTAAACAGTGCAGAGAAGCGATAAAAGCAGACCTCAAAGACAGAAGAGCAGAAATACTGGAAGATGCAGCAGAAGCCGGGAAAAGTATTCCGCGACTGCCCGCCTGTCCTTCGCCAACTATAAGACCAAGATGACTGCCCTCCGACGCCCTGGATGGATCTATCACATCTTCCAGAAAGGCAATGGAGAAGATTATCCAGGACTTCTACTCAAATCTTTTGATAGCCACATCCACCTGCCCACATACCAAATTCCACAGGATGGATACGCCATTCCCAACGTTCTCCCTTCTGAAATAAGACATGCCATCTCATCGGTAAAGAAGGGAACAGCACCAGGCCCAGACAAAGTCAGACCCGAACATCTGAAGAATCTGCCATCGGTGCTCATCAATACACTAGCTCGGCTCTTCACACGCTACCTGTCCGAATGCAAGGTGCCCTCCCAATGGAAAACCAGCAGGACAGTTCTACTGTTCAAGAAGGGAGACATTCATGACATCGGCAACTATCGCCCCATCTGCCTGTTGTCTGTCATCTACAAGCTGTTTACACGAGTCATCCTGAACAGGATTAGCAGAACACTAGATGAAGGTCAACCATGCGAGCAAGCAGGTTTCCGGAAAGGATTCAGCACAATCGACCATATCCACACAGTAACCAAGCTCATTGAGGTTTGTAGGGAGTACAAGATGCCGCTCTGTCTCACGCTCATTGATTTACAGAAAGCCTTTGATTCTGTGGAAACTGGAAGCAGTCATCGAAGCCCTAGTCAAACAGGGTGTTCAAACCCAATACATCAAGATCCTTCGTGAGCTGTATTATGGATTCACCACCAGGATCTCACCATTCTACAAAGAAGTGATCATTGATGTCAAAAGAGGGGTTCGACAGGGTGATACCATCTCACCAAAACTCTTCAGTGCCACCCTCGAGAACATCATGAGACAATTAGAATGGGAAGGAATGGGAGTGAAGATAGATGGTCGGCAACCACACCACCTCCGCTTCGCTGATGACATCGTTCTAATAACACCAAACATTAGCCAAGCGGCACAAATGCTGGCTGACTTTGACCGAGAATGTGGAAAGGTAGGTCTACAGCTGAATCTGAAGAAAACTATGTTCATGAGAAATGAACTAGTTCCAGAGGCCCCATTCTCTCTCAATGGAACAAACATCTCTGAATGCAGCAGTTATGTGTACCTAGGTCGAGAAGTCAACATGATGAATGACCTAAAACCTGAGCTGCGCAGGGAGGAAGAGAGCGGCATGGAATGCCTTCAAAGGCATCGAAGAAATAGCTAAAAGGACAAAGAACCTCCGGCTCCGGGCACATCTCTTCGACTCCACCGTTCTCCCTGCATTAACATACGCCTCAGAGACCTGGGCCCTACGAAAGCAGGATGAGAATGCTATTCGGGTCTCCCAGAGAGGCATCGAAAGAGCTATGCTTGGAATATCACGCCTCACTCAAGTGAGAGAAGGAATCCGGAGTTCTGACCTCCGTCGCTATTCCAGAATCAGGGACGCTGTCTCGCTTTGCCAAGGCATCGAAAATCAGATGGGCTGGACATGTAATGCGATTTGGAGACAACCGCTGGACTAGAGCCGTTACCGACTGGATCCCACGGGATGTCAAAAGATCACGTGGGCCGCCCACCTACAAGATGGTCAGACTTCCTTGTTAAGACCCTGAAGGAACGGTTTGAGGCTCTTCATATTCCTGAATCAACCAGATGCCATTGGGCTACATTGGCACGTGATAGGGTCCAATGGAAATGTTACTGGCGCCCGCTCGAGCAAATCGATGAGTAACGGGATTCAAGTGATCAAGTGATCAAGTGATCTGGCATATCAAATATGATACGGGTAGCTTGCCAGGCTCTGCCGTGTGGGTAGCATACCCTTGTAGTCATCTCAAAATCCAGCATTTATTGATGAACCGCGCAGCCGCAGTGGTGCCGTGTAAGCTAGGCTGTAATAGGCTGGTCTGCTGGGTGGAGTTCTTCTTCTTCTCTCACAAGATAATCAAACTAAGAATAAACTGGTGAATTCTGTTAGGAATTGCTTCCCTACTCTGTGTACTGTGGTCAAAAGTGGGGCAGGCTACTCCCATTCCTTTCTTCATTCCTAGTGGTGAATAAACATTGCTTATGGCTCTCCAGTCTGTATGTCCTGAAAAATGCCTGGCCTTTATTTCCTACTCAGCAGCTTGACTTCTCTAATAAGCCCTCTCAATTCATTATTTTCCTAGTTGTGCTCCATTAGTAATTTACAAAAGGCAAGGAGAGTGTTGTTATTGGACTTATTGTAAGTCTATTCGTCTTCCTTTATTTTTATAGAGTATTCCAATCTCTTTACTGAACTAAAATCCTATGTGGGTTAGGTATGACATTATGTTTTCATTTGAGCTTTGAATCCTTAATCTTATTACTTCCTATTTTCCTAAACTGGAGTGAATAAGCTACTTACAAGAAAATAAACTGAATTTCTTCAAAGTCCTTAAACTGTATTTATTGTGCTCTTCGGCTGATCCTGCTTCCTCAATTTCTGACTCCTAAAATGTTCAGAGAAATTACAAAGTTCAAAATCATGATCCTGATTAGGGTATAGCAATACGGCTGTGTTGAGTGATCCTTCACTTAGTGCTGCTCAATTTGACTTGCCTTTTCTTAATACCACACTCACACACACATACACACACACACTCGCTCCTCAGTTCCATATTTGTCATATTTGTGTCTTGACATAATTTGTGTTAATATTTTCCAGAGTTCTCAGAGAAGATGAGAAATCATTTCCCCTATTTTATTGATGTCTTATTTGCAAAAAAAAAAAAAAAAAAAAAGCTATGTCACTGATCCAAAAATCACATAGTGGAAGAATCTGGAATCAAATTTAGATCTTCCAAACGTTGGACATGGGGATCTCCCTGGCGGGCAGTTCCACAATGAAATTGACCACATGATCTTCAATCGACGGTTTTGTCTGACCGATGTAGCTGTCGTCCCCAAATTCCAAACAGGATTGGACCACCATCTCCCTTCGTGCAATATTCTACTTCCCCAAAGGGGAGAAAAGACTGCAAAGTTTAAGAAGAGAACTCCCAGAACGACCACCAACTGGGAACTCTTTGGCACCATTGCAGCAACATGGGAAGATACCATCATTGACGACATCGATGAAGAGTACAACCAACTGGTTCAGCACCTCCATGATTGTGCAAAGAATGCCGAGAGAGAGAGAAGACACAAAAGGCCGCTTGTCTTCAGAAACTCTTAAACTCATTCGCCAATGTGGCAAGGCGCGAGCCTCAGGAGACCAAATGCTAACGTCCAAGCTTGCTAAATGGTGCAGAGAAGCAATAAAAGAAGACCTCAAAGACAGAAGAGCAGAAGTACTGGAAGATGCAACAGAAGCCGGGGAAAAGCATTCGCACCTCCCGCCTGTCCTTCGCCAACTATAAGACCAAGATGACTGCCCTCCGATGCCCTGATGGATCTATCACATCTTCCAGAAAGGCAATGGAGAAGATTATCCAGGACTTCTACTCAAATCTCTTTTATAGCCACATCCACCTGCCACATAAAAAAATTCCACAGGATGGATATGTCATTCCTAACGTTCTCCCTTCTGAAATCTGACATGCCATCTCATCGATAAAGAAGGGAACAGCACCAGGCCCAGACAAAGCCAGATCAGAACACCTGAAGAATCTGACATCGGTACTCATCAATACACTAGCTCGGCTCTTCACACACTACCTGTCCGAATGCAAGGTGCCCTTCCAATGGAAAAACAGCAGGACAGTTGTACTGTTCAAGAAGGGAGACATTCACGACATCGGCAACTATCGCCCCATCTGCCTGTTGTCTGTCATCTATAAGCTGTTTACACAAGTTATCCTGAATAGGATTAGCAGAACACTAGATGAAGGACAACCATGCAAGCAAGCTGGCTTCCGGAAAGGATTTAGCACAATCGACCATATCCACACAGTAACCATGCTCATTGAGGTTTGTAGGGAGTACAGGATGCTGCTCTGTCTCACGTTCATTGATTTACAGAAAGCCTTTGATTCTGTGGAGACTGAAGCGGTCATCGAAGCCCTAGTCAAACAGGGGTGTTCAACCCCAATACATCAAGATCCTTCCGTGAGCTCTATTACGAATTTACCACTGGGATCTCACCATTCTACAAAGAAGTGATCATTGATGTGAAAAGAGGGGTTCGACAGGGTGATACCATTTCACCACAACTCTTCCTCGCCACCCTCGAGAACATCATGCAACAATTAGAATTGGGAGGAATGGGAGTGAAGATAGATGGTCGGCAACTACACCACCTCGCTTTGCTGATGACATTGTTCTAATAACACCAAACATTAGCCAAGTGGCACAAATGCTGGCTGACTTTGACCAAGAATGTGGAAAGATAGGTCTACAGCTGAATCTAAAGAAAGCTATGTTTATGAAGAATAAACTAGTTCCAGAGGCCCCAATTACTCTCAATGGAACAGACATCTCTGAATGCAGCAGTTATGTGTACCTAGGTCGAGAAGTCAACATGATGAACGACCTAAAACCTGAGCTGCGCAGGAGGAAGAGAGCGGCATGGAATGCTTCAAAGGCATCGAAGAAATAGCTAAAAGGACAAAGAACCTCTGGCTCTGGGCACATCTCTTTGACTCCACCATTCTCCCTGCATTAACATACGCCTCAGAGACCTGGTCCCTACGAAAGCAGGATGAAAATGCTATTTGGGTCTCCCAGAGAGGAATCGAAAGAGATATGCTTGGAATATCACGCCTCACTCAAGTGAGAGAAGGAATCCAGAGTTCTGACCCCCGTCACTATTCCAGAATCAGGGATGCTGTCTCTTTAGCCAAGGCATCGAAAATCAGATGGGCTGGACATGTAATGTGATTTGGAGATAAGCGCTGGACTAGAGCCATTACCGACTGGATCCCAAGGGATGTCAAAAGATCACGTGGCCGCCCACCTACAAGATGGTCAGACTTCCTTGTCAAGACCCTGAAGGAAAGGTTTGAGGCTCTTCACATTCCTGAATCAACCAGATGCCATTGGGCTACATTGGCACGTGATAGGGTCCAATGGAAATGTTACTGGGGCCCGCTCGAGCATATCGATGAATAACGGGATTCAAGTGATCAAGTGATTCTTTGGCCATCCTCTAGTTCATGAGGCAGCATATTCCCCCCTTACTGTAATTAAGTAGTCACAAAGCATATGTTGTAAACCGTGCTCACTTAGTGAAACACAAGACAATCCATGGCCAGAAAACTAAGAAGACTTTATTATACCAGCTATCCACACTGGTGGGTTCAAGTCAGGCAAACACCTGAAGCCTTAGACCAACTCCAGGGATCTAAGTGCTGGCTTTCATAAATTATTACCATAAATTGTCATTACTTTGCTTCCATTGCTCAAGCCAGGGAGGCACATATAATATGCATCTTATCAGTATAGCTACAGGGAACTTTCTAAAATCATTATATTCTTAGTTTGAAACATGGGAGTCACCCCAAGTGTAGACAGGGTGGGCAACTTTTAAAATGTTCCACTCTTAAGCAAAATCATCTCTTTAATGTACATGATATGCATTGTTTAGAAAATCAAAAATGCATATGATAAATATCCATTATAACACTTAGCATGTACTGTGGGTCCACAAAAAAACTTTTTACTTGTTATAGGTAGTGTCATCCTTGACCAGGCTGCCCACTGGGTTCATTCAGGGTGAAAAAAGTTCTGGGATTCTTGAAGTTCTGGAGATATTGTGTGAATGAAGACTCTAGAGATGTTTACGAAGTGCTATAGTGTCCTCAACATTGAGCTCAGAGCATAAACCTGTGTGTGCTTTCCAGCTGCACTACCCTCAGCTGTCAAAGTTCTTTATTGAAAGGCATTAAAGCCAATGGATTGCTCTTTCTTTCTAAAAAAAACACACTAATGTAATCTCTTTGTTTTGCAATTGCTCATTCAGTAAAGCCATTGTTCATTAGACTCCTGGGAGTTTGCAACCCTGGAACAATTGTTTCTCTGCTGATCAGGTCTCATTTGTCATTTTGCAGCAAGGCAAGTTAATTTGCTTATAATGCAACTAAAATAATTAGCTGTTTACCTGGCACGTTGGCCATGATTATGTAGAACTAATGACCATGAATGAATAAATTCAGGCTTTGTTGAAAAAAAATGGTTCGGACCATTAGGCATGACTTTGAGTATTGATTTTCCCCTGAGATTGTAGTCTTAAATGAAGTCTATGTGTCTGTGATTTGCTTGGTATTTGCTTGGTTTCTTGTACAAGGCCCTGGTAAACTCAAACAAACCAGGGTTTGAGTTCTTTAGGTAACGCAATTTTAGGCAACTGTATCAAACTCTCTAAAATTCAATTAGTCTGTAAAATGGATATGTTGACAGTTGTCATGGGCTGTTTTAATGATCCACTGGCAACGCATACAAAATAATTAACATATATTAAATTCTCAATATCTATCAAGTGATCTCCATATTTTCCATAATTAAACTGTAAGTACTTGCAGATGAGCAGTCCATTCTGAGACACATTTATCCACAGCACATAAATAACATTTACCTTAAATGGCTCCTGTGAAGATTAAATCGGACAACATACGAGCAGCAGATAATACCCAGTAAGTACTTAAAATGATTCTTTGAGTCATTTTATAGATTTTGGGGAAAATCAATAGACCAATTTTGCTGAAGTTGACAATGCTGATGACAGTGTTTATGATAAAATAATCCCTGAGATTATCCATTAACTTTTCCATAGTCTGTTTTAGGAAACAATGTAAATCCTACTTTCCAAAATTTAATTATTGTACTAAATGACCTAATCACAAATAAGTATTCAGAGTCCTTCTTATCTTCTCACATTTATTTGAATTCTAATCCAAATGTTCCTTTTCATCCTTTTCTGGAGCCTGTTTTGTAATTCTTCATCTCTGGCGATTACAGTCAGTTCTTGATATCTATAATTGCCTTGTTTTCTGCTCTACTGCAAGAGCAGAAACATTTCTACTCATTTCTTGACAAGAATTTTTTTTCAGATTAAATATCCTGTTCAACAACACAGTCTATTTCATTTCTATTTCCTACTAATGTCTATAATAGCGTTCATTCTCCTTAATAAAGGAAGAATGAGTAAAACATTTGTGAAACTACTTATTATATGTCTAACACTTTTATAAATTAGGGTTTTGTGAACATCAATGCCTTCTCTCTCTACAACAGGCACTGGATGTAAATGCCACCAAACTTTCTAATTATTATATTTCTATATCAAACTCCAAGACTTAACAATCACTACACTCCACTACCCATCTAATATATAACAAGACAATTTAATCACATTTAGGATGCCTGGCCAGCACAATTACACTTTGCATGCCAGGACACAGATATTGTGTGTTCCACACTGACACAAGAAAATTTCTATTCAAATCAAACTGAAAATTTACCCCCTTCAACCACTCCCTATTTCCCATGAACCGTGAAGACAAAGCAGATTCTGCAACTCACACAAACCACCTAGTCAGATCAGGGATAGTTATGTCAAGAAATTCTCACACTTTCATATAGGGGTTTCTTATCATGTTCTTGTCAGCCCCGAAGACTGACATATTTCAGCAAGTCGGAGTCAACAGGAAATGCCATAATGAGACTTTCAGGCTCCTGGATCTGTATTTGATGTATGGCTGACTCTTACTTTCTATGTGATTTTGGGCAAGTTGTGCTTATGTACCTCTCTGGAACATAGGGAATTTATGCCTATCTCACTGAAGGTTACGATTCCAAGAGCAAAATCCACAATGTGCACAGCATAGCACAGGCATAATGCAAGTATTCCACACCCTGTGTTTCATATCGGTAGCAGGTGAGTAGGCCTAATTTAGTTTTCAAAAGTCAACTTGTGTTTCCTCACCCGTCTTGTAACCTGTAACTGAAACCACATCGCTTCCTTCCCTTCTACCACCCACCTTGTCAAGTCGGAGAGAATGCAAAGGATGGTTCATAACTATAAATTGTATTATTTCTAAATGTCAGTCGGTGGTATTTTCTTAGGAGAAACAGTTCTTCCAAACACTCCCAAAGAGCATTATTTGAGAGGTAAAATGACTGAAGGATGAACTCAGAGTTTTAAGTTGATATTTCTGATGATTACATTTGTCTTTCCTCTCTTTTATATAACTTTGGGGGAGCTTTGCACACCGCCAAGTACACCTGGTCCTGGGAGCAGAAAAATAGCCTCCTGTTCTTTCCGTCTCATGAGTCCCAATTTTCCTTTTTAGGTGGGGGCGTTCTGAGATTTTTAGGAAACCAGTGCAGATATAACTGGTGTATTTTATACCCTTGCCAGAGACCATTTTGGACTCAGACTTTTGGCTCAAACTTATAGGGGACCCTTTAATCAGCTCTTCATAATAGCAGAGCTGTGCTGAGTAAGTCTCTCTGAAGAGGACATGCATCCTGTAGGCAGACACATACTTTCTCACTTCCTTCCTTCCCTTCCTCTGGCCATGAATTCTTTTCTTCTTTGTGCATGAACTGACTCTCATTCCTCCACTGGAGACATAAAATGACCTATTTGTTTAATTGCTTACCTTTCCTCATATTTCTGGAATCCTTATACCAGATGAGACAGGTACAATCTGATCATATCTTATTAATTATGGCAAACACATTTTGAGTTTGCCACACTCTTGGCACAATGAGCTAAACATTTTTCCTTTTGCAAATTAAAATATAAAACAGAGGCACAATGAAGTTAAATGTATTATTTAGAGTCATATGACCATCTAACTAGTATGTGAAATCCTGTGGTTTCTTTCCCAAATCATCTTGGTATTGCCTTTAAGTCACATGACTTTTTCAGGAAATGCTTGTAAAGTTAATGCATAAATGCAAAATTTCTGAGTCCTGATAGTCTCCTGTCTAACATGGAGATAATAATCCCTATTTCCCTGGTCATTATGTGCACTGAATGAGTTCCTATAGCTGAAAATGGCTAGAGGAGGAGTGAGTAGATAATAGGTTCTGTGCATTTCTTAATTTTATCAGGAAGGCACATTTGCCTTAGGTGAATATGCTGATGAAAACTAAATTTCACTTTTTTATTTGCTTCTTTTTGGATTCTGGACACACCTGGTGGTGCTCAAGGATTACTCCTGGGTCTACACTCTTTTCTAGGGGCACCCTGGGGAACCACATGGAGTGTCTGGAACAAAACCAAGTCAGCTGTGTGCAAGGAAAGTGTTCTACCTGCTGTATTAGCATTACAGACTCCTAAATTTCACTTTGTATGTAAGGATAATGGAACCCCAAGATGTGGAATCTTGGGGGATTTAATATTGTAGAATGCAAGTCCACAAGAAATGTACACTTAGAATATGGATTATTGTCTAGAGTAAGAAGAAGGGAGCATTAATCTTGTTTCAACCATTCTATTGTGAGAACAGATCCAGCTGAATCTCTGTGGGTTTGGGGATAAACGGTAGAAAAGGCATCATTGTGGAATTAATGTAGAGTATCTATGCTGTAATCCCTAAACCATAACAATATGGGATGGGAATCTATCACCCTATATATATATATATGTATATATGTATATATATGTATATATACATATATATGTATATAAACATATATGCATACACACACACACAAATATATATATATATACATATATATATATATGAAGGAGAGTTTGGCTCACAGAGGGCCTATGATTGGCCCCATACCACACAGGTTGTAAGCAACAAATGCAAAGATCTAAAGCAGGTTTGTGTGGTCCTATCACCTGTCTCTTTGCTAAAGTTATTTTTTTTTTGTATTTCCATCATATTTGAAGGGTGGAAGGTCACAATGAAGCCAATATAAAAGGTAGTAACTTCATTCTTATTTATATTTTCTTCCTTGGTTTTCCCATGTCTCAAGGGCATAGCAGAATCCTAAAGTAAAGGCTTTATATAATAGTCTGGGGAAATATTACTGGTAAGATAGGCATGAGAAGGAAGGAGTTTATGCATTGACAATGAAGGAATATTTATGGTCTTCTTGTATCAGGCATGAGACAGGAGTGAGGCGCAGAAGGCCAAGGTAAAAGGTGGTGGAGGATCCTACCTTCCCCATAAGGAAGGCTTTGCTATGGAAAATACCTTCAGGGCCAACTAAGGGATATTGGAAGATATGTACTTAGAGCATTGTAGCAGGTAGGAGAAATGCTAACCAAGCTATAAATGCTAACCAAACCATGAATGCAAAAAATTTCTGGATTTTAATCACTGTTGGACAAATCATTGAACTTTGGAAAAATTATTAAAATGTCTGAGCTCCAGTTCATTCTTTTGTAGATTCAGAATAATAGATTTACCTTATAGAATACAGTGAGGCCTGAATATATCTGAAGGTAGTGACAGATAATGCTGACTTACCATCTTCTTTAGACAACATAAAGGAAGACATAAATATAATGAATGTAGATTCTAAATAAATATAACTTTTTACTTGGGTAAATATACATATTATGCACTACAATTTTCTCTAAGTCTAAGAAGACTGAGGCATAAAGAAGGTAAATAATAGCATAAAGTGACCAAGATAGTCTTTGAATTTAGAATCCTTCATCCTATAGTCATCTGTTTTTTTTTTCTTTTTGGGTCACACCCGGCAATGCTCAGGGGGTTACTCCTGGCTCTCCACTCAGGAATTACTCCTGGTGGTGCTCGGGGACCATATGGGATGCTGGGGATAGAATCTGGGTCGGCAGCGTGCAAGGCAAACTCCCTACCTGCTAAACTATCGCTCCGGCCCCTATAGTCATTTTTTTTTATCTTTTCCTTATCTTTGGCTGAGCCAGGAGTTTGGAGCTAAATGGGGTCATAGAGAGGATGAGAAGGATGAGACAAGTGTGATGCTTTCATTGCTTGTATCTGTCTGACAACTATCCCAAACCTAAGTCTTCTATGAGAAAAAAAATGTTCATATGAATCCCCACACTATGAGGTCAGTCATTCTCAATATTTGAACTCCACAGCTCCACAGAGCTTCACCTAAGAGAAAAGCAATCTCTACCTATTGAGGTTCATCAGTAAAGCTTGAGATGAGAGCCTACTACTGAGAGTGTACCACCAACATGGCAGAGCCTGGCAAGCTACCTGTGTTATATTTGATATGCCAACAAAACCAGTGACAATAATAGACCTTATTCCCATGACCTGAATGAATGGTTAGAGGCTCTTTGTGTTCCTGGAGCGAGCAGATGACCTTGGGCTACACTAGCATGTGACAGGACGTATGGAGATGTTACGGAAGACAAGTGATACAAGTGAAGTGATATATATGTATATATATATACATATATATACATACATAACTTTATATACATATATAATTTAAATATATAATTGCATCTCTCAATTTCCCAATTTGCCATTTGATTAGAAAGTAATTAGAAATTTTTTTTTGGATTTTCTTTCCTTCAACATCCTTCTCCATGAACCAACTCCAAATAATTGAATGTTGAAGACTCAAAAACTTGGTAAGAGGAGAGACTAAAAGTTCTGCATTGGGGATGTGGAGGTAGAGCTTGGAGATGGCATAGGAATTGCAAAGAAGGAGACCTTTAGATTACTTCTGGGAAAGTACTGTAAGGAAAAGAAAGAAATGCATCTGAATTTAGTTGACAATGTTTTGTTGAGTGGTTTCTCTATGCCAAGTGCTATATTAGGTCCTGGAGGCACAGGAGAATTCTGGCAAGATCTTGATGCCTAAGTACTCTTCTACTGAGTCATGTGAAGTTGTACTTATACATACAGGAAAGTAATTTTAGAACTATATCCTAGACATGCATCAAGGAGAACACAAAGTGAGTCTGTAAATCAGACTAGACAGAAGCTTCTGGGTGGTTTTCTGATATTACCTAAAATAAATTTTGAAAGCTTAAGTAAAGTTGGGTGATTTATCTTGAGTTGGGTGATTCTATTTGCACGTAAATATTCCTATTTAAATATTTGTTAGGGCAATATAAAGCAAATTATTGTTTAGAAAAAGGCTAACATAATTAAAGTAGACAAAGTATTATTTAAAATCCGTTGTGTGGGTAATCTGTTTCGGGTTGTCTGGAATTATAACCTGCAGTGTTGGGGCTGAGAGAGGAGTCAATGTTGTTTAGACATAAAATGATGATTAAGTTTAGAGTTAATCATCATTAACAGATGATTACTGATCTGTTAATCAGAGACCTAGAAAGTAATACACATACTCACTACTTTCATTTGGAGGGAACACTAGAGTAGAGAGTGGGGAAGAGGAGAAAAGCAAAAATGACGACTTGCACATATATGAGACATTACAAACTGTTAATATCTGTAGAGCAAGCCACAAAGTGTAAGAGAAGAGAGAGAAATACAGAGACAGAGACAGAGAGAAAGAGAAAGAAATGATGCCTGCTATGGGGGCAGGCTGGGGTTGGGTGGGAGGGAGTGTTGGGACATTGGTGGTAGGAATGGAGCACAGTTGGAGAGCTGGGTACTGGAACACTATATGACAGAGACCCAATTATGAACATCCTTGTAATTGTATATCTCACAGTGATATAATAAAAATTAAGGAAAAATGAAGACTTGCTTATGTTTGATTTCATGCCATCACAAGTGAGACCTCAGATGAAAAGTCCTGTGTACCCTCTCCCTTGTGGTTCTGAGCTCTCGGAAAAGCCAACACAGCCACCTCCTCCTCAAGGTCCCACCATTCAGCAGCTACCCTCCTTTTATATACTCATGATCTAATGATCTAAGTCCTCCAGGAGTGACTGAAAATGAAACAGAAGGGAAATCCACGGCTAAGCTCAGTAGTCTTGAAGGTAGTATTTTTATTTTGTCTGTTTGTTTTGGGTCATTCTCAGTGGTGCTGAGGGCCTACTCATGGTTCTTTGCTTGGAAAACTAGTTAAGTTTTCCATTTGTGATGCCAGTGATCAAACCAGTATCTCTTTAGCCAAAAGAGAATGTTTACGTAGGAATTTGGGAGTGTGTCAGCAACAATATTTGTCATTTCAAGGGGCAAGGGTGAATGTTAGGAGTGTACTTCAGTGAGTTAATAGGGACTGTCCATTTGGAAATTCAGGCTTCTGCATGTGGGGAGATTTATTTACAGTGTAAAGTTATCCTTGGTGGTATTAATTACCAAAAACACATATTTACCCAAAAGACAGAGAGCAAGAAAATGACGAGAGAGAGAGAGAGCAAGACAGAGACTATTTATGTATTTATTTATTTGTCTCTTGGAATTTTTTTTTAAATTTATTATACCACAGTGAGATATACAATTACAAAGCAATTCATGTTTGGGTTTTGGTCTTACAGTGTTCCCAAACCCATCCCTCCACCAGTGCCCATTTTCCACCACCATGTCCCTAATACATGTCCCTAATATCCCTAATGTCCCTAACACCTGCCTCTATGGCAGGTTCTTTATCTCTTCTCTCTGGCTCTCTGGCTCTATCTCTGTCTTCCTCTCTCTCCCTTCTCTTATACACTGTGGGTTACAATGCATACATTTATAGGTTATCATGTGTATCTTTTCCTGTATTCAATGCTTAATTCTAGGTTGGCATTATCACTTTCGACAATTATTAGCACACTCTTCCCTTCTCCGTCTTACCTAACCTCTGACTCCCACATGTTTGTGGTAGATTCCACCTTTGACAAGACCACTTGATCCATGTTTTGCCTGAACTTGTATATTGGTTTCATACCCCATCTATCCATCCATCCATCCATCCATTCATCCATACATCCATACATCCATCCATCATCCATCCATCCATCATCCATTCATCCATCCATACATCCACCCATCATCCATCCACCCATCATCCATCCACCCATCCATCATCCATCCATCTACCATCCATCCACCCATCCATCATCCATCCATCCACCATCCATCCATCCATCCATCCATCATCCATCCATCCATCATCCATCCATCCATCCATCCATCCATCCACCCATCCACACATCCATCCCATCCAACCACCCACCACACACCCACCCACCCATCCACCCATCCACCCACCCATCCACCCATCCATCCAGCCATCCATCCATCATTCCATCCATCCATCATCCATCCATCCATCCATCCATCCATCCATCCATCCATCCATCCATCCATCCATCCATCCATCCATCCATCCATCCATCCATCCATCCATCCATCCATGCATCCATCCATCCATCCATCCATCCACCTGTCCATCTACCCACCCACGAAATCACCCACCCACGCACCCACCTACCTACACATCTACCCACTTACCTACCCACCTACCCACCTACATACCTACCTACCATCTCTCATCTATATTATGCAAATAAATGCAGACATTTTATATATTTAGACCTGAAAGAGCGGCATGTTGTACTCCCTACAAACCTCAATGAGCTTGGTTACTGTGTGGATATGGTCGATTGTGCTGAATCCCTTCCGGAAGCCTGCTTGCTCACATGGTTGTCCTTCATCTAGTGTTCTGCTAATCCTGTTCAGGATGACTCATGTAAACAGCTTGAAGATGACGGACAACAGGCAGATGGGGTGATAGTTGCCAATGTCGTGGAATGTCTCCCTTCTTGAACAGTAGAACTGTCCTGCTGGTTTTCCATTGAGAGGGCACCTTGCATTCGGACAGGTAGCGTGTGAAGAGCCGAGCTAGTGTATTGATGAGTACCGACGGCAGATTCTTCAGGTGTTTGAGTTTTGCTTTGTCTGGGCCTGGTGCTGTTCCCTTCTTTACTGGACGAGATGGCATGTCGGATTTCAGAAGGGAGAATGTTGGGAACTACATATCCATCCTGTGGAATTTGGTATGTGAGCAGGTGGATGTGGCTATCAAAGAGATTTGAGTAGAAGTCCTGGATAATCTTCTCCATTGCCTTTCTGGAAGATGTGATAGATCCATCAGGGCGTCGGAGGGCAGTCATCTTGGTCTTATAGTTGGCGAAGGACAGGCGGGCGGTGCGGATGCTTTTCCCCTCTTCTGCTGCATCTTCCAGTATTTCTGCTCTTCTGTCTTTGAGGTCTTTTTATTGCTTCTCTGCATCGTTTAGCAAGCTTGGACTTTAGCATTTGGTCTCCTGAGGCTCGTGCCTTGCCATGTTGGCGAATGAGCTCAAGAGTTTCTAAAGAAACTCTAAAGTGTCCTTTTGTGTCTTTTTTATCTCTGAGCATTCTTCACACAATCATGGAGGTGCTGAACCAGTCGGTTGTATTCTTCATCGATGTCATCAATGATGGTATCTTCCCATGTTGCTGCAATGGTGCCAAAGAGTTCCCAGTTGGTGGTCGTTCTGGGAGTTCTCTTCTTAGACTTTGCAGCCTTTTTTTCCCGCTATGGGGAAGTAGAATTTTGCATGAAGGAGATGGTGGTCCGATCCTGTTTGGAATTTGGGGATGACAGTTACAACGGTCAGACAAAACCGTCGATTGAAGATGATGTGGTCAATTTCATTGTGGAACTGTCTGCCAGGGAGATTCCCATGTCCAATGTTTCGCTTCAGCCTTCTGGAACTGTGAGTTCCTATGAATGGTCTTGGTGGACATGATGAACTCAGATAGTCTCTCACCCTGTTCGTTCCATTCTAGGCCATGGGTCCTGATGTGGAGTTCTTCAGCTGATCTTCTTGGTCCTATATTGGCATTAAAATCACCGACTATGATCTTGTAGAAGGTGTGATCTTTTTTATAGAACTCCTCCAATTCCATGTAAAATTTTTCAATTTCATCTTCTTTGTATGTGGATGTTGGAGCATAGACAATGAAGATAGAAATTGCTGGCAGCGGGCCACATCTCTTCAAGTGTAATCATCCTACCCGGTTTGTTAGGCATTCAAATGAATCAATGTTGACGGCCATGTTTGTGTTGACAAGAACACCAATGCCACCGACGCCTCTTTCGTCGCATGTTCAAAGGAACAATTCTTCTCAGGTGTCAAATACAGCATGATGCCACTGACGCCTCCTAGTCTCAGTCAGACCAATGATGTCGACTTGATCTTTTTTGCTTGCACCATCAGATCCTCAATATATGCTTCCAATGCCAGCCTACATGTATTGAAAGTACAGATAGTCATTTTAGTCCTTCTTTTGTTTTGGCAGCCTAGGATGGCCATGAAATTTTATCAGGCACTGCTTGTTTGCCTTTCTTACTGCTGCCATATTAAGGACTCTTTCGGTGTAAGGAAATAAACATTTCTGTTACTGGATTTGGCATATCGAACACGCATCGGACAGCTTGCCAGGCTCTGCCATGTAGGCGCTATATTCTCATTACTTTGTGGGGCTCTCTCAGAGGGGTGGATAGAATATTTACGGTAATCTGGAGGTAAATCACGCAGCCGCTGTACGGCCATGCAAAACGGGAAAGCTGGTTTCTGCTCTGCGGGTACAAGCTGCAGCTCTGTCTCACGTTCATTGATTTAGAGAAAGCCAAAGCCGTTGATTCTGTGGAGACTGAAGCAATCATCAAAACCCTAGCCAAACAGGGTGTTCAAACCCAATACATCAAGATCCTTTGTGAGCTGTATTACGGATTCACCACCAGAATCTCACCATTCTAAAAGAAGTTATCATTAATGTGAAAAGAGGAGTTCGACAGGGTGATACCATTTCACCAAAACTCTTCAGCACCACCCTCAAGAACATCATGCAACAATTAGAATGGGAAGGAATGGGAGTGAAGATAGATGGTCGGCAACTACACCACCTCTGCTTTGCTGATGACATCGTTCTAATAACACCAAACATTAGCCAAGCAGCACAAATGCTGGCTGACTTCAACCGAGAATGTGGAAAGATAGGTCTACAGCTGAATCTAAAGAAAACCATGTTTATGAAGAATGAACTAGTTCCAGAGGCCCCATTCACTCTCAATGGAACAAACATCTCTGAATGCAGCAGTTATGTGTACCTAGGTTGAGAAATCAACATGATGAATGACCTAAAAACTGAGCTGCACAGGAGGAAGAGAGCGGCATGGAATGCCTTTAAAGGCATTGAAGAAATAGCTAAAAGGTGAAAGAACCTCCGGCTCCGGGCACATCTTTTTGACTCCACCGTTCTCCCTGCATTAACATATGCCTCAGAGATCTGGGCCCTAGGGAAAGCAGGATGAGAATGCTATTCGGGTCTCCCAGAGAGGAATCGAAAGAGCTATGCTTGGAATATCATGCCTCAGTCAAGTGAGAGAAGGAGTCTGGAAGTTCTGACCTCCATAGCTATTCCAGAATCAGGGATGCTGTCTCTTTTGCCAAGGCATCGAAAATCAGATGGGCTGGACATGTAATGCCATTTGGAGATAACCACTGGACTAGAGCCATTACCGACTGGATCCCACGGGATGTCAAAATCACGTGGCCGCCCACCTACAAGATGGTCAGACTTCCCTGTCAAGATCCTGAAGGAATGGTTTGAGGCTCTTCATATTCCTGAATCAACCAGATGCCATTGGGCTACATTGGCACGTGATAGGGTCCAATGGAAATGTTACTGGTGCCCGCTGGAGCAAATCCATGAATAACGGGATTCAAGTGATCAAGTGATCAAGTGACCTGAAAGAAGTTCTCACTTAGAAGCTGATTTGTTGATCTTTATTGACAGGGCCCTCCATGAAGATTAGGATTAATTTTGGATATATTAGAGGACTGATTTAAGTTAATTGGATCCACTTTGGTGGAAGACTTGGGCCCTCCTGTGTTTTCTAAGTTCTGACCAAGAAGTTACTGATCAAGGTCTATGAAATTCCATTAGTTTTAAATGTAAGTGAGGAGCTTGTTTTAGTAAAATTCTTTTAGAACTGCACTGGACTCCTGAGTTTTCATCCATTCCATTCAGGCTTCGGAGGTAGAAGGGAACCTGTCTCCTGATATCGTTGGGGACCCCAGTGGCTCCATGACAGGTATCACTCTTTTTTTTCTAGTATCCTTTCCTACCACAACATTAATTTTTGGAAACAAAAAAGTAATCTTCAAAACTCTAAAGAATGATTCTGACATTGGGAGCTTCAATAAATCAGTATTTCATAAGCTGATTTTTAAAATATGCGTTGTAATTTTCTATGCATTGGGCAATTGGATGATCTAATAAACACTTGACATGAGTTTAAGAAATATAAATCATTAGACATATAGCAGGATAGCAGGAAATTAGCATATATAGCTTAATCACAAGAACAGATGCAATTATCTGAGGAAATAAGTGATAAATCGGGTAAAGTAAAAGTAATAAAAAGATGGTTCCAAAGAGTATCATTGTAAGGGGTAGTAATCCAGGTGCCAGATAGGATGTTGGGCTCTAACTAGGTTTAATCCCCAGAGTCTGTATGGTTCCTCAAGCCTGCCAGAAGTGATCCTTGACTGAAGAGCCTGAGTAACCCCAGAACACCATTGGTGTAGCCCCAAATCTATTTAAAAAAGAAAGAAAGAAAAATAGTATTCTGGGAAAACAAAACTAAGTAGCCAACTGTTTATAAGACAAGGAAAGATCACTTGTACCACTTGTATCACTTGTATCACTTGTCTTCCTGTTGTTCTTTGATTTGCTCTAGCAGGCACCAGCAACATCGCCATAAGTCCTGTCACATGCTAGTGTACCCCAAGGGCAACTGCTCCCTCCAGGAACTTGAAGAGGCTAAAACTATTCCTTCAGGTCATAGGAATGAGTTCCATAATTGTTACCTGTTTTTGGCATATCAAATACTACATGGGTAACTTGTCAGGCTCCTCTGTGAGGGTGGGATACTCTTATAATAGCCTCTCATGCACGAATTGCTGTATTGAAATAGACATGCATATATTGAAATAGATGGCTTTAGGGTGGGACTCTGATTAGCAGGGCTGTGATCAGCTCTTCTGCTGGGTGGAGCTCTGAAGAACTGTGGAGTCCGGATGCTGAAAATGGAAGCCCTAATGGTGTGTGAGATCCTCTGGCTTCTTGTGAGGCTCTGTTCAGATGGCGGGCCAGGGCTTGAACCTGCCTTCCCTTCTGGGCACCTCATGATCAGCTGGTCACAGGGAGAACCGGTAGCAGCTCTAACCCATGTCTCTGAGTTGGCAAGATAGGAAAAGAGAATGGAAAGATAAGAAACAGTTAGTGGTGGTGAAGTCCACATTGCTTATCCACAGAATGGAGTTCCCCACTGGTGTGTAAGCTCGGAAGGTGACCCACACATTGTTTTACTAACCAATGCTTTTCTTCTCTGTGGAATGAGGTTTGCCCACATTCTGCAGTGCTCAGAGCACCCAGATGGGATAACCCCCGAGAGACGCCAGGTGTCGACCTATGACCCTCTTCCTCTGCCCCTCAAAAGTCCTTTTAGTTCTGTTTAGGGAGACTCAGATTTGGAGTATAAGGAATCAAAGGAGTTCTGGTCTTACAGATGCTGCTGAAACTTGAGGAGGGGAAATAAGATAGCCTCATAAATGAAATACTGAATTGTAACAAGTTAATTTCAAGTGTGAAACAGACACTTGGGAGGATATGAAAATGCATCTAATAATTCTGTTATCTCCTGGACTTGGAAATGTATGATGGTCCTCTGAAGGCTCCCAGAATCCCAGGTGGCAGACAGTCACCAGCTCCAACTTTATCCTGAAGAGCTTAAAGCTTTGTGTGGTGCCTAAGGGACCCGTTTTGCAACAAACATCTGAATTATGAGACAAGTCCAGCTGATTTCACATGTGTAGCTAGGTTGAAACAAAACCTCTTCACAGCCTTAATTAACTTTGGCAACTTGATGGGGCCTTTACAATCACACAGAAGCAACATCGGGCAAGACTGAGCTCCAGCTCATGCTGAGCTCTCTCTCCCTGGTTTAGTCTTTTGGCAACAAGGTTGCCCTCCTATTTGCCTAGGAGAAAGAAACACTTCTGTCACTCTCACTTACCAAAACAATATATTTATTAACGGAATTATTAAAAGAAAAAAGAATGTCAGCAACATAAAATATGGCCACAAAATACAGACTGAAAAAAGAAAATGTCACGTTATGGATGTCTTGTCATTCAGATTATCTGCACAGTCCAAGTAATTGAATAGAAAGCACTGAATGCCATCAATAGTGGATCTCATTTTTTAAAACTATGAAATTGAAAAGAGTCTTACTCTGCTGTGCCTATTTTAATAGGGTTATGTTTTAAGTTGTTCTGAAATCAATGGTTTAGCTCAGGAAGAAAAGTATCTGAGGTTTTCATAAAATGTCACATGAATCAGTAAGTGTTTATCATATTGGGTGCCCACATATAAATAAAATCAATTGCTTTTCTGTAAAGCACAGTGACATATCAGAAGATAAAAACAAAATATAAATCTCATTTTCAATAAGAAAATCCATTTACGGTGTACATTACAAGATATTTTCCTCTATATTTGCAAATGAAATAAACAAAATTTGCCTTAAATAAAAGCAAAACACTCATGTTTCTGCATCAAAAAAGTTTTAAGTTACTATGAGATGTAGTGTCTAATGTGCCTGACCCTTTATCAGTGAGGTTGTTCTGGGTACTGGATACATAATATAAAGAATCAAAGTGGGTCCCCAAGCAAAGAGTTTAAATACTATCATTATAACATTTATAAAAATTATGCACTTCCTATTTTCAAGTACTTATATATTTAACTAAATAATAAGCAAAAATTGAAAGACTTATTCTCATGGATGGATCTACGAGTTTCTATTATAACTTATTTTGATAAAGCAAACTCTAGCACTTTTCTCATGTCAAAAATGAGTAGGGCTAGGTTCCTTGATTCTATACACATCCCACATGTAAATTGATAGCATAAAATAACAGTCTTGAAAAAATGATAGCACGTAACAATATTAATACATGATAGAGTCCTATATGAATTGTATTGTACTGCAGAGGGAATCATCACTTAAATGACATAGACTGCAGACGCTTCCTATCCCCCATACCAGGTATGTTTGAACCCCGGGCACACCATGGAACCACTTGGTCCAGCGTAAAAGGCTGGAACTTTCACCAACAGAGTTGAGGTGCACCGAGTCTCGGACCTGCCATCGGATGGATCACTTCCTCCCAGCTTACACAGATGCTTTCCATCCCCCTACAAGGTGTGTTTGAGCCCTAGGCACAATGCGGGACCACCCATGTACATCCCAAAACTCAAAACTACTTACTATTTATCTTACTTGAGATAACAGTGAGCATTTGTCCCTCCATTCCTTGCCACCCATCCCAAACTCTGCAAACAACCCACACACCTACAACTGTACTATCTAGCCACCCAAGAAAACACATTTGCAACCTACAATAGTCATTATGGTAAAGCAATGCAGAATTCCATCAAGCCCAATGAGTGAACTCACTAGTCCAGATGAGCCAAGCAATAATGATAACCTCTCTGATAATGAATTTTGGAAGGAACTGTTAGGGATGCATAAGGAACTCAAAGAAGCAATGGAATACAAAGTCAATAAAACACAAGAGGACATGAGAGCAGAATTGAGTAAATTACACACCAAAATACAAGCAGAAATGACAGATATTAAAAATGTGGAGAAGTGCAAAGCACACTGGAAGGCCTCCAAAGCACAGTAACAACTGCTGAAGAAAGAATTAGTGATCCCCAAGATGATGTCCAAAGATTCTCTAGACAACAGCAGAAGATGGAAAAAAAGACTCACAATTAATGAACAGACTACAAGAGATAATTGGAATGAAGCCAAAAGGAACAACATATGAATCATTGGGTTTCCAGAAGGGCAAGAAGAAAACTCTAATGAAGAAGAAAGTATAAAAGCATTCATTGCTGAGAAGCTCCCTGAACTGAAGAATGCATGCTCCCAGATTCAAAAACCCATAGGATACCAGCTAAAAAGAAACACCAATAAAACTACTCCAAGACACATCAAATAGAATGACAAAAACAATGGATAGAGATAGAATGCCGAAAGCAGAAAGATCAAAGAAGGAAATCACATACAAGGGAGGATCCCTAAGATTTACAGCAGACTTCTAGATGAAACTCTCTGAGCCCCAAAACAAAGGTGGGATGTTGTGAAAAGACCTAATGAACTGCAGGCCTCACCAAGAATTCTTTACTGGGCTAGACTCACATTCAGATCTGAAGGAAAGATACACAACTTCTTAGATAAACAACAACTCAGGCACTTCATAGACTCAAAACCAATGTTAAAAGAAGGACTGAAGAATCTACAGTAAAATAACACAATCCAAAAACACAACAGGTTTAAACAGAAAGATGGCACAAAATCCGATGACAATAATCTCTCTCAATATCAATGGTCAAAATGCACCAATTAAGAGACACAGAGTGGCAAAATGGATTAAAAAACTGAATCCTACATTCTGCTGCCTACAAGAAACACATCTGAATGATCAGAGCAAACAAACTCAAAGTCAAAGACTGGAAGACCATTCTCCATGCAAACAACCCACTAACTGTCCTTTACTAGTTCTTCCAGGAAATAGAAGAAACAGAAGCACTTCAAACAACTTCTACAAGGCACATATCCCCTGATACCCAAAGTGGGGAGAGACAACTCAAAGAAAGAAAATTACAGTACGATCTCCTTGATGCACACAGATGCTAAGATCTTCAACAAAATACTAGCAAACAAAATCCAAAGACTCGTCAAGAAGATTATATCAAGATCAAGTAGGGGTCCATCCTGGGAATGCAAGGATGGTTCAACATCCACGAGTCAATCAACATAATACATCAGATCAATAAGAGAAAAAATAAAAACCATATGAGCATATATTTAGGTGTAGAGAAAGCATTTGACAAGATCAAACCCCCATTCATGATTAAAACCCTTCAGAAAATGGGAATTGAAGGAACCTTCCTCAATATAGTCAAAGCCATCTACCAAAAGCCCACAGTGAGTATCATTCTCAATGGGGAAAAATTGAAAGCCTTCCTCTTAAAGATGAGGGACACGACAAGGTTGCCCACTCACACCTCTTTTATTCAATATTGTACTGGAAGTACTTGCCATAGCAATCAGATAAGAAAAAGGACATTAAGGGCTTACAGATAGGCAAGGAAGAAGTCAAGCTATCACTATTCACAGATGACATGATATTATACCTAAAGAACCCTAAACTCATGGCCAAAAAACTTCTAGAAACAATAGATATTTAGTGTAGAGTGGCAGGGTACAAAATAAAAACCCAAAAATCGGTGGCTTTCTATATACAAATAACAAAAGAGAAGAAAGGGATATTAAGAAATCGATTCCATTCACAATTGTGCCACAGAAAATCAAATGCCTAGTAAGCAATCTGCCTAACCAAGTGTGTAAAAGACCTGTTCAAATAAAACTACAAGACAGTGCTCCAAGAAATAAAAGAGGACATGAGGAAATGGAAACACATTCCCTGCTCATGGGTAGGGAGAATTAACATTGTCAAAATTTTAATACTCCCTAGAGCTTCGTACAGATTCAATGCGGTCATAAGTATACCCATGACATTCTTCAAAGAAATTGACCAAACACTACTGAAATTTGTATGGAATAATAAACACCCATTGAGAGATAAAGCAATCCTTGGGAAAAAGATGGGAGGCATCACCTTTTCCAACATCAAACTGTACTACAAAACAGTAGTAATTAAAACAGCATGGTATTGGAATAAAAACAGACCTGTGGACATATGGTATAGAGTTGAGCATCCTGACACCCATCCTCAAACACATAAACACATGATCATTTAATCTTTGATAATGTTGCAAAGAGTCCGAAATGGAGTAAGGAATGCCTATTCAACAAGTGGTGCTGGGAAAACTGGACAGCTAGATGTAAAAAAAATGAATTTGGACCTCTCTCTAACATCATGAACAAAAATCAGACCAAATTGGATTAAAGATCTCAATATCAGGCCTGAATCCATAAAGTACGTTGAAGAAAAACCCTCCATGACATTGAAGCTAAAGGCATCTTCAAAGGTGAAACACCACAAATGAAGCAACTAGAAGCAAGATAAACATATGGGACTACATGAAACTAAAAAGCTTCTGCGCCCCAAAAGAAACAGTGACCAAGATACAAAGACAATCCACTGAATGGGAAAGAATATTCACCCAATATCCATCTGATAAGGGGTTAATATCCAAGATATATCAGGCACTGGTAGAACTTTACAAGAAGAAAAGAGCCTACCACATCAAAAAATGGGGAGAAGAAATAAACAGAAATTTTGACAAGGAAGAAATTAGAATGGCCAAAGGCATATGAAAACATGCTCATCATCATTAATCATCAGAGAGATGAAAATCAAAACAACAATGAGATATCATCTCACAACACAGAGACTGGTGCATATCTAAAAGAGCAAGAACAGCAAGTGTTGGAGTGTAAGCGGGAAAAGGGGACTCTCATCCATTGTTGGTAGCAATGTTGACTGGTACAGTCTTTTTGGAAAACAATATGGATATTCCTCCAAAGACTAGAAATTGAGCTCCCATTTGACCCAGTCATGCCACTCCTGGGATGTATCCTGGGAAACCAAAAACACACAAGCAGAAACACCATCTGCACTTTTATTTTCATAGCAGCACTATTCACAATAGCCAGAATCTGTACACAACCAGTGTGCCCGAGAAATGATGGCTGGATAAAAAAATTAAAGGCACATGTACACAATGGAATGCCATGCAGCTGTTAGGATAAATGAAGTTATGAAATTTTCCTATAAATGAATGGACATGGAAAGGATCAGTTTGATTGAAATTAGTCAGAAGGAAAAAGACATATAGATAACTGCATTTATTTGCAGTTATATATTTGCAGTTATATATTTATTTGCATATATATTTATGTGTGTGTGTGTGTGTGTGTGTCGGGGACACGGCCAGTGGGGTCCCCTACAGTGCCGGGAAGCGAAGTTCCCTTCTACCTCGAAGCCGGTGAGGAATGGATGAAGTCTCAGGAATCCGATGCAGTTTTAAAAGGCTTTACTTATCACAGGTTCAGGCATACAAGTCAGCAATAGGAAAAACCTGGTGCTTAGGATTCCCGGCTAGAACCCCAGCCATGTGTAGGCCAAGATGGCGGCCACCACGTGTTAAGACCCTGTAAAGAGGAGACAAAGACAAGACTCCCAAGAAGGGTGCAAGCTCACAAAAGAGAGAGCCCAAAAAGAGAGAGAGAGAGAGATAGATAGATAGATAGATAGATAGATAGAGAGAGAGAGAGAGAGAGAGAGAGAGGAAGCAGGCTGGTTTTATACCCCTGCAACTCAGACCTCCCACTATTATTGGAAGCAGGAAGGGTCAAATGCCCTTAGATAATTTCTCCCAGCACCTCACCGAGGCACTATTATATGCTAAAGCTTTGAGCCAAGATCTGCCTGGAAATACCTTTATAGTGTAGAGAAGGGGGTTTCTGAGATGGCATGTCTCTGTACCAAAGACTAATACTAATGCCAGTTAAATATTTCTCCAAGCTTTCACAAGAGTCTTGTCTACTTCACTGTAGTTTTGTATTTTAGTTGCCTTTGAGTTATCAGGGAGCCATGCTTGCTTGCTTGGAGGCAAACAGCATTTCTCTCTGGTCTAGTTACTTAGATATCCAACGTGGCCAGGCAAATATGCTGGTAAGATCTAGCTAGTCCCATGATGATTGTGGTAGCATGAGAGAATATTTATACCAGCCAGTACAGAATACATGGTCAGATAAACTGCAACATTTAAACTACCCCCTTATCTACGAAGTGATTTGCAGTAAGCAATCCAGGACAAATGCAGAGGCTTTTAGGCTTTTAGGTGTCCTGCCACATATAGGTACATACTATGATACCAATATCCAAGGTCAGGTGGAACTTTGTTAAAGGTGAAAATTACCTGAAATGTGTGGTAGTCAGAGGTTAGTTAAGACAGAGAAGGAAACAGTGTGCTAATAATTGTCAAAAGTGGTAATATCAACATAGAACTGAGCATTAAACACAGGTAAAAAGATACACATGATAACCTCTAAGTGTATGAATTGTAATTCACAGTATGCAATAGAAGGAAGAGTGAAAGAGAGAGAGAGAAAGGGAAAGAGTGTAAAGAGACAAAAAACCTGCCAGAGAGGCAGGCTGGGGGAGAGGAGGGAATCGGGGACATAAGTGGTGGGAATTGGGCATTGGTGGAGGGATGGGAGCTGGAACACTGTATGACCAAAACTCAAACATGAACATCTTTGTAACTTTATATCTCACGGTGGTATAATAAAATATAAAAAACTAATCAGGATATAATGTTCATTGTAGTACTTACATGCAAAATATCTCAGAAAATAAAAATTCTTTACATATTTCAAAAAGTGACATAAAGAAAAATTTTAGCTATTAATAACAACACATATCACATGTCAAAACAAACAATAAATCAATCTATTAAATAAACATATGCGAATATATTTATGAGGGTACAAATGAATATACAACTGTGATAAATTAGAATCAGTCAGGTTATGTACATAATTTTTAATGTTTAAATAATTGAGAAAATCAGAAAGAGATGAATAAATCTTGTGACAATTTTAACAATTCATAATAAAATAATACATTACTTATTACTATGTTCTAAAAAATAAGTCCCCTGTACAAACAACTGTACAGAGGATGCCAGATATAATAATTTAGGATTTTTATCCTAATTGTTTTAGTATTTTCTGAATGTAGTTCATTTAATACAGCTGTTTGTGGTAAACCTTTATGAGATGAAGAACTCACCAATTCCAATTTGGCCAAAATACAAACAGCACCCATTACGTGTTTCCTGGTTATTAGAAGTGGACTTTACCTCTGACTTTATCTCTGAGATTGACCCAGAGATGCTCATTCCTGTCATTATTATTATCATTGTTGGCAGAACACAAATAAAGTAACCTGTGTGTTTATGCCCTAGGGAACCTCACCGACATTTATTTACTCTATCATTTCTTATTTTCATCTTCTAAAACACAGAGAGAATTAGATAAGAAAATTGACTTTTGTTTTTGAGTTCACAGAGCCCCATAAACACATGTATTATTTAAAGATAACTCTTTCCTCACTGATTTCTTTACTAACTTAAGGCCTCCACTACTGGTGGACTCCTGCAGAAATATATTCTAGTCTTTTATTATCTGGATTACTCTGGGAAAAAATACTAATGCCCATGCACCTATTACCCAGGTTTTCTGACATAATTAGCTGCTGCTGCGTGGTGGTGGTGGTGGTGGTGGTTGTGGTGGAGGTGTGTTGTGTGTGTCTGTGTGTGTCTGTGTGTGTGCACACGTGTGCATATTCAAGTTAGACAAAGGTCAGTATCATATTTTATTTATGAATTTATAAACCTTACTTGGAAAAGCCTAGGAACTACTCCTGACTCTGGGCTCAGGGGACCATGCCAGTGCTGTGGATGGAGCCAGTTTAGCTACATTTCAAGGTAAGTGACTTAACCCTTGCATAATCTCTGGCCCCTTGCAATTTGGGTGGTGGTGCCAGTATTTCAAAACTGCCTGAACACCAGGGTGCATAGCAAGTCACCTGGACAGAAGGACCTACTTTTGAGTGAAGAATATCCCATCCCTCTTCCCAAGAGGGTTTGTGCAGGCCCACATCTACCTGCTTCAGCAACTTGAAACAGGTGAGTTCCAGGTCTCTTTGTGTGTTTGCATTTGGAGACAGGCTGAATTGTCTTTCAAATTTGGGGGACATTTACACAGTGATTAAACTTCTCCAAAAACCTCAGCAAAAGTCCTTCCCTCTCTCTGTCATGACTCAGCCTTCCTTCCTTCCTTCCTTCCTTCCTTCCTTCCTTCCTTCCTTCCTTCCCTCCCTCCCTCCCTTCCTCCCTTCCTTCCTTCCTCCCTTCCTTCCCTTCCTTCCTTCCCTTCCTTCCTTCCTTCCTTCCTTCCTTCCTTCCTTCCTTCCTTCCTTCCTTCCTTCCTTCCTTCCTTCCTTCCTTCCTTCCTTCCTTCCTTCCTTCCTTCCTTCCTTCCTTCCTTCCTTCCTTCCTTCCTTCCTTCCTTCCTTCCTTCCTTCCTTCCTTCTGACTTGGGGCCACCCAGCTATGCTCAGGGATTACTTCCAATCCTGTAGTCAGTAATTACTCCTGGCTGTACTTGGGGCAACATTTGGGGTCCTAGGGATTGAATCCAGGTTGACTGCATGCAATGCAATTGCTGTACTTGTTGTACTATTCTTTTGTTTTTTGGGGTTTTTTTTTGGGGGTCACACCCAGCGATGCTTAGGGATTACTCCTGGCTTTTTGCTTAGGAATTACTCCTGGCGGTGCTCGGGGGACTATATGGGATGCCGGGTATTGAACCCAGGTCAGCCGCGTGCAAGGCAAACTCCCTACCTGCTGTGCTATTGCTCCAGCCCTGCTGTACTATTCTTGACACCCCTCAACCTCTCTTTGCCAGAATAACCCACCCCAATAGAACCATTAGGAGGGAGAAGAGACACCAGAATTCTTTCTTCCAGGAAATGGAAATAAACCATGCTACCCATTTACACAAGTTCTTCTGGTTTGTTTAAGTTCCTGGGAGGAAATCCTTGGTGCGACAACGAATTTCACATCCATTAGTTTCATTCCATAAACTAAAATTGATAACAAGCAGAGACATGTCATGTAGTGAAGCTAGTGATATAGAACAAGTCAGAAATAGGCATAGTGCTTCTAATTAAAGAGCAATCTTTTTTCTTTTTGACTTCTTCATATATTTTAGGTGTTTTCTCAGCTTTCTCTACTGAGGACATGTTACTTTAGCAAACAGCTAAATAACATTAGTAATAATAATATGTTTTCCTTCAGAAAAAGAGAAAATGCTGATGTGAGTCACAAGTGGTTTGGCTTCAAAGCAACTGGGAATATCGCCATGGGGAGTTTCTGCTCTCACCCTCTCTCCCAAGTTCCTTTCAAAATTTTACATCAATAGTCTAACACACCTAAATATTTGCACTTTGCAATTCTATTCCTTTCACCCAATAAACTCTGTTTCTCTAATTTCTTGGTTCTGCAGAATTTAAAACGTGCTGCTGCTCTCTTTGAGCTGAAATCAGGTCAATTTTATTGGCTCTTAAAAATAGGTAGTTAGTTGGTTAGCAAGACTATGAAAAGGTATCAAATGACGCCAGGTTTATGGAAATAGCTTTAAATAGATTCCAAGTGTATGGAAAGATTGAACCTCAACCATGCTGAGTGCAGCAGAAAGCAGAAATTAAGTCTTCCCTGAGGATGGTGGCCTGTTTAATATAATTTTTAATGATAAAACATCTTTAAATTAGTAGGAGCGTAGCTATTCTAACCACAGAGGAAAATAGATCATGTAAGCCTCTAAAAAGACTGAAGAATAAAAGTGAATTGAATAAGGAAAGATGAGAAACAAAATAATGCATTGCAAATCCTAAGATGATGAAAGTGTGTCCTCTGGGGACCCGCTTTCAAAAGTGTCCCTGCAAGTACACCCTTCCCCACACAGCACTGGGGTTTGCAAATAGGTCCCAATTACATGACTTAATTACTGATTCAGACCAGCATCTTATGCTCAGACCAAACTCGGTGCCCTTTATTTTCGCTTTCTACCCTTGCTGGGTAGGATAAAGGTCAAAGTCACAGAATTGCAAATGCTTTTCTCTTGGGCAGGAATGTAGGAGGAACACATCTACAAAGAGATACATGATACAGGAAGCATTTTGGGGAGGGTTGCTGCTTCTCAGTTCTTGGCACAGTAGAGATGCTGACAATTAGGAGTGTGTGAGTATGTGTGTGCGTAGGGTGTGTTTGTGTGTCTGTGTGCATGTAGTTTAGATTTTTTCTTACATCCTAAGAACATCATATGCATATTATTTATAATACATAGCTCAGTCCAGTACTTGTTTTTATTCTTCCTTAAGGATCATATCTGACCTTTCTAACTAAAGCAGACGAAACATACTGGCTTTTAGAAGAGATGAAACCAGAGAATTTAGAGTCTTTAAGTGTTTGCAAGAAACACAGGCTAGAAGGCCAATCTCTTAATTCCTGCATTCATTTTCCTTCCTGTGAACAGCACTTCTTAAGCAGTATAGTATGTACAGGAATTACTCGGTCTCTTGTTTAAATGCCGACACTGATTAAATCCATCTAAAATTCTATATTCCTAGTAAGTTCCAGGATTGCTGAGTCAAGCACCACACTTTGAGAAAAGAAATATTAAATCATAGTAGCTAGCCAATGCCCATTACTTGGTTATACTTTTGGGCTGAAGATGGTGAAGTAAATTCATTTTTTTACAAGGATAATTTTAATTTCTTCTGGTGACAAGATAACAATGAGGTCAAGAGAGTGTGGGAAATGGGAGAACATGAAAAGATTTCTGATATGTTTTGATATTTCTGATATTTCTTAATATGTGCCATGTCTTGAGCCAAGCATCATGGGTGATGTTCATTGATCCATGAATTTATCCAATACTCAGGTTATCATTGTATCTTTTTCTATCGACCATGAAATAACCTCAGAGAGATAGGGGGTTGTCCCCAAGGTGACCAAGGGGAAAAATCACAGAGCATAGATCCTAATCCAATTCTTTTGACATGGAATCTTACCTGGAGTTTATATTGCGGCATTGTGCAGATGCTATCTTCAAACTCATTAAAACACATCTGCGTCCTTGTTTGTTTTTTGGTGGGTTTTCATATTTTCAAGAAGGTGTGTGCCATGAAGATAGCAGCTGTTTTACTGGCAGCCACAGATCCTGATATGAGAGTTCTCAGCTTGGAGGGTTTGCAATGCTGTCCTGAGATATAATTTTGGATGGATACTAAAATAACTTTGACTTTCATCTCTCCTGTGTGGAAGATGAAACTCTTTCAAAGCCGAAGCCCAAAGAAATGTAAATACAGCTTATTGAGACCTGGCATTTCAAAAGAGGTCACCCCCTGGGCAACACTACCAGCCTTTGCCTATTATCCAGTTTTCTGCCACTCACATTGATTAAGGTTGATAAATCCTGCAAAGCACTTGGGGTAAGTCAGAGGGCACAAAGAGATGATGTAGCTGGCTTGAAAAGGACTGTATTTCCTGAGAATCACAGTTTGTCCTCTCCTATACTTCTGCTTCCAGAGAGGAACTGGTCTTTCAGAGAGCGAGAGATGTTGCAAGAGGTTTACCTGAAATGGCTACTGTGACAGCAATGAACCAAGCTCAGGATTCTGTCAAGAGGAAGGGAAGCACTTGGAATCATGTGGTTTCCTTTTTGGGCCCCCACTGCCCTTCTGTAGCTGGGATGGAAGTTTTCAGGATAACTTTAGAGTTAATACAATTGGTGAGTGAGGAAGCCTCAGTTTCCCTTTGCCATCCGCTAGGTGCAACTCCTTTTGACTTTCTCCATTCCACACTTTAAACATTCCTGAAAGTCCCGACACACTTTGTGAGAATGGGAAGTTAACAATTTCCTAAGGTCACAGATTTTGTCCCAGACCATAGCCTCATAAGGAACTAAGGTACAGTGGGCAAAGTCTACACATGTGGCCTAAGAAATCAACCAGAAGGCCCCAAACTAGTCAAAACCACCTATAAAATTCTCGTATTTTCTTTAACATTCTTGTCACCCAACAAGTAACACAAAGACCCACTTTTCCTATATAAAATGAGCCAAAATGAGCTAATGCACAAAATGAGCCATTTTTAACTTGTTCCTATACTAAATTCCTCCCTGGCTGAGGACTTTCTTTTCTACTTTCCAATAAATTTTGCTTACATTGAGTCTAAGCATTTTTTATTAGACAGATGAACAATGGGAAGACAGTGACACAGTGATAGGGAAAATATTGAAGAATCTGAAAATCATGAATAAACACAGAGACTTGCCATCACTCTTCCTGCTTCACCAGGACACATTGATACTTTGTGGTATACAGGAATTGTCCATCAGTGGTGGTTCATCTCCATGCTTACTGAGATATGTGCCGTGTCTCACTAAAATTCTGACACCATTGCAATGCAGGTCTTCGACCCTACCCCCAAAAGAAGGAAATCTGTGACATCGGTTGGATATCATATAGTTGAACACAATTAAGGCACCATTTTGCTGAGAGAGAGTGCAAGATCATGAGTTAAGGAAAGTTCAACTTTGATGACATTTTCTTGCTGGTACAGTTATCAATCACAAATCCAGGTTGTTGTCAGGATTTTTGCCCTACTAGTTATAGATTGGAGGTTTCAATGACTTCATCTTTGGTTTCCATTAGTTTGTTAGAATGGTTTATACAACCTCTTATAGGTTACCTCTTATAGGTTACTTGTAAGTAACCTCTTATAGGTTACTTATTTGATGGCAGGCTTATTGTAATAGGCTTTTAACTCTGGAAGTGATATATAGGATAAGCTATGGGAAGACATTCTGTATTAATCTTTGCCTGTTCACCTACATGGGAACTCTTGCAAACCTGTTCTTTTGAGCTTTATGGAGGCTTTCCAATAAAGAATATTAATGAAGTTACTGGACCATTTGATTCACCCTTGTAATCCTTCTCTGATTTCCAGGGTTGGTAGTGAGGTGAGATGGATAGTTCTGATTCTTTAATCTCCTGATCGGTTATGACACCTAGCCCTAGTACTTATAGGAAATCCCAAAGTCACCAAATTAACATCAGAAATACCACTGTCGCCTTCACTACTTTAAGAAATTTAAGGGCTATTTGTCAGTAAAGGGAATGAATGTCATATATATATAATGTATAATATATATTATATATGTATTTTATATTCTATATATATTATATATTCCATTACATAACACAGTATCACACCCAGCCTTGGAGGAATCCCCCTACACTCATCCTCATCCTGGGCAGTGTATTTCCTTCATATTTTGACCTCTGGCTGAAAGTTCAGACCTGGCTTCCTGTGGCCTCCTTACTGATTGCTGAGAAGGAGCCTGTACGTTAGCACAGGACTCTATATGTTCTAGAATCTGCCTCCTCATGATTTTGGTTATCTCTATATATTTGTTTTTCTTTGCTTTAGAGCACTTAGAACTTGTTTTTTAGTATTTAGAAATACGCTTTGAATTAGTAGATGTGGGAAAATAATTTCCCCTCTACCTTCTTGGTTTCTGACTGACAGATTTTATACTTGAAGACTATTTAACAGGAATCTGTTATATTCCTGTTTTTAAAAAAAAAGTCAAAACAGATAAATTGCTTTTGTATCTCTCTTAGTCATGGAACATATCCAAGGAAATCAATTCTTTGATATAGCCCAAGTCATCAGTAGAACTGAGAAAGGTTTTTCTACAGAGTTACTGGCTAAATTTATTTTTGAGTTATTACTGTCTTCCTGTTATTCATTGATTTGCTCGAAAGGGCACCAGTAACATCTCCATAAGTCCTGTCTCAAGCAAGTGCAGCCCAAGGATATCTGCTTGCTCCAGGGACAGGAAGAGACTCAAACCATCCTTCAAGTCATGGAATTGAGGTCCATAATTGTTACTAGTTTTTGACATATCAAATAAAACACGGGTAGCTTTCCAGGCTCTGCCGTGTAGGTGGTATACTCTTAGTAGAAGGCTCTCATTTCGAGCGTTTACTGATGAAACTTAAAGGGAAAGATCATGTTTTCTTTTGGGTGGAGCTCTGAGGAACTATGGAGTCTGGATGTTGAGAATGACTGACCTCATGATGTGTGGTAAACTCTGACTTTTTGCTAGACTTATTGGGATGATGGGTATCAGTTAGAACCTACCTAGAACTGTATACAGTGTATAAATGTAAAAGATCCTGGGCAGGACCTGATCGTAAACTCGGTGTTATCTAAGAATATCTAATTCTTTTGGGTTATATCTCAAAAGGCTCAACTCATAACATGCAGACTGAATACCTCAGTCATTTCCATATTATCATTATGTGAACATTAATATTCATAACACTATTTAAGTGAGGTCAGAAGGCTAGAAAGAGACTGCTCACACATGTGTAAATGGAAAAATGACAGTACCCCCACAAAGACTTGCATCTCCCTTGGGAGGGAAGGCTGCTTCCCTTCCCAGTAAAACCAAGAGGAGGGTTTCCAGAGAGGTTATGTAGAGGGTTGTAGCCTTAGATTCGGGACATGTATTTGAGGTTCACTAGGACACTCCAATCAACTCTTTCTTCTGCTATTTATTTCTGAATTTAAAAATCCTGTTTATTATTGAAATAATTGGTGGATTTTTCTTGAGGTCAACAATACAGGGATCATGATCATGTGTGTACAAGACTCTGGATTTAAAATGTTAGATTGCTTGCACTATAACACAATGGATATGGGGACTCAGAAAGCTCAGTTTCCCATTCAGCAGCCCCTTGGGATGATAGAAATCTTTTGTTTACTTGCAACCCATCTAAGAAATCCAAAAGCCCTAAGTTGGGAAGCTCAAAGCTACCAAGGTTATGATTCTGAATTACACAGCTATGTCTGGGAGTGGACTGGAAATTGAGGTAAGTAATAAGTAAAGCAATTAATCATTATATTATTTGACTAATCATTATTTTATTTGACTAATCATTATATTATTAATCATTATATTATTTGACTAATTTAGTAACAATAAATGCTTCCTGATCTATTGATTAGTTATATGAAAAGAAATAGATCAAATTCCTGCTTTTAAGGAGCATAGAATCTAGAAGTGTTCTAATAGAAATAAAGTGCAAGTTTCTAATGAGACATCCATGCCATAAAAATATTTCTAGAAGGGTAAGCAGAGGCATATGACATTAATCCTAATGCATTAGAAGTCAATATATCCAAAATATTATCGTTTCAACATATAATTAGTATGAATATTTGAAAAATCTTCTATCCTGGTGTTTCTACACTATCTTTATAATGTAATATTTGAATCTAGTTTAGTCTGACCATAGCTCTAATACTCGATTGAAAAATGTGGAATGATGAAAGCATTACAGAGATTAAGGTTTGAAAGATAAGACAGGTCTTTAAACAGATCAGAGCAATAGAATGGCAGGTAGAACTCAATTAGAAAAACAAGGAGAAAAGAGTCAAATCCACTTTTAATTTCAAGTGAAAACAAAAAATATGCACGTCCTTATCACTTGGGATACTCAAGAACAGTTTGATTTTCCAATTCATTTACATAGCAAGATATTGAGCCAATGTGTTTTAATTGCAGTAGAAATTATGAGGAAAATCATTTTAAATATGCACTAATATTCTATGTTGTTTGCTCTTCATTTTTGTTTGTTGCCATTTATAGACTGCCAACTTCATTAAAAACATTCCACGGAATTAAAGGTGCTGTATCTTTCACCAAGAGGATCCTGCCCAGACTTATGTACCCTTTACCTCATTCAACAGCTTGACCAGCTGCCCAATGCATATCCCTGATCCAACTGTGTAAAATCAGGCAACAAAAAACTGGGTGTCAGTGGGCAGGAAGGAGATATATTGAGGAAATGAAAACACACAAGAAATGGAGTGAAAGAGGAGAGAGAGAAAAACATTTTTATAAAATATTCCAATTGATTAATATAATTGAGGTGGCTTTAAACTATTAAACCTTAAATTCAAAGTCACTTAAATCTCAAGTGATTTGGGCATGTTGCCCAGTCTGAGAAGAAGTGACTAAAAAAAAGACTCTTTCATGGTCTTGAAGAAGGACAGTCTCTAGTACAGGGCTAGACAGTACAATGACGCACAGTCGACTAAGAAGTGACTAAAAGCAAGGGAGAAATGTAATTCAATAAGTACTCAAGAGATATGCAAAATTTATGGATTTTATGTCTGCTATTTTAGGTTAAGATTCTTCTTTAAAAACTGGACTCTTTAGAAGGATTATTCAATATCAGCAACATTCTAGTTGGTTTTGGAACTATAATTTAAGGTGTAAATTAAGGTGACCGCAACTAGGATGAAATACCCTTAAAGAAGCTCAGATATATAATATGAGTCATTTTGGGGAAATGGAAAGACGATTGGGAACAGTTGAAAATGAGCAAAAAAAAGTGAAAAGGGGGAAATCAAGAAACAGATTACAGGACAAAAGCCTGAGCACCTAATTTAAAACAAAAATGGTTTCGTATGGTTTATGATGAGTGATAAACAGTCTACTGTGTGGCCATAAAATATATATCTTTAGCCCAGAAAATATGAGTCTCACAGTCAGCTTAATGTAGTGATTTAAGTTCATGGCCTTTCTCCTTGAAAGAGCTACAAGGCTGAATTTACCAATCACTGTAAGGATGTGCAACTGGAAATAATGAACAATGATCACTAGGCATTTGTTTTTTAGAGCAAGTTAATCATAGATTTACCTATTTCAAGCTATTGTTTGGTTACATATTTCTGAATGCAGTTAGAGTGGAAGAGTACTAATAGCTATAAAACTTCATTAAAAAACATTAGTCTTCAGGGCAAAACCCATAAAACTCAAAAGAAAGCCCATTGCTAATTCTGCTTCCTCTGGCTCCCAGTCAACATTGTTATAATAAAATCCTTTGAAAAACTCAAGCAAGAGTCAAGAAAATCAATGGAGAAACCTAGTGATACTACAGTGAGAACCCCCTGACTCATCCAGACGTAAAATGAACATTAAACCTAGGGTAAATGCTGGGGAAAGTTCTACCCAACAAGCATAAAAACAGCAAATGGTGACATTAATTTTACTAGGGAATAAAGTAGCAAAAAGGGGTAAAAAAAACCCACAACCACTATGATTACCACCACCAGTAATAAAAGCAAGGCAAGCCGTGAGACTAAAGTTGTTTGTATTTCTTCCATAGAAAGTCTTCTGAATCTCCAACACCCTATATCTCATCATGCAAATGTTTAAGAAAGAGAAGAATCACAATTCACTGTCCAAGGCCTATGCCATCGCCTCTATTGGGAAAGTGTTGGAAATGTAACAATGAAAATTCTACTTTTTTGGACCACAGTCCCTTTGTATAAGCCAGTGAAAAGCTGAGTAACAAAGTAACCCAACAATTTTTTAAGTATTTTAGTTTTATACCAGGGGCATAGATAAAGTACAGTGGATGAGGCTTTATTAGCCTTACACGCAGCTGGCTCAGGTTGGACCCACAGCAGCCTATGTGGTTTCCCAAGTCCCACCAGAAAAACCCCTGAGCACTGTTGGCTCAGGCCCCAAAACAAAACAAACAAATAAACAAAAATCTGTACATCAGTTCTACTGTTCTTTATTTCATAGTCAGGGAAAGACAAGTTGTCTTTGGCATAAACTTTCCAAAGTTGCTCTGCTAGCCAACAGTAGAAATGGAACTCCAATTTGAGTTACTCAAATTTCTCTAGAAACAAAAATGAAAATATCAGAAAATTTAAAAAAAAATTAAATATTCTTGGAATTGTTTCATTCATTGTTTCTTTGTACTAAAGGTCTTAGAGTTGCTCAATATTTGTTGCTGGATTGAGTTGGTTTGTAGAAGGCCCTGCTTTTTGAGGCATTATGCATGGAAATATACGGTATGTTTATACAAATGCCCTGTCTTTCTGCAGTATTTTTCTGTGGACAATATCACACCGCACTCAAGTGAGAGAAAGAGTTCTGACTTTCTTCAATGATCGAGAGTCAGGGATGCTGTCTTCGTTTGCCAAGGCGTCGAAAATACAGATGGGTTGGACATGTAATGAGATTTGAAGATGACCACTGGACTATGCAGTTAACTGACTGGATCCCATAGGATGTCAAAATATCACGTGGCTGCCCACCTACAAGACGGTCAGACTTCTTTGTCATGACACTGAAGGAATGGTTTGAGGCTTTTCGTATTCCTGGAGCAAGAAGATGCCATTGATAGGGACTGCACATGATTGGGACATGGAAACATTACTGGCACCCGCTCGAGCAAATAACAGTATGTCAAGTGATCAAAGTGATTAATATTCTGTTGTGTGAAGTCAGTTCAATTAATTTTGACAATATTTTGTAGGCAAAGATGAATTTATATTAAAACCCCATTACACTAATAAGGTAAGTCAACACAGTGAACCTACTCAAGTAGTGCTCTATGAAATATGTCCCAGGCTCAAATGATAATGGACAGACAGGTGGCTTGAAATAAAAAAATCAAAGTAAAACTAGTAGCTTCAAAAAATAATTTCCCTCAAGATGAGTAAAACATGAAACAATTTGTTATTTACAATGCTATGGAAAATACTAGTCATTTTACAAAGTAATTTCTTGGACTAAAATGAAGAAAATTGTATAAGTTAACAAAACCTGTGAATTTCCGTAGAAATTTTCTAATCTCTGTTTTCACTATTATTTCAACACTTTTCCATGATTAGAATATTAGGACAATAGCTATCAAATCCATCAGCATACTGCTTTCCTTAACTCACATACCTATATTGCCCCCAAAATTTAGCACATGTCATAGAAGTAGGGAATTATGGAATAATAGAGATTTGAGAACAGATCTTGTAAAGAACCAATGGGTGCTGGGAGAGTAGATAAGAGTTGTCTCAGTACCTTATTTCATCTTACTTTCTCAATCAGTTTTCTTTCCACCCTGAGATGACATGATAAATTGACATGATAAATTGACTTCATCAGTAAGATCTCCACCCAACAGACTAATCCAGTCCCCAGCCCGCAGATTAATCCAGTCTCCAGCCAGGCTTGTCAGAAACCCAGCCTACAAGGACCCACCACGCAGAGACCTGCCCTTCAAAGGAGAGTATTTCAAGCACAGGAATGCTTGAGCCTAAGTCACAGGTACACCCGGCAGAGCAGAAACCAGCTTACCCGTTGCACGTGGTCTTTTTATTTTTTTTTCAGCTCACTCAGAGAACTTTATTTAATAGTATAAAAACAAACATAATTGGCAATGAGGTATTATTTATTTTCTACTAGCTGAGTATCTTATGCATATGGCCGCTAAGAAAATTTTATATATATATATATATATATATATATATATATATATATATATATATATACTTTCCTGGAACACTATGATAAATTTAACTTCATTCCACAAATATAATACATTGATTTATAACAAAATCAAAGAAGAAAAGTTTTCTGCCTAGTCCCCAGTTAACCTGGAAATTCAATTAAAGAGCCTCCTCCAAACAATACAGTTCAGTGAAGTCTAACTATGCATATTCTTGGAAAGGCCAAACTAGATGAAACTGACATTTTGAAAGCTATATATTCATTGTAATGGAAACCGAAATAAAATGTTGTTTGCTTTGCTTGTTTCAATAATTTTTACAGTGTGTTTTAGGGAAAAGAGGCAAACATATCTCTAGTATAATAAATTAATTTTCTTATTTCAATTATTACATTTTGTTTGTTAAATATATCTTTGTTTTTTTTTTTTTTTTTTTTTTTTTTTAAGTATTTTATTATACCACCGTGAGATATACAAATAAAAAAGATATACAATTAAAAAGTTCATGTTTGGGTTTTGGTCATACAGTGTTTCAGCACCCGTCCCTCCACCAGTGCCCATCTCCCACCACCAACATCCCCGGTTCCCTCCCCCTTCCCCAGCCCTGCTCCATGGCAGGTTCTTTATTTCTTTCCCTTTCTCTCTCTTTCTCTTTTCCCTTCCCTTCCAGACTGTGGATTACAGAACATACATTAAAAGGTTGTCATTTGTATCCTTTTGCCTCTATTTAATGCTCAGTTCTAGGTTGGCATTAGTACCCTCGACTATTGTTAGCCCCCGTTCCAATTTCTCTTACCTAAACTCTGACTCCCACACGTTTGTGACCTCCAAATTACTGTAAATATTCCCCCCCACCCCCTCTGAGAGAGTCCCACAAATTAATGAGAATATAGCCCCCGCATGGCAGAGCAAGGCAAGCTGTCCAATGCGTGTTCGATATGCCAAATCCAGTAACAGAAATGTTTATTTTCCTGACCCCGAAAGACAAAACAAGCAGTGCCAGACAAAATTTCATGGCCATCCTAGGCTGCCAAAACGAAGAAGGACTAAAATTACTGTCTGTACTTTCAATGCACGTACACTGGCATCAGAAGCATATATTGAGGATCTGATGCCGCAAGCAAAAAATCAAGTACGACATCATTGGTCTGACTGAGACTAGGAGGCGCCAGTTGCATCATGCCGTATTTGACACCGGAGAAGAATTGTTCCTTGGAACATGCGACGAAAGAGGCATCGGTGGTGTTGGTGTCCTTGTCAAAACGAACATGGCAGTCAACATTGATTCATTTGAATGCCTTACAAACCGAATAGGACGATTACACTTGAAGAGATGTGGCCCACTGCCAGCAATTTCTATCTTCATTGTCTACGCACCAACATCCACATACAAAGAAGATGAAATTGAGAAATTCTACATGTAATTGGAGGAGTTCTATAAAAAAAGATCACACCTTCTACAAGATCATAGTCGGTGATTTTAATGCCAAAATAGGACCAAGAAGATCGGCTGAAGAACTCCACATAGGGACCCGTGGCCTAGAATGGAACGAACAGGGTGAGAGACTATCTGAGTTCATCATGTCCACCAAGACCATTCATGGGAACTCACAGTTCCAGAAAGCTGAAGCGAAACTTTGGACATGGGAATCTCCTGGCGGACAGTTCCACAATGAAATAGACCACATCATCTTCAATCGACGGTTTTGTCTGACCGATGTAGCTGTCGTCCCCAAATTCCAAACAGGATCAGACCACCGTCTCCTTCGTGCAAAATTCTACTTCCCGCAATGGGGAGAAAAGGCTGCAAAGTTTAAGAAGAGAACTCCTAGAACGACCACCAACTGGGAACTCTTTGGCACCATTACAGCAACATGGGAAGATATCATTATTGACGACATCGATGAAAAATACAACCGACTGGTTCAGCACCTCCATGATTGTGCGAAGAATGCTTAGAGAGAGAAAGACACAAAAGGACGCCTGTCTTCAGAAACTCTCAAGCTCATTCGACAACGTGGCAAGGCGCAAGCCTCAGGAGACCAAATGCTAACATCCAAGCTTGCTAAACAGTGCAGAGAAGCGATAAAGGCAGACCTCAAAGACAGAAGAGCAGAAATACTGGAAGATGCAGCAGAAGCCAGGAAAAGCATTCGCACTGCCCGCCTGTCCTTTGCCAACTATAAGACCAAGATGACTGCCCTCTGACGCCCTGATGGATCTATCACATCTTCCAGAAAGGCAATGGAAAAGATTATCCAGGACTTCTACTCAAATCCCTTTGATAGCCACATCCACCTGCCCGCATACAAAATTCCACAGGATGGATATGTCATTCCAAATGTTCTCCCTTCTGAAATCCGACATGCCATCTCGTCAGTAAAGAAGGGAACAGCACCAGGCCCAGACAAAGTCAGACCCGAACACCTGAAGAATCTGTCGTCGGTACTCATCAATACACTAGCTCGGCTCTTCACACGCTACGTGTCCGAATGCAAGGTGCCCTCCCAATGGAAAACCAGCAGGAGAGTTGTACTGTTCAAGAAGGGAGACATTCACGACATCGGCAACTATCGCCCCATCTGCCTGTTGTCCATCATCTACAAGCTGTTTACACGAGTCATTCTGAACAGGATTAGGAGAATACTAGATGAAGGACAACCATGCGAGCAAGCAGGCTTCCGGAAAGGATCCAGCACAATCGACCACATCCACACGGTAACCAAGCTCATCGAGGTTTGTAGGGAGTACAAGATGCTACTCTGTCTCACGTTCATTGATTTACAGAAAGCCTTTGATTCTGTGGAGACTGAAGCAGTCATTGAAACCCGAGCCAAACAGGGCGTTCAAACCCAATACATCAAGATCCTTCGTGAGCTGTATTACGGATTTACCACCAGGATCTCACCATTCTACAAAGAAGTGATCATTAATGTGAAAAGAGGGGTTCGACAGGGTGATACCATTTCACCAAAACTCTTCAGCGCCACACTCGAGAACATCATGCGACAATTAGAATGGGAAGGAATGGGAGTGAAGATGGATGGTCGGCAACTACACCACCTCCGCTTCGCTGATGACATCATTCTAATAACACCAAAAAATTAGCCAAGCGGCACAAATGCTGGCTGACTTTGACCAAGAATGTGGAAAGATAGGTCTACAGCTGAATCTAAAAGAAAACTATGTTCATGAAGAATGAACTAGTTCCAGGGGCCCCATTCACTCTCAATGGAACAAATATCTCTGAATGCAGCAGTTATGTGTACCTAGGTTGAGAAATCAACATGATGAACGACCTAAAACCTGAGCTGCGCAGGAGGAAGAGAGCGGCACGGAATGCCTTCAAAGGCATCGAAGAAATAGCTAAAAAGGACAAAGAACCTCCGGCTCCAGGCACATCTCTTTGACTCCACCATTCCTCCCTGCATTAACATACGCCTCAGAGACCTGGGCCCTACGAAAGCAGGATGAGAATGCTATTCGGGTCTCCCAGAGAGGAATCGAAAGAGCTATGCTTGGAATATCACGTCTCACTCAAGTGAGAGAAGGAATCGGAGTTCTGACCTCCGTCTCTATTCCAGAATCAGGGATGCTGTCTCGTTTGCCAAGGCATCGAAAATCAGATGGGCTGGACATGTAATGCGATTTGGAGACAACCGCTGGACTAGAGCCATTACCGACTGGATCCCACGGGATATCAAAAGATCACGTGGCCGCCCACCTACAAGATGGTCAGACTTCCTTGTAAAGACCCTGAAGGAACGGTTTGAGGCTCTTCATATTCCTGAATCAACCAGATGCCATTGGGCTACATTGGCACGTGATAGGGTCCAATGGAAATGTTACTGGCGCCCGCTCAAGCAAATCGATGAATTTCAAGTGGATGGATTCAAGTGATCAAGTGATCAAGTGAAGTAATACTTGCAAATACTTACAAGAATTTTGATTAATAATAACCAAATTAGAAGAAATGTTGTACTGTCCCAAACAGCCTTCCGATAGTGTCTAGAATCTTGCACTATCCAAATAAGAAGACCAAGCCTGGAATTTTGGGATGCCACAGGTGGTTCATGTTGACAATCTAGGCTTATTGTCATACCCAGTCCCACCCGCTGAAACAGAATCATGTGAGTGAAGATATATTGGCTTCGAAATTCAATCTGCCTGCTAACTAAGCAACCAATGGAACTCTACCCTGTTTTGATTTCTGATCATAGTTACAGGGAATATGATTATATGTGTGTTCCTTCAAGCTAACTAGTTTGGAAGTCATCTCTTTTCAGCAACAATATGTCACTTGATCATTTGACATCCTGTTATTCATCAATTTGCTTGAGTGTGTGTCAGTAACATTTTCATTTGACCCTATCAGGTGTCAGTGTAGCCCAATGGCATCTGGTTGCTTCAGGAATATGAAGAGCCTCAAACCATTCATTCAGGATCTTGATGAAGAAGTCTGACCATCTTATAACTGGGTGGCCATGTGATCTTTTGACGTCCTGTGGAATCCAGTTGGTAACGGCTCTAATCCAGCAGTCATCTCCAAATCTCATTACATCTCCAGCCCATCTGATTTTCTCTCACTTGAGTGAGGCAAGATATTCCAAGCATAACTCTTTCAATTCCTCTTTGGGAGACCCGAATAGCATTCTCATTCTGCTTTTGTAGGGCCCAGGTCTCTGAGGCGTATGTTCATGCAGGGAGAACGGTGGAGTCAAGGAGATGTGCCCGGGCCAGAGGTTCTTTGTCCTTTTAGTTATTTCTTTGATGCTCTTGAAGGCATTCCATGCCACTCTCTTCCTCCTGCGCAGGTCAGTTTTAGGTAGTTCATCATGTTGACTTAATGACCTAGGTACACGTTGCTTCTCGGCCTTTTTTGGCCAAGATCAAGTGTGTATAGCAGCAATATATAACTAGAACAATGTCATCACCAAATCTATTTCATGAGAATAACTTTTTAATACAGATTCATTTTAATCATTGTATTCATGGCCCAAATAAAATAATTTCACTTATAAGTACAGTCATTTTGCAAAAACGTCAGGAAATTGCAGAAATGTGTGAATTGATTATGCAGTAAACAACTAGTCAGGAATCTCAGCTGTGCATTGCTAGGTTTTCATTTAATGTGAGAGATCATGGGCCTTCCCACATGAAGCAGAAAAAAAGTAAGATGCAATGCAAGATGTTATAGTTTATGCAGAAGATTTAAAGCTTCCAACTCTTCCTAAATGTGAAGAGCACCTTGAGTGTTCCAAAGGAATTACAGCAAAGATAACCGCAAATGAAATGAGGCAGAATGTTGGATTTATCTTCATGTACAGTTTTCCACATAGTGAAATGTCTCCCATTTGTCTATGCTCCTTTGACATTAGATTGATCAGTTAACTAGCTCCAGAAGCAAAAGATCAACCAGCTGACAAATTGTTCCCCTTGACTTCAAAGCACACCGAGGCCTAAATTTTAGGTCTAATGATTTTAAATCACCCTTCTTGTTACAACAAAATGCATAATGCAACTTAATCAAATCTCTAAGCATTCTTCAAAGCCTGGCTTATTTGGGCATGACAGAGGAAGTCACTGTCACTGTCTTCCCGTTCATCATCGTTTGCTCGAGCGGGCCCCAGTAACATCTCTATATGTCCTGTCTCATGCTAGTAGAGCCAAGGCTCTGCTTGCTCCAGGAACATAAAGAGCCTCAATCCATTCCGGAATGAGGCCTATAATTGTTACTGGTATTTGGCTATATATCAAATACAACACGGGTAGCTTGCCAGGCTCTCCGTGCAGGTAGCTACTCTGTAGGCATCTCTAAGTCCAGCATTTATTGATGAACCGTGCAGCTGCAGGAAGCCGCGAGCGGGGCTTGATAGGCTGGTCTACTGGGCTACTGGGTGGAGGGTCTGTGAGAGAAGTCCGGATGTGGAAAATGGAGGCCCTCATGGAGTGGGGGGTCGTCGGCTTGTCTCTCTTAAGGTAGCCAAATGACAGAGGAATAAAGGTAATAAATGCATGTGGAGTGGACAGGGGTCATGGTTTCTGTGTGTACCACAGGTAGGGTTTAGGTGAATTTAACAGGTAATACTGTTAAAGAAGAGACACATAAATGGACCCAACTATAAATTAAACAGAGCTCATTAGCCTGCCTTTCTGGGGAAATGAGTTCTTTGTGGAGTGAAATAATATCTCAAGGGCTCATGTAATAAGATGAAATTGGAACATTCTACTGGGTAAAGGCAAAACACCAATGACTTCAATGTGAGTCATCTACCAGTTTGAGCTCATATTCAAGGAATTAAATGTTAGTAAACAATAAAATCATATGTTTGGAGAAAAATATTAGCATTGTTATTGTGGTTATAGTTCTTACTAACAATAGTAATTATAGCTTATATTGAACTCAGATTACTTAAAATAATAGGGAGTACTGACAGCCCTGAGATACTAATGAAATGTGGTATGTTCCTCAAATGAAAGACACTTATGTTAAAAATAAAATCTATCAAAGGTGTTTATGCATGTCTGAAATTAATTTAAGGCACTCCTAGTCTCCATAGACGAAAGAGCGTTGATTTTTGGTTAAAAATCTCAGAATCAAAAGAGTCAGGATTCACGTCAGAGAGGCACTTGGGGCGTGTCTTGCATGCAATAGACCCTGGTTCAACTTATGACATCATATAATCATCCAAATATTGACTCATCTGCTGAGAATCACAGGGAGGTGTTCAAGCGTCTCCTAATATCTACTGAGGACCGTCCCCAATAATAAAATTCAAGTTGTCAACAGTCTGAGATAAACTAAGTTTTCTTTAATATAATGATTTTATATTTCTTTAATATAAAAATTCTTTAATGTAATGATTTTCTTTAATATAATGATTTCTTTAATTAATATAATGATTTCCTTTTTAATCACTCATTATTCAGCAGCTCTATGTGTTAGATATTAGTAACTTCATTTCAGATCTGGGAAAACATTTTCCAGAGATAAAGCAAATAAAGTAGTTGTTTCAAAGTCAAGTTAATTGACTTCAAAAACTCTTGGTGTGTGGAATTATGTAAATTAGTTTGAAGCAGAAATCTTCCTTTGAATAGGTATAATAATTCAAGTATGTCTTGAAGGGTCCATAAAGAGGTTATAAAAGTCAAGATGCTTGCCTTGATATAGCTGATCTGGGTTTGATTCCTAATATATATATATACATATATATATGTTATATGTTATATATTATAAATCATATTATGTATCATATATCATATATCTATATCATATTATATATTATATATTATATTATATTATATATTATATATATATCACTAGATCACTAGACATTCCATTGTTCATCGATTTCCTCGAGTGGGCACCAGTAACATTTCCATTTGACCCTATTACGTGCCAGTGTAGCCCAATGGTATCTGGTTGTTTCAGGAACACGAAGAGCCTCAAACTGTTCGTTCATGGTCTTGATGAAGAAGTCTCACCATCTTGTAGGTGGGCGGCCCCGCGGTCTTTTGACGTCCCATGGGATCTAATCAGTAACAGCTCTAGTCCATTGGTTGTCTCCAAATCGCATTACATGTCCAGCCCATCTGATTTTCGATGCCTTGGCAAATGAGACAGTGTCCCTGACTCTGGAACAGCAATGGAGGTCAGAAGTCCGATTCCTTCTCTCACTTGAGTGAGGGGTGATATTCCAAGCATAGCTCTTTTGATTCCCCTTTGGGAGACCCAAATAGCATTCTCATCCTGCTTTTGTAGGGCCCAGATCACTTCTTTGTAGAATGGTGAGATCCTGGTGGTGAATCTGTAATAGAGCTCACGAAGCATCTTGATGTATTGAGTTTGAACACCCTTTTTGGCTAGGACTTCGATAACTGCTTCAGTCTCCACAGAATCAAAGGCTTATCTTTAAATCAATGAACGTGAGACAGAGTGGCATCTTGAACTCCCTACAAACCTCAATGAGCTTGGTTACCGTATGGATATGGTTGATTGTCCTGAATCCGTTTCGGAAGCCAGCTAGCTCGCATGGTTGTCCTTCATCTAATGCTCTGCAAATCCTGTTCAGGATGACTCAAGTGAACAGCTTGTAGATAACGGACAACAGGCAGATGGGGCAATAGTTGCCAATGTCGTGAATGTCTCCCTTCTTGAACAGTAGAACTGTCCTGCTGGTTTTCCATTGGTTGGGCACCTTGCATTCAGACAGGTAGCGTGTGAAGAGCCAAGCCAGTGTATTGATGAGTACTGACAGCAGATTCTTCAGGTGTTTGGGTCTGACTTTGTCTGGGCCTGGTGCTGTTCCCTTCTTTACCGAGGAGATGGCATGTCAAATTTCAGAAGAAAGAATCGTTGGGAATGACATATCCATCCTGCGGAATTTGGTATGTGGGCAGGTGGACGTGGCTATCAAAGAGATCTGAGTAGAAGTCATGGATAATCTTCTCCATTGCCTTTCTGGAAGATGTGATAGATCCATTAGGGCATTGGAGGGCAGTCATCTTGGTCTTAAAGTTGGTGAAGGACAGGCAGGCATTGCAAATGCTTTTCCCGGCTTTTGCAGCATCTTCCAGTATTTCTGCTCTTCTCTCTTTGAGGTCTTCCTTTATCGCTTCTCTGCACTGCTTTCAGAGCTTGGACATTAGCATTTGGTCGCCCGAGGCTCTTGCCTTGCCACGTTGTCGAATGAGCTCGAGACTTTTTTGAAGACAGGCGTCCTTTTGTGTCTTTTTCTCTCTCGGCATTCTTCGCACAGTCATGGAGGTGCTGAAACAGTCGGTTGTATTCTTCATCGATGTCATCAATGATGGTATCTTCCCATGTTGCCACAATGGTGCCAAAGAGTTCCCAGTTGGTGGTCGTTCTGGGAGTTCTCTTTTTAAACTTTGCAGCCTTTTCTCCCAGGTTGCTTGAAGTAGAATTTTGCAAGAAGGAGATGGTGTTCCAATCCTGTTTGGAATTTTGGGATGACAGCGACATCGGTAAGGCAAAACCTTCGATTGAAGATGATGTGGTCAATTTCATTGTGGAACTGTCCACCAGGAGATTCCCATGTCCAACGTTTTGCTTCAGACTTCTGGATCTGTGAGTTCCCATGAATGGTCTTGGTGAACATGATGAACTCAGATAGTCTCTCACCTTGTTCATTCCATTCTAGGCCATGGGTCCCAATGTGGAGTTCTTCAGCCAATCTTCTCGGTCCTATCTTGGCATTAAAATCACCAACTATGATCTTGTAGAAGGTGTGATCTTTTTTTATAGAACTCCTCAAATTTCCTCCAGTAGAATTTCTCAATTTCATCTTCCTTGTATGTGGATGTTGGTGCATAGACAACGAAGATAGAAATTGCTGGCAGTGGGCCACATCTCTTCAAGTGTAATCGTCTGATATGGGTTTTTAGGCACTCAAATGAATCAATGTTCATGGCCACATTCGTGTTGACAAGGACACCGATGCCAACGATGCCTCTTTCGTGGCATGTTCCTAGGAAGAGTTTTTCTCGGTATAAAAAATGGCATGATGCGATTGACACCTCCTTGTCTCAGTCAGACCAATGATGTCATACTTGATCTTTTCCGCTTGCACCATCAGGTTCTCAATATATGCTTCAGATGCCAGCGTATGTGCATTGAAAGTACAGTCATTTTAGTCCTTCTTCGTTTTGGCAGCCTACTTTGTTCCTGAAATTTTATCAAGTACTCCTTGTCCCTCCTTCTTAGTTCTGCTGTATTAAGGGCTCTTTCAGGGTCAGGAAGATACACATTTTTATTACTGGTTTTGGCATATTGAATACACATTGGACAGCTTGCCAGGCTCTGCCGCATCGGATGGTAGAGTTCTCATTAGCTTGCAGGGTTCTCTGAGAGGGGTGTGGAAGTAAATCGTGAGGCCGCTTAGTGGCTGCGCCCAACAGGGAGAGCTTGTATCTGCTCTGCCCTGGGGTATCTGTGTCTGCAGCTCAGGCATTCCTTGACTTTAAATACTCTCCTCTGTAGGGGCGGGTCTCTGAAGGGCTGGTCCTTGTAGGCTGGAGACTGGATTAATCTCTTGGATGGAGATGTGAAGAGCTGTGGAGTGCGGATTAAGAAGATTGCAACCAGCATGGTGTGGGGTGGGGGTTCCTCTGTATTCACCTGGATGGTGGACTCAGGACCGAATTCACTCTTGTGGTCAGTGGACTGTAGGGGGTTCAGCGGGAGAGCTGGTATATGCTCTGCCTGGTGTACCTGGATACGCTGGAGCGATAACCCAGCAGGTAGGGCGTTTGCCTCGCATGCGGCTGGCCCGTGCTGGCCCAGGTTGATCCCTGGCATCCCATATGGTTCCCCGAGCACCGCCAGGAGTAATTCCTGAGTGCAGATCCAGGAGTAAACCCTGAGCATCGCTGGGTGTGACCCAAAAAGCAAAAAAAAGAATATATAAATATATATATATATATATATCTCAATATATCTATATATAGATAGATCTATATATATATATCTATATATATAGATATATATAGATCTATCTCAATATATCTATATATAGATAGATAGATCTATATATAGATATATATATATAGATCTATCTATCTATCTATATATATATCATTACCCCAAAGCACTGCCAAAAGTGACCCTGATTACAGAGCTTTGACTAATCCCTAAGGTTTTAGTCTCAAAACCAAACTAAACAAAATAAAACAAAACTAAGAAAATAAGTCCTGAATTTGAGATTAGGAATGTAAAGAGAAAAGCCATGACCACTTCAGATTCCCAGATTGACAAATATTTAAATCCTTCAAACAAATATATATATATATATGAATTTCAACATGATATGTGCATAGACTATTTTTAAAAACATTTATTTAGTTAACATTCTTATAATAACCATGTTTATGATGTACAAAGTTGCTATTAGCTTAGCACTATCAAAGTACCCAAAATCTTCCACCATTGTCTTTATGATACTCTAATCTGCCGCTTCCCTCCCTCCCAACCACCTACTGCTGATAATTCCAACTTTGTAACCAATGACCAAGGGTTTTTAATCATTTGATGATTTCTCTTCATTTTGTTTCTCTGCGTACAACATAGCTCAGCAAACAGAATCTTGTATTTTTTGTCATTCTGGCTTATTTTGCTTAACATAATGCCTCTAGTAGCATTTAAGTTGCAGAAAGTCACAATATTTCATCTTTTCTTATAACCACATATTATTTCATTGTGCTTATATACCACACTTCTTTATCATGGGACATTTGGGTTGTTTCCATAGCTCCATTTCTGCAATGAATAGGCGTGTGCACATATCTTATCGAATACAAATGAATTTAATGAATTTGTGGTTTGGGGGCTAAATGCTGAGATGTAGAAGAACTACTTCAAATTGAAGCTCTCTTCTTAGTTTTTAAGAAATATCCATGCTATTTTCCCTAGAGACTGGGTCTATGATATTTCCATCAGTGTTAAATGAGTGTTGCCTTCTCAATATTTTCTCCCAATCTTTTTGATCTGTACTATTTTTCCTTCTGTGAGATGATATCTCATAGCCATTTTATTTGCATTTCCTTGATAACAAATTACTGTGAACACTTTTCATTTGCCTACTGACTGTTCATATGTCTTCTTCTAAGAAGTATATTTTAGTTCCTTTTTTCTTCATTTATTAAAAAGGTGTCCAATTTTTAAATTCATACACAGTTATATGATTGCACAATTTGTGTACAAATGCTTCTGAAGGTGTTGCAGGGTAGAAAAGACAGGAAGCCAGTAAGAGGGAGACGACACACACTTTGGGAAGACAGTGAGATGTTTCCTCAGTGAGCCTCTGTGTTAGTGCAGACAAAATGTATAATGTTGACAATTTTAGTATATTACAAGAACACACCTTTCATCTAGAAGGCTTTTATCACTAAACAACAAAAAATAGAGTGGGTCTTTTAAAAATAACTTCTCTTCTGCTGTTGTGTCGAGTATCCATACCAGTGTAAGCATACTTTCTCCTAGATTTCACAATAAACTTTAGCATGTACATATCTGCATCTTGGCAGATCTCACAATAAATTCACCTTCCCCATTCAGGAATTTGTTGAATAAATAATATAAAGTAGTTACTTTTGATGTCATAATATGCAGAAGCTCTCAAAATTTTTACACTAGTGGACTGTCGGGGAACGCCGCCGGGTCCCCGACAGTGTCCGGACAGAGGTTGTCTTCTACCTCCGAGGGCGCCGGGAGAAAGATGAAAAACTCACGAGTCCGGTGCAGTTCCAAAAATGGCTTTTAATAGTACAAAAGCTCTTCCACAGCAATCCAATATAATGAACAAACTCTAGCTCTGGTCCGAACTTAGACCATACAAAAGAGCCTAAGCCTCCCACCAAAGAGAGAGGATGTCACCCGAGCTGAGTCCTACCCAGAAGGAGCAAAAGGCCAAAGAGCAAAAGGCCAAAGCCAAAAAGCCAAAAAGCCGCAGGGAGCCAAAAAGCTGAAGGCTGAGGAACCAAAAAAAGGTGAAGGGGCCTCAAGTCAGCCCCCTTATATACACCAAAGTAACCCAATCAGGAGGTTGTTATGCCAACAAAGAACCCTAAACAGAGGTGTAGTGCCACACCCTATTGTAGGTATAAACAAAGGTTACACCAAGGGACTAATCCTGAGATTATCTCTTATGTAAAACACTGGAGAGAGAGGGAGCTGATATAAAGTAATACATCTTAACTTCATGAGCTTCATGTAATCTAGATGGTACCCACAAGGTCCTTATTATTATCTGCACCAGGGTGATTCTGAGTATCTTGTTCTCATGTACTGAAAGGGTCATACTCACCTGCTTAGAGCAAACTAGTATGATCCTTCCTATAGTCTACCTTTAGTCTCAGCGTAGCCAGGGTGGTAGTCTCCTGGTAAATTCTAACTGTCCCACGTTGGGTGCAGTGGGTATGAAGAAGAGCTGTGCCCAATCTAGAAAACATAGAAGTCTTGTAGATGTATAAGTCAGAAGTTATTCAATCAAGGGTGACTTCTGTAACTGCCACACCCTCTAGCAGTGTTTACATAGAAGAGAGATCTCATTAGAATGAACATAGGCTTAAATAAGATTAAGCTGAGAGTGAGCAAAACAGCAAAACTCCCCAGATTAGCTAAACATGTCCTCCAACAGTGGACCACTGAAAATATCAAGGCAGTGCATCACACAGCTCCTACTCTTGGATCCGATATAACATGGCCCTTCTCCTCTCTACTCATGATCCAGAAACACTATGTGTTAAATGGCCATCATATTTTTGTAGGCTGGAGTAAATTTCCGTGGGCTAGCATCAGTCTGTGGACTGACAATTCAAAAACCAATGCTTTGCAGCAGTTTTCTCAACTGGGAGTCCTTGGTCATTGTGAGGGTCTCAGAATATGCCAATAGTGTCAAAGCTGAAAACAATGTAAATGGAAGGCCACATATGAGAATAGAGAGGTCAACTGGTAGGATATGGGGGGGTTAGAAGAAAAAAGCAAAAAAAGGCAAAATGGAACAATAATAGGGAACGTCTGATTATGAAAAACATGGCTTTAGATTACAACAGCTTTTTGAAATACATATATACATATATATGTTTATATATGTATATATATGCTCTAAACAAATATATGTATATATATATATGTTTAGAGCATATACATATGCTCTCAAAACATATATATGTATATATATGCTCTTTTCTAAAGCTTTTGTCAATATGAAAACTATAGGCATTTTTTGGAAAAATTGAAATGTTTCTGAATGGAATTCAGCTAAGTCCTATGTCTCTCTATCATTTTCAATACTCACCACTATTAAAAATATCTTGCTTGGCAGAGAGAAAGGAAAAAGGATTGAGCTGATGCTTTGCATATGGGAAGCCCAGGTTCAGTCCTTGGTATCACATGATCCCTGAGTACTACCAGGAGTGACTTAGAGCACACAACTGAGAGTAACCCATGAGCATTGACAGATGTGACCTAAGAAAGCAAAACACAGGGAGATAAAACGTACCTTTCATATCCATACCTACTTGTCTATTTTTGTTTGTACAACTAACCATAAACAATGATTCATTAATGAGTGAAACATTAAAATATAAATATGTTCAACAACACTTAAAATTGCATTCTCTAACTAAATTTCCACTTTACACACAGAGATGTGCTATGTTCTTATTTGTTGAGTACAATCCATTTTACATATTGATATCATTTATTTGTTTTGCTAATAATGAATATTTTAAAGGATTTTCCTAAAATTTTACTGCTGCAACAAATAATTTAATAGACACCTTTGTATAAATACCTGTGTATACTTGAATAAGTGATTGTGGTGTGCTGAATTCCAAAAGTAACTGGGTCAAAATATACACAACTGAAATGTTGACAGATAATGCTAAATTGCTACAGAAGTGGTTATACCAATTTTCATTTCATCTAATCACATAGAATAGTTTACTTCTCAACTTGGTGAAAATGTAGGCTCAAAAACATTTTAAAAATATAGTCAGTGATATTAGTAAATTATACCATATTCATAATTTCCAGTGCTTCTGTACATAAATTATTAATGCATACTCCATTCCCCTCATCACCTAATAATTGTCAAATATCTCTGTTTCTGTTTTCAAATTATTATTTTAGGACAATGCATTACATCTAGGGCATTGGCTATATTTGCTGATTGTAATTTACACAGGAAGAATTACCCTTTCGGATCTTACAATTTCCATATTACTCTCTCTCAGTCTCCCATTTATTTATGCTGTTGCTGGCTAATATATTCATTTATATTCCATCCATTTCCAAGGCTGATTTGAAGTGGCATGTGATAAAATGGCAGGCATAAAGAAAAATAGCATTGAAATGGAAGGAAAATATCCTTAAAAATTAATATTGTGACGTTAGCAGTAAATCTAGTTTCAGACTTCCTAGGTATGAAGGCCAAAAGAGCAGTCAATGTTTTGATTAATGTATAGCCTATAGAAAGAGAAAACATATTAGTTCATATGGAGATAAACTTTCCTATGCTCAATTATTTAACGAATGTTTCAGGTAGACATTAACAATAAAACATACTGTGTCCTAAAAAATTATTTGCCACTAAAATCAGAGGACTGCTTTAGAAGCAGAGAAATATAACCTGAACATACTATTCACAAAAGATATTTCTTGTAAGACAGTCGGAGCTTAGTTATTACTACTAGATATTATCTTGAATATAAATCATTTTTATTATTCTTAATGTAGTCCCTGAATGCATAGGCTTACTGCTATTGTGTTGAATTTAGGTCTAAAGAGGAAAAAAACTGTGAAAAATGCTTAATTGTCTGTGCAAAAGAATGCTGATGATAATTATTATAAAGATAATTATGATTTATCCTCTTACAAATTGTAGCTACCCTTTTGCCACTTGCATCTTGTATAAATGTTTTACTCTTGGTAACACAAGAACTTCATGTAAACCAATTGGGGACATAAATAACATTTACCAGCATTAATTCAATACCATCTACCAGCTGAACACCACCACCATGCCAATTCATCAATCTCTTTGTGTGTGTTATCTTTATGAGACAGATCTCATGTTCGCTAATCGCATGGGGCTCGGTGTTCTCTGATGAATGCCTTGCTCCTTTTCTCTAATAATTTATCTCCTGATACTTTTCCATATGCTGGTTGAAGAAAACATGGTCAGAAGGGAAGTGTTTAGGAGAGAGGAAGGAATCTAAGGAGAAATGGAAAAAGAAGAGGAGCAGGAAGAGAATAATAAGAGAGAGGGCAAAAAGGAGAGACAAATTTATCCAGTCACTGCTCAGGATTTTCTACTCACTTTTCCCTTGGCAACTTCAGAGCTTATACATTTCCAACAAGACCTGGTTATTCTCAAAAATTGTTATATTTTTCCTTTCCTCCTGAGACTCAAATAAAACTGCATGGTTTTGAAGAGGGGGTTGCCACTTAGTTTCCATAGAAACGCCTCTCATTCCGTAGTGGCACCTCTATCGTCTCTTAATCAGCATGTTGTTAATAAGATAATTTGATGCTGAATTATAAATATGAGCAATGAGAGGAAAGCAAGGCTTGGTGGTGGAGAGTTGTATGGGAAGGCTCTCAGCTTCAGAGGAGAGCAGGGTCCAGATGGGCTTGGATGGATGGGGTCCCAAGCTCATCACCACCCCTGCTGCTGTGCGGAGCACAAGTCCTGAAGGAGGGGTGCTAAATTGCAACAAATCAGGGTTTGCATCTGGGTTTTGCCAAATAGCCCCGTGACCTTGGGACATTCCTTATATGCTCTGAGCTTCATATTTTATTTAAGCTTTGAGATGAGGATATTCATGCCGACCATTTATAATGTGCTAAGACTATTAAAGGGATAAAGAACAAGAGGTGCCTGGCGCGTGGGCAGAACATATCTGGTATTCAATAAATGCTAATTCGCCGTTCTTTTCCTAAGCTAATATTTTCTTTCGCTTTCTCAATGATTCCTTTTCTTTCAACAAATATTTACTGACCGATTCTAAGATATCTAGTACCTGTCTCAGCACAGATGATACAATGATGATAGGAAGAGGGAAATGGCAAAGTCTAGTCGTTCATGACACAATAATGACAACGCAATCATGGTGTACTGTGCTTTTAAGGTTTCATTACTGTTATTTTTTATCACTAGAATTATAAGTTCAGTTCCTGGCATTGATGAAACTCTAGATGCATGGATTAGAAGACAGTCATTTCAACATATCTATGAGGAGTGGGGTTGTATCTTCCCTATGTTGCTTTTTCATGCAAAATACTTTCTCCAACCTTGCTTTCTTTAAGAGATCCCCAAAGGTCTTCCAAGGCCATTATGGGCATGAGTGCTTTGTCTGGCAAAATTAAAATAGAGCTAAACACATAGAGTTCTCATCCCCAGAGACTTACACTCACATTCTGTATCTGTGGCCCTGCACCAACCACTGGGCCTCTAATATAAAACTCAGGAAATACAGAGAGAGTAGAGGAATGAGTGATGGTCATATCAGAACTGGAGGGTGTTCAGGGACGCCCTCTTAGTCAGTCCCAGCATAACTGTGCTGAATCAGGGCTGACAACATAGTACAGGGGTTACTACTTACTCTAGGTTTGCATACAGCAGACTCCAGTATGATCTCAGCATCAGTGATATCCCCCAGGCACTTCCAGGAGTGATCCCTGAGTACCTCCAAGTGTGGTCTGTAAAACCGAGGCAAAGGAGCACTGTCTAACAATGTAGACTCATTGGCTCTAGGAAGGCAGGAGTAACATACTGATTCTCAGACCCAAAGCGTGTTTACATTACCTTGGTAGTTTGCCAGTTTGATTTAATTGTTAAGAGTATTCAAAACTTACCAGATGATATTTTCTTCACACAGACTAAATTGAGAAAGACTATGGTAAAGAGAATCAACGTGAAATCACCTCACTTCTCTATGGCTGCTCAGAGGTTAATAGACGGAGTTCTATAAGGGGTAGATTTTGACACTGTTACACTAAGGCCGTTTCAGAGGGAAGGTGGTGACGAACCTTTTTATTCAATATCGTCCACTTTAAGATATGATTCAAGTGTTGCATGTATGTTTACGACTCATCAAAATATTCCCTTCAGGAACATGTGCAAACAAATGTCGAAAGGGCTAATACCTACCAACCTAGAACTGAACATACAGGCAAAAAAATGCACATAATGGCCTCTAAGTGTATGTATTGCAATCCACAATATGTAAGAGAAGGAAAAGAGAGAGAGGGAGAGAGAAAAGAGATAAAGACCCTGTCATGGAGGCAGGCTATGAGAGGAGGGAGGGAATTGAGGACATTGGTGGCGGGAAATGGGTACTGATAGAGGGTGGGGTGCTGGAACACTATGTGACTGAAACCCCCAAACATGAACAATGTTGTAATTGTATATCTCATGGTGGCATAATAAAACATTAATAAAAAAATACTCCCTTCAATAAAGGCCATGGAACAAATGTCTTCGAGACAACCTAAACCCAGCTGCAAAAGCAAAACATTACTACAAAGCAGAATTTTCTTTACATGCCCTCCCAGGCTGTCTTATTCAAGGGAAACAGAAACAAAAGAATGGCCTGTGTAGATGCAGTATGAAATTGGCCATGATGAGAAAGGGATCCCAAAATTTTGCCTCTCATAGAAAATATTCCCTATCCAACAACTGTGAAGCTTAACAGTAAAAACAACTTGGTATTCCCTTAAGCCATCTATATATTGAAACAACTAGCAACCATTACACTCTGTCCCTTAACATGCCAACTTTAATTACATCATCTTTCAATCTTTGACCAGGTCTCTGATTATGGTTTTCTACATCTCACAGACATGGCCCAGAGCCTGGTATATCTCTTTCTACAAAGTTAAAGGGGTGGAAAATGATGGACACCACTAAATGAAAAGAATGATATAAGGTGTAAGACTAGTTAGAACCTGATGAAATTCAGGACCAATTTACCAATAGAGAACTCCCAACTTTATTATATTTTCATTGTAATATACTTACATTGTAAAGCTCTCATTTGTACCATGGCTATTTATCATTTTATAGCAACCCCAGAAAGTTAGCAGATATGGTGAGTATCCAAGCAGTACTGTGACCATGAAAAATCACGTCCTCTAAAATCTCTTTCTTCTCTAAATTCATACATATTCCACTCATTATATCCTTCCATTTAGATATTCATATAACCCACACATTTGTGTAAAATTGTACAACTTTTTTAGAATATGCCTGTCCCCATACCCTGGAGTGTGTATCTTTACTTTTAGACAAAGCTTATTCTGTTGTAGCTATCTGACCTGCTCTTGAATTTCTTCCTGTGAAGACATCAAGATTCTGGATTCCTGTGTCAGGTCAAGAGCTCAGAGTAGGATTGTTGGCTTCATGTGCAGTAGTCCTGGTTTCTATTGATATTCAGTATTGTGTTGTCCCTCAGACCTGTCAGGAGCAATTTGTAAGTAGTGATTTGAAAGTAGCCTCTAGGAATCACTGGATGTGGCTCATGTCCAGTAACATAAAAAATAGAGAAATAAAGATAATCTGTCCTCAAGTGGTAGTGCAAACAGCTTGTAGTAACATGCATTAATTTTTGTTTTATATTCATATAAATTAAATTGGAGTATGTATAGTTGCTCTCTGTATTCACTTGGTGTGATGTTTGAGTCATCCATTTTAATTATAGTTATTTACTTATTTTGAAATTGTTATATGTATTCCATTGTTGAACAATTGGATAGTTTCTGGTCATGAACTATTACTAATATTATTACTATGGGAAATGTAATATAAATATATAATTTTTTGACAAAATGATGAATCAATAGGAAGTATTCATCATATATACATACACACATATCCTGAACCTTGATAGATACAGATCATTATTCATCAATATATATTTGTCTTAAATTACTATCAACATTTTTTTCAAAGAAATTGTAGTAATGTACTTTTCCTTTAGCAAGACAACTAGGTTATTCTTGCTCTTCATCTTATCAATACTGGATTTTAATCTGTATTTTTCTCATTTTAGTTGCTACATATCACTCATATTGGGTGAGGAAAGGTGTTGTTAATTTTTGGTTTTGGTTGTGTGCTACCCAGATGATGCTGTAACCTGACAAGTGTGGGGAACCAGCGCTATCTCCTAGTTCTTAACAAACTACCAGCACGAGAATTCTTTGTAGTCTTGTCCAGAGGATTTTATCACATCTTGGAAACTAGTTGAGACTCTGCAGCTCCATTAAGCTTTAAGTGATATAGATATTGCTGGTCTATAGACCATCTTTTAAGCTTCTAGAACAAGATTTTTTATTGCTATTATTTTGTTTTGAGGCCACATCCAGCAGTGTTCAGGGATTACTCCTTGCTCTGCATTCAGAAATCATTCTTGGTGTTGTATGGGGAAACCACGTGGAATGCAGGGGATCAAACCCAGACCAGCTGTGTGGAAGGCATGTGTCTTACCCACTACATGATTACATCATCCCTAGAATCAGATTTCTTTACTTGGATCCATTTACATTTTGAATCTGATGTTTTGCTGCATGAGTGACTATTTCATGCATTGTAAAATATTTGTCAGTATCTCTCATTCTAGCAACTGCTGCTAATTGTATTCCCCATGGTATCACAATAAACAATAGCAAAAAACAAAATGTTCCTAGTCTGTGCCTACATATACGGCCACCTGACACCTCCAAATGTCACAGTACTGACAATCCAGTAGGAATAGAGCAAATGTGATGGGAAAGTTACAAAGAGGCTCATCCCAGTCAATAAGAGGAAACAATAACACAGAAGGCTCAGCTAACACCACTCAGCTCAGAAAATCCTCAGTGATTTCAGTAACATTATTGTGAAATATAACAACTATGACAAATTGACATTTATTGATCAACTTTTTTATAATTCCATTTCTCATTTTGTTAAAAGAAGAAATATAAATTTGTTTATGCCTGCTCAGAAGGGAGGCTTGAGGATTGGTTGGGTACTGGGGACACTGGTGGAGGATGGTCACTCTGGTGGCAGGACTCCACGTATTGGAACATGGAATGATTAAAATAACTGTATTGTGAACAACTTTGTAAATCATGGAATTTAAATTAAAAATAGGTTTCTAGTTTTTTTTCAAAAATCATTGGATAGGGAGAATTAATCTTAGGTTAGAGAACCTTATCTAGACCTTTACACATAATTCCAAATGATTTAGAAACATAAGATAATATCAGAGTGGATCCCGTGTCACAGTATTACATATTTATTGACTAAAATATAATATTTTAGGGTATTCCATTATTATGACTATAGCTCAATCTTGATTCAAAAGACAAATTAGGTGTGATACATTACAAAACTCAGCACCTGATCCCAGGGTATTTCACCATTTGGGTATTAGGAAGCATAGGTTAATTTGAAGAGTATGATCGAGGAAGGAAAAATTAGTGTTAGGCTTATCTTTTTTTTTTTACAAAATCTTCAAAATAAATAGAACATAACACAAAAGATACTCTCCAAATATCAATTCCAAAAACAAAACTGTCCCTCTTAGATACCCACTCTGACACATGATCATTTTAAGTTCTCCTCTGAGTAGAAGACCAGAGAAAGCAATTTTTAGAATACTCACTTTAATGTAGACTGAAAATAAACAGAAATTAACTGTTTCGTAGGCTGGGAACTATACTGTTCTTACTGCATCTTCTGGATCATACCATGTCTGTTTCCATAACCACTCACCCTTCTCTATTTCTGGTGACATCAGAAATCGAAGACTCTGGTTCATAGATGAATAATAACCCATATCTATGGTCTCCTTGTACTTTAATTATTTTAAGGATCAAAATTCAAAGAAGTTCCAAATGAGGTAGCACAATAAATAGGTGTCTTAATGGCCAGAATTATTATCATTAGCTGTTCACTTACTTTTATTTTTCTTACAAGAGTGCTTCTAGCTACATTTATTTTACTTAAAAAAAAAGAGGTAGTGTGCCAGATAGAATAGAAATAATCAGAATTCTGAATGCCAAATGGGATTCAAAATACCTGTGAATAATCTCGTCTCAATATGCTCTTAGCTTCAGCTTAGATAAGAGAGTCTAGCCATAAAATAGTACAAGAAAATGGATGTAAAGAAATTTCTCAAAGTGTAAAGCCTATATCTTTTGCATTTGTGAGCCTTCAATTACGCCTACCCTGGTAGCTTCCCAAGAAGTAATCTATTTTTGAAAGGTAGAGAAAAAGGGTAAAGAAAGTCATTGCGATGAAAACAGCCCTGAAGTTTCAAGCACCAAATATACCACCAACATAATTTGCTTTATTTAAGTTTTCTCTACACATTACTTAATTCAATTCAGTAGAATTGCTGAACATTTATTATGTGCCTCTCAACATGCTGGTTAATTGGGAATATTCTCTTAAACCTTCACCTTTTAATGTTTTGGAAACAAGGCATTAATCTATATTACCATTATCATCAATATTATTACCACCATTTTTATTATTAATATAGAAATTATGTATGCATGTAATATGAACAGATGTAGGTCTTCAGGATCCTTTTCATTTTAGTTTAAGTATCATGTCATTTACCTTAAAACATATTTTATTTTACAATGATATTTATGTATTATATAAGTATAAAAATAAAGGAGTAACCCCATTTGAGCACTTTAGAGACTATTTAAAAAACTACAAAATTTTATTTGGAGAAGTTGTAATATTTGGGATCAGGATAAGGATGAAAGAAAAGTTGGTGTTGCCAAACCTTGCTAGATACAAGTACTAAGGCAGAAGATATGGGTGGGATAGGAAGATGCTAAAGCAGCTCTGGGCACAGCTGTGAAGGTGTCAGTAGTGCCAGTAGACACTGACACCATCACACCATAGTACTTTGAATGCTGCCCAATCTGGAGCTTACCTTTACACCATAGTACCTATGAATGTTTCCCAATCAGAAGCTTGCAGATGTTCTGGAATATATATATATATATATATATATATATATATATATATATATATATATATATATATATATATAGGAAGTGTCTAACTTGAAACTCATTCTGTCAGTTTCCAAGACTCTGAACTCCCTGGTCTCACCAGAGCTGCCCTTAATAACCTCTTGTCAGAAAGCTTCTCTTGCCAAAGGAGAATGAATTGCACTCTCACACGGCAGGAGAGGATTCTGCGACATAGAGGACATCATGTAGAAGATACCCCCTGGCATGTGCAAACTAACAAAGAGGAGTCTAACTAATGTGGACAGGTAAGTGTAATTGAGGGGACTCTTTCCTTAGAGAAGGTCCTTGGTACAGGCGGATGAGAGGGAGAAACATCATCATTTCTGTTCTCTCTCTTTTTCTCAATTTTGTTTTCCTTTATGAACACACAATTTAACCAGAGGATATTTTTAGTTTCCTGGCTGAGGGTAAGGGATAGAGTTCATGGATGCAGCTGGAGCCTTGATGCGATAGTCCCACAGAGCTACTAAGGGGCAGGAGGTAAACAGCAGCATTACAGTGATGAACAAAATCAAACCCAAATCCCCAAGGACTGTAATTTCAAGTGCTGTAGCTCCTGGACTCTACATAACTAGAAGGTGGGGAGCAAAGAGAGGAAGCCCCAAAGCCTGGGCTTGGTTCTTTCTGATTTGAATAAACAATTTCAAGGGACAATGTATACCGTAAGTCAACTTCATGGGCATAAATGGGTAAATGCTTGGAGTAAGGCAGCCTTGGAGTAAATAGGCCTTTGGGAAGGTTTAGTTTGTATTTATCAGTTTCAAAAATTTATAAAATGTATTTTATTTATCTACATATATCTACTCTATTTTGTATTTTTGAAGAGATGCTTACCAGGGTTAGCTTCTGGCCTACATAAAATCTCACAATTTCCTTTTCACTTTGAAAAATAATGAGAATAGAAGTCATTTTTTTAGCATTTTCAAGTATTTGCTGAGGACTACATTTTGTATTTATATCATGTGATTTAAATATATATACGAGGGCAATAATTTATTATTTAATTAAATTCATCAATGTATACAATATTCCTGATACATTGATGCTTTAACAAAACTCCAAGAAGTTATAAGAATTGTCTTAGTTCCTGCAACATGTAATTAACTAAACTAAAATTTGAAGTCAGATCTCTCTGCTAATACTTCCCTGCCTGCTCCTTGGCTGACTATCAACTAAAAGAAATACCAACATTTGAAGAGTAATAGTGAGAAGTTATGTTTTGGGAAGGAAAAGTGAAAATTCTTTGTAAACGGGTTGTCGGACAGCTGTTAAATGATAATCAATTCACATTTTTAAAAATGCATCAACCCTGAATCAAAGTGGGTTATGGGAAAAGAAAATTGGCTGAATTTGATCAATTAACTGTTGAGACACTAACTAAACTCAGCTGACAGCCTTCTGGGCATAAGCGCTAGAGGAGGCTGGTGCATCCAACAAACAGGCCAGTAATTATGGAATAATATGATTCCTGTAATTAGATACCAAAATTGTTCTAGGGAAATTTACCCAGGAGGAGGGGCAAAGGCGACCCAGAGAAGGAGAAACCAGAGCGTCCAGCTGTGTAATGTGGGAATTTTAGATCCACAGATCTACAGACCGAAAACTATAAAGTGGTAGCAATTTGCAGTTAGTTGTCTGATAAGAAAGCAGCCTATGAAGTAAATGCGGAGGGTGTGAATGCTAATACCTTATTAGAGAAACACTTAGTACCAAACTCAGAAGTGCACTGTCAGTCAAAATCTCAGGGAGGTAAGGCCAGATTCCAGTTGAAATAGCAGGGATAAAGCCCAAGGAATGGACGGTGTTTACCAGATGGCTACATAGATGATACTAACCTTAGGTTAGTGAGTGGAGGAAGGCAAGCAGCAAATGGGCAGGAAGGCAGCACTGAAGAGCTTAAAGAGTGGGGAAAATGGTTATCTGCAGGCGTCCTCCTGATGAAGGTTCAAAATCTGCTTCCTGGGGCCAGATTTTTTGAAAGATTCATAACACTTAATTGACTCTGCTTTCTAGCAGTTTCCCAGTTAACATCTAAATAATCTGCGCCCTTTTTGTTTCCCCTGATACATATATACTATCATAAATAAATTCTTTCCTATTTAGTACAGCGGGTAGGACATTTGCCTTTGCGTGTGCCTACCTAGGTTCACTCCCTGGTATCCCATATCCTCCCTTAATCCCTGGTATCCCAGAGCCAACCAGAAGTGATCTGTAAGGGCAGAGTAAGTCTCGAGCACTGCTAAGGGTGACTCTCAGAAAACTTAAAAAAATATTTACTTTTCTATAAATCCTATAAACCAAGACAGTCTTGAAATAGAGTAAGATAGTCTTATGAAAATTATCATTTTTGGAATGAAAATCTGAATGGGAAAAAGGGTTTTGACTCTGCAGCTTTAGCGCATTTGTGAGAGAGGGGGGAGATGGGTGGGGAGAAAGAGAGATAGGGAGATAAATGGAGGGAGAGAGAGCCAGAAGGGCTGAGAGAGGCTAGAGCTAAAGAGAGAGAGAGAGAGAAGGCAGAGAGAGGGAGAGAGAGAAAGTTCATCTCAGCACTGCTCTAAAACTATAGAAACCAGAAAGAAAACAGACTCCTTTAGCTATGTGGCTATCTGAAGTGTGATAAATACGGTTATAATTTTTGAGTAAATGAGCGAACTATAAATATTCAAGGAAATCTCCAAGTTGAAATTAATTCACAGTTCTGGAAGCAGAGAAAATGAGAATAATGGTAATAATACCACCACCAATTAAAGTAATGGTAATAATAGCAGTTATTGAGTTTTTATTTTCTATGAGTACTATGCGATTCACTCAGTAGACAATATTTCAGTTGACATAAGAGTACTTCATGTAGGTACTATAATAACCCTTTTTTGTGGATGGTACAATTATGATCCATTATTTAGGTTAAGTGATTTATACAATGTCACTTCAGCTAATATGTGATCAAGCGGTATTTCTTCCCTTTCCATTTTATCCTCAAGCCCAAATGAACTGGAGCATCATAAGACATTACCCTTATGTCAAGAATATTCTTCTGAATCTTCTATTCTAGGACAGGACACAGCTTCTTGAACACCACTTGGCTCTTGGGCAGATTGTTCTGTCTTCATTTTCTTATCTGAGGGGTGTATTTATCCATGCTCATTTACTTATACTGATCCTATATGCAGAACATCTGGTTGAGAAGACTGTGGAACCAAGAAAACGCTTCTTCTGTCAGGTTATGCCCATGCCACTGCAACCAATAACTTTCCTCTCTCTTTTGCTTCTCTGCTTGCATTTATTTATTGTTTATTAAGAGTGAGGGGCTCGCAGACAATACTCAGGGGCCAAGCAGGTTGGACAGTTCTATGCTAATAGAAATTCAATACTGCTAAGATCCAGCAGTTCTGGGGACTACCAGGCTCTTAGCCTGTGCTCAGGGCAGAAGATAAAACTCCCATCTTTCATAGACAAGATGTGTACCTCACCTACAGCTATCTACATGGCTTCTTCTAAGTGAATGTGATCTGCAAAACCCCAGAGGAAATTTCCCTAGCAACCCACTGAAAATGGAACTTGCCTATGCCTGGTTAAATTGCCTTGCAGATGATTGAGGGATTTTTGTTTGTTTGTTTGTTTTTGCTCTTTGAGTCACTGTCAGCAATGCTCAGGGGTTAATCCTGTCTCTGCATTCAGAATTCCTCCTGGCCATGCTTATGGAACCATATGGGATGCCTGGGACTCAAACCCAGGTCGGCCACGTGCAAGGCAAAGCCTGCCCGCTATGCTATCACTCCAGCCGTGATTAAAGGTGTTTTTAAACAGGTATGCAACATTAGGGTTTCCAATCAAATGAAATCCTACGTGTGTGCAGTTAGAATGGGTAATTTATAAAGGCTCAATGAATCCTGCAAAGATAAGTCTGTCTCCTAACATTCTCAGCACCTTCAGCTGCTAACTGAGGTGGAAGAGAATGTGAAACCAATAGAAATGGTTTCTAAATTAGGTCTGAGTGGTCACTTTTGAGTTCTCTTTGGAATTAAAGTATTAATATTCCAGAAAATTTTGCAGATGAGTTCAAGTTAAAGTATGTACCCTGGATGAATTCTTGGTCTAGAAACTTGGACAAATGCCTTTGTCTGTTGAACAGGGAAGGTGATGAATGCTCCCAGGAGCAACTACAAAAAGATTGCACTATTTTGACCCTGAAAATTACAATGAATTGTACTGCATTTTATCTTAATAAGAAAGAAAAATACCCGAAAGTTTATATTTTTTCCAATTCACCCAGCAGGGACTCATAAATGCCTGCTAATGAAATTAAAGAGAACTATGTGCTCAGGCATTATTAGCCCCTAGCAACTGAAAAATAATTAAATTAAATACTTAATGAGAATCATTCTTCTATTTTTTTTAATGTGGTTCTGAAATGTTTAGGTTATGGGAAGATTTTGACCTTACTGTATCTGCTTAACTTGGACTAAAACTTTTTGCATTCAACAAATGTTTGATCATGATGAAAGCAAGATAGCTTTCAATATTTTAACATAAGCAGCAAAAATAGAAAAATATGATGGCAGTACATACTTTATTATTATTTTTTACTGCTAGTATCCTTGAACTGTTATCCCATGAATTCAGCAATTTTGGCCAAGAAAACAATATATTCCTCGTTACTGGAAACAACTGCATGGAAACTCTTAAACCCAGGGTAAGTTTTGGAGCAATTATAATAAATTTTTACATAAGTTTTCTACTTGCATCAATATTTTATTTACCTCTCTGTAAATTTCAGAGGAATCTATTTAAGCCCCTTCATCTGAAGAACTCCACAAACCAATGCTCTGTTGCAGCTTTAGTATTAATATCATTCTCCACAATCAATATTCCTTAAAACTCACTTGTAACAGGGCCGGAGAGAAGTATGGGAGCCTCACATGCAGCTGACCCTGGTTTGATTCTTTGCGCCACGAATGATCCCACTAGTAGAGTCAAAGGTCACTTCTGAGAATAGAGAGCAGAGTAGCCCCTAAGAACTATTGCATGTTACCCCAACTCCTCCAAACATAACAACTCATTTCTAACAAAAATGAGATAATACAAATAGCATAGAGTTGAGGTCTGAGGAGCAGAAGAGCGAGCTTCATTTTATATGGTAGGTATTTGAAAGTAGGATTATTTAAAAATTTAGACCTTTGGCAAAATTGAACAAAAAAATGGAAAGAAACAAAATCAGTGGGTTCATATTCCTGCATAGCTCTAGCTGGAACTAAGTAATGGCTCCTGCCCCTCGAGGTGTTGCAGGTGTGACTGCGGTGCCTGGCTGCTTTGGCAGGTGGCAGACAGGAGACAGGCTTGTCTACACCCAGGGCTCTGCTCAGTGGGCCTTGGATGGTTGATTTTCTGACATAGGAAAAGACTTGGCTCTACATAAATGACTTTCTTCTTCTAGTTCTTTCCTTTTAATGAGACTTGTTTCCTGGTATTACCAGATGGAGGAGCCATTCACTCCCCCCACCCTCATTCCCCACCGGAACCCCCTTAAGACCCTGACTCAGTTCCCAGATGTACATTGGCTTGTCCCACATCACTGTATCACTGTATCACTGTCTTCCCATTGTTCATCGATTTGCTCGAGCGGGCCCCAGTAAAATCTCCATATGTCCTGTCTCATGCTAGTAGAGCCCAAGGGCATCCGATGCCCAGGAACATAAAGAGCCACAATCCGTTCGGAATGAGGTCTATAATTGTTACTGGTATTTGGCATATCAAATACAACACGGGTAGCTTGCCAGGCCGTGCAGGTAGCATACTCTTGAAGTCATCTCTAAGTCCAGCATTTAATGATGAACTGCGCGGCCGCTTGCGGCCGCGCGAGCCGGCTTGTGATAGGCAGGTCTGCTGGGTGGAGAAGAGCGAACCTATTGTCCCACATAGAGTTCTCTATATTTCTCCCCAATGAAGGTTTGGTGAGAAAATTTTGATGACAATTTCTCCTCTCAGGGTCAAAGTGAGAGACAATTTTGCATAGGAAACAGGTATACTAACTTTCTCTGGGTTCCCTGCTTTCTTACCTTTCCTATTCTATGGCCTTTGGATATACAAATAAAAGGAGCACCTTTAATGACCCAGGGTCAAACTCACTTTAATAAGTAGGACCAAAGATATTATTTTGCAAAGTAAAGGGTGTTGCCTTTCAGTGTGTTGCATGTGTGGCTGCAGTGCCCAGCTGTGTCCACAGGTGGGGGGCAGGGAGACAGACTTGTCTACACCCAGGGCTCTGCTCTGTGGGCCCCGGATGGTTGATGGTCTGACATGGACCCACTGGGCCCTGGGATCAACCCAGAACCATGGCAGAACCTGGCAAGCTACCAGTGGTATACTCAATATGCCAAAAAAAAGTGACAATAATGAACCTCATTCCCAACGAATGGAGACATTACTGGTGCCCACTCGAGCAAATCAATGAACAATGGGAAGATAAGTGACAAGTGACAAGTAATGACTAAACAGTAAGTAGAAGAGGAAAGAATTCTCATGCTTAACAAACAAACTACTTCTCGTATGTCTTTTATTTTTTTATTTTTTGCTTTACAGACACTTGCCCATTATATATATTTAAATTTGCCCATCACTAACTTTTCCACTTTTGTCTTTATTGTGTGATTTTCTCCCTCCTTTTTGCTTCTCTTCCCCGCCCCCACCCCACCACCCTGTCTCTCTAATAGATGTTTTCTCAGCCTTGTTCCCACAATTACTGCCTTTAGGCTTCCTTTTCTGTAACATTTACCCTATTCACAGAATTAACTCATCATTATTTGCATCCATTCATCACACACTCAGGAAGCACAGACCATAAAACAGGCAGTCTGCCAAGCATAGAGATTTTAGAGGTAGGTGATTGCAATGGTGATGGATCTCAGATGTGTTCCCAAGGTCCTTGATCATGCATCTTATTAAGGCTCTCTGACAGGGATTAGGCTTATAGGGGAATAACTAATTGGAAAGTTATTGCACTTCCCCCTATAATAATTATACTTATCTTTTAAGCAAAGGATAGTTGGTCAATACTCTATTGGCATTAGATATGGTTACTGAACTTATTTGGGGAAGGGCCTACTGTAGGTTATTACAGGCTTAACCTATTCAGAGGGGAAAATGTTACCAAATGGTTCAAAATACTGTCTCCCTTTGTGACTGGCAGAACTGTAGATAGTTCAATGACTTTAGAGTAGTTACTTCCTCAAGTAACAATTCGCAGAAGCACTGAACAAAATATGGTATGTTATCATATTGAGAGTTTTAGTGTTTCATAGAATAATAGTAATAGCATTATATAATAGTTGTATAACAGTGATAGGAGAAGCCAGAATACCATGTGTTATGAAACACATCCTGGCCTTCCAGCTCTACATTCAGTGATTCTTGAAGTGTTCTGTACAACAAAGATCTTATATGATTTTTATTTATTTAAATTTTTTTTCAGCAGATAGTTTATTTTTATCTATCTATTTATTTATTAAAATATTTTATTATACCACTGTGAGATATACAATTACACAGATGTTCATGTTTGGGTTTCGGTCTTACAATGTTCCAGCACCCATCCCTCCACCAGTGTCCATTTCCCACCACCAACGTCCCCGATTCCCTCCTCCCTCCCCTAGCCTGCCTCTATGGCAGGTTATTTATCTCTTTTCTCTTTTCCTTTCTCTATCTTTCTTCCTTCTCTTACACACTGTGGATTGCAATAGAGACATTTAGAGATTATCACTATCACTATCTTCCCTTTCATCATCTATTTGCTCGAGCGGGCAACAGTAATATCTCCATATGTCCTGTCACATGATAGTAGAGCCCAAGGGCATCTGCTTGCTCCAGGAACATAAAGAGCCTCAGACAATTATATTAGGTGATGGGAATGACCTAATATAATTGTTACTGGTATTTGGCATATCAAATACAACACGGGTAGCTTGCCAGGCTTGCCATGTGGGAGGCATACTCTTGTAGTCACCTCTAAATACAGCAATTATTGATGCACCGCGCAGCCACCTTGCGGCTCTGCGAGTTGGGCTGTGATAGATTCATCTGCTGCTGGGTGGTTATCATGTGTATTAGAGGTTCTCATGTGTATCTTTTTGCCTGTATTCAATGCTCAGTTCTAGGCTGGTCATTTTAAGTTTTTGACGTGGGCCACTTACAGCTCTGTTTTCAGGGAATTGCTCCCAGTGGTGTTCGTGTATATTGCAGACCAGAGGGTCAAACCCAGGTCTCTGCAAAGCTCACACACCCGTCATTGACCTGTTTGGTACATATGCAACTTTTATAAAATTAGTCAGAAATTTTGAAACATTCTGAAAACATGTTTTATGACTTATGATGATAAAATTTATTATTTTTGGTGGTTATGGAAATTCTAATGGCAATAAATACACTACGATTTTATTTTTTTAATACATATTGTTCTCATTTTTGTAGGTAGGGTGATATATTTGATCATTATATATTTAGAAATAATTTTTTTCTTTCACTAGTTGATTTATCCAATACTCAAACTCATGAAATGCTCTTTTTAGGAGAAAAAAAAATTCTCGGGGCCAGAGAGATAGCACAGTGGGTAGGGTATTTGCCTTGTAAGTGGCTGAAGCAGGTTCAATCCCCAGTATCCCATATGGTCCCCCCAAGTACCTCTAGGAGTAATTCCTGAGTGAAGAGCCAGGAGTAACCCCTGAGCATTGCCAGGTGTGACCCAAAAAAGAAAAATAAAATTTTCCATAGCAATCTATAGCTCTAATTTTAAGGTACGTTTCAATTAAAAATAAATAGATTAATAAAAATGCATGAATTTTAAAGATGATATGATTTTATAATATGAATTTAACAATATTGTCAAATTAATCAAGAAACAGTATTATCACCATCTATCTTTCCCCATTCTCCCCACCTCAAAGCCTCTCCTTTACTCCATTTCAAATCTGAGCCTTCCTTGCTAAAGGTTAAGATTGCCTTTCTTCTTTCCAATTGCCTTAAGACTGTTGTGGTATTACATCATTGATTTTTGTTTTCTTGATTAATAGTATATTTGAGTGTCTGGTTTTTATGCTTTGTATTTAAATATTTCTTTTGCTATTAAATTTCTCAAATTTGGCACCAGTAGTTTGAGTCTCGCAGTAACAGTGCTGTAGGTTTTGCAGTTTAGATAACGACCACAAACCTACATCTGTCAAATTGGATGTTCTTCACATCTTATAGGAAAATGCCAATCAAAACAGGAACACCTCACACCTGTGACTATGTTTTTGCTCATGTCTGACACAATACTGCTTCTCTTTACTGCCTTCTTCACAAATGCATGGCCATTATAGACATCTAAATTTGCCCGTCACCAACTTTTACACTTCTTGTCTTTATTGTGTTTCTTTCTTCTCCCTTTTGCTTCGCCTTATGAGAATCAGTATCCCTAAAAACACAAGTGTTGGAGATTTCCTAGAGTGTAAATGAAAACTGGTACAGCCATTGTGGAAAATTCATGGAAATTATTCTAAAAGCTAATGCTAGGAATTTCATATGATTCAATTATTCCACTTCAAAGTATTTACATGAAAATAAAACACTTATTTGAGGATATGCACTCTCTGCTATATTTATGCTTTATTGGCATTGGCTAAGGTTAGAAATGACCAATTCACCTTGGGTATTTAGGTGAGTAAATTTGGATATCTATATATACACACACACACAATGAAATAAGACTCATCTATTTAAGGAGAAGTAAGACGAGATAGATGGGAAATTATAGCTTCAGACATATGGTATAGGGGTGAGGAATACGTCTTTATCTAAACCACAAAACCTACATCACTGTTATCATGAGACTCCGAACTACAAGTGGCAAACTTAAAAATGTGCCTGTTAAGGAGACAGACTGGGCTGTGTGTGGGAACATAGAAATGTTGGTGGAAGGAGGAAAGTTCCCATGATTGAGAGATTGGTGTTGAACATTGTATGCCTGAAATTCTATTATGAACAACTTTGTAAATCATGGTGCTTCAATTAAAAAATAATTCTCCTATCAATAACAAGATAGATGATTCTAGAGGGTTCACTTACAAGTGAAATAAATTCAGTGAGTTTGAGAAACACCAACAATATGATTTCATTCATGTGTGAGAGAAAAAGAAACAAGACAAATGAAGAGACAGCACAACAACTCTAAGACTACAAGAACAAATAGGGGCTACTGAAGGGGAAAGGAATAGTTGGGCACAGGTAACTTCCATTACAGGGTTCAATTTTCTGCTGAAAATGGGTTTTTTGGTATGAAACATGGTGTAGTATATATGAGTTTACTTATAATGGTGCAAACCCAGAAACTTATATAATGCTACAAACCAATTTTTGCTTGTTTATTGGTTTTAAGCCACACCCCAGTGTTCCTGGCTTACTCTTGGTGGACTTCAAGGACCATATAGGGTGCTAGGGAATCAAACCTGGTTTGATATATGCAAGGCCCATCCAATGTTATGTTAATATATATTTTGGTTTGCTGTTGTTTGTGGACTGCAGCTGATGGTTCTCAGAGCTTACTCTTGGATCTAAGCTCATGGATTGCTCCCAGCAAAAGCTGGGGAGACCATATAGATTGCTGGGGATCAAACCTAGTCAGTCCCAAAAAGGGTCAGGTGCCTTCACAGATTTACTACTTCTTTGACTCTGTAATATGTATTTTAAGAAAGTAAAAATATCAGTTATGATCACTACAAAGCCTTTTTATTATATTAACTGTCATACTGATTTTGGTGTAATCTGTACAATTATGCAAATAATTTCCTTTTAAATCATGAGTTATATTTTTCTTTAGTAAGAAGTTAGAAAAATTTCTTCCTTACCCTCCCTATTATCTTACCATCCACATTAAGAAATAACCTATGAAAATTTTTTTTTTTGATATTTGAGGATTTCATTCATGTATCATATTGGGAATGTTACATTTTTAATAAAGACAATATATCTCATTTGATTTATTTTACTGATTTTCAGTAATGCTTTCAATATTGTAGATAAGAGTGTTTTATCATAGATATATATGTTTTGTGTATATTTTGCACATATATATCTTTCAGTAAAATAGAGATAATAATATCTTAAAAAATTACTTCTTCCACATGTTCCTCACGCTAACAGCTTATTCTGTATTTTCAGTCTCTCAGTCCCTCTCATCTAGATCCACTTTTTTTTTTAGGGGGAGAGGGAAACATACATTTTAAAGTTTATTGCAGGGGCCAGAGCGATCGCCCAGTGGGTAGGGTGTTTGCCTTGCATGTGGCCTGCCCATGTCAGCCCAGGTTCGATCCCCAGCATCCCATATGGTCCCCTGAGCACCGCCAGGAGTGATTCCTGCGTGCAGAGCCAGGAGAAACCCCTGAGCATTGCTGGGTGTGACCCGAAAAAGCAAAAAAAAAAAAGTTTATTGCAGTGCAGTTTATCTTCTTTTTAATCTATATAGCTAGAACTTATAGGCAAACTTTGTTTGCACAATCATAATTTAGTTTGCTAATCATTCTTCTGCTTCAGGTTAAAGCAAGAAGCTCATTGATCTTGTCATTTAGATTTCTGAATATTTGTTATGTAGCAATATGGATATTAGCTAAATATATGCATACATTCATGTGCATATTGTTTTCTCAAGAATAAAAGATTTCTCTTAGATTCTCTTAATATCTTTCTGTTTTATTTTATGTGCAATTTTTATTTTGGTTGTAGTTTTATATTGTTATCATATTCAAAATTAAACTCATAGGAAGACTGGATAGAGTTGAATAAGAAAAGGGGCAGTAAGAATATTACCTTTCAACCACAATTGTTTATTAATACAACATATGGAACTAAATGAACTAGACTAAACAGTCTTCTTTATAACACGTACCAGGAAGAACTATATTATCTTACACTAGGATAAAGTCTTTCTGCAGTATGCCCAAATATTTACTTTAAAGTTATGAACATTTGAGCCCTTTTGACGTTTTTACAAACCCTACAGCATACATTTAAACCTAACACTCACTTCTGCCTTTTAATTCCTTTATGCTGTAATTTAACACTGCAGTTACTTTTCTGATGTATTTGGTATGAATAAATCACGTTCTACAAATGTTTCAAACATTCAATAGGCTCTAACCAGTCATCATTTATCTATGAGTACCCTTTAGAAAAGTACAAAATGATCTTTGGTTTTTTTTGATTTGTACAATTTAAATCTGAAAAAATGTGCAGTTATATAAATGCAAGATTAAGGACTTCTCTCATTGCAAATTTCTAATCCTCCTGCTGGGGAATTATAAGCTCCCATGCTGTTATAAAGTTTCCAGGGTTTTATAACCGACTGGAAGATTGAAGAATTTTTTTTTCAATTTAAATATGCCTGAATCATGGGACTCCATTAGAAAAATATAGCTTCATTTGGAATTAGGAAAAAATATACCTTTTGTTCAACATTTAATATTGCATTTCCAATACACACATAATTGTTTATATGATTTTCAGTCTCCCACAACCCAAATAAAATAGCTTTGTATTCTATAGCTGTAAATTTCAAAAGACAACGTCAAACATTTCTAGAACAGAACTTTCTTATCGCTCCTGGCAGACTCTCAGCTCCAGCACAGGGGTAGGGAGAAAAAGACTTAATTATAACAGTTTCCTACTAGACCAACCTACTCGGGTACCACATGTTGCAAAGTTAACAGACATGAAAAAAAATGTGGATCTTTTTTCTCTTCATTTATTTTTCCAGTGTATGTGAAGGGGGAGGGAGATTGAGATGGGGGAACAGAGTCATAGCCTCTGGGGCACCCCTTAGAAAATGCTAAATTTACAAGAAAATGAACTGAATTAAGATTAAAACTGTCTCCTTCCTGTGTGTGCCTGCATGTAATGGATAATTCTGAGGATAATTCAGCCTAAATTCCAGGGGTGTGTGTGTGTGTGTGTGTGTGTGTGTGTGTGTGTGTGTGTATTCTACCGAGTTTGAGCATAACTATGGTGGTGGAAAGAGGGAGACAACATGAGCAGTTTCTTCAGTGTCTTGTTGACTTAGTGGAATAGTAGGAGACTTGAGGAGGGTCAGAGTGATGGAAAATGAAGATCATGGACATATCCCTGTACTAGAGCGTTTCCCTGTGTCTAAAATACACACAGCTGGAAGCGATAGCCCAGTGGGTAAGGTGTTTGCCTTGCACGGCCAGCCCATGCCCGGCCGGGTTCTATCCCCCAGCAACCCATATGGTCCCCCGAGCACCACCAGGAGTAATTTCTGAGTGCAGAGCCAGGAGTAACCCGTGAGCGTCTCCGGGTGTGACCCAAAAAAGGAAAAAAAAATACACACAAGTAGAAGAAAGCAAGAGGAAAGAACAGCATTGGTATCCTTGAATTGGGTCCCAACTTAGTCCTGCATAGATGCATCAAGTGAAACCTTCTTCCAGTCACTTTCCGTCTCCGGGCTCCAATTCAATATTGCTCATGATAGAGAGCAAAGATAGACTTAGCCTTTGCAATTCCCTGGACGAACATTCTCAGTAGAAATCTGTCAGATAAAAGCGGGGTCACTCATAACCAGTGCTGAGTGCTGAATCAGGAAGGCAGACTGACCCATGGCAGTGTCATGACTTAGAGAAAACGCTGGGTGGAAATGGCTGTCACTTGCAAAGGACTGCTGGAAAAGACATTTTCCCCAAATTCTTTAATCTGCCTGGTCCAGAGGCCATTAGTGGAAGACTGGCACCTGAACCTCAAAGTTAAGATAGCCTGTGATGAAGTTGATTCAGGGGGCACAGCAGTGTTTGTTTAAAGGCACCTGTTCCCACCCTGGCTGTATTGTAGACCCATGAACCACATGAAGGTCACTGACATCAGATACTGGCAATGTAATCATCTTCATCACTCTGCTCTGTCTTACTGGGACCATATTCAGCCTCTCCACTCCTCAAGGTCAGGAATAATAGTAAAAGAATCAAGACTGCCAGTAACAAAAAGCTTCCCCAGTCCTCCAGATGTGCATCCATAATCCAGCCTCATAATCATCTTAATCATTTCTTTGCCTCTTCCCTCCCTTGCTTCTCACCCCCTTTCCTCCCTTTCTTCTCTTCATCCCTTCTGGGAGGCTCAAGTTTACTTCTAGGTCTGTGCTCAGGGATGACTCCTGGTGAATTTGGGGGGACCACTTGGGGTTCACCACATGTAAGGTAAATACCCAAACTCCTGTGCTGTTTCTTCAGTCTCTGAGTGGGATTTTTTGTTTTGTTTTGTTTTTGGGTCACATCTGGCAATGCTCAGGGGTTACTCCTGGCTCTGCACTCAGGAATTACTCCTGGCGGTGCTCTGGGGACCATATGGGATGCCAGGGATTGAACCCAGGCTGGCATGTGCTGGCTGCATGCAAGGCAAACACCCTACCCACTAGACTATCGCTCCGGCCCTCTGAGTGGGATTTTTAAGGAAAAATTCCATCTTAAAAAAAAAGGATATAAATAGATACCAGTGTTTTACTAAATATGGGAAATGGTAATGGTAGATTAAAACTCACCACTGAATATACACAGAGACTTAAGTGATAAACTCTAAATATCTGCAGGGCTAGCCACAATGTGTAAAATAAGAGGGAGAAAGATGCAGAGACAGAGAGAGAGATAGAGAGAGAAAGAGAGGAAACTGGGGTACCTGCTATTAAGGCGGCCTGGGGGGGCGGGAGGGGAGGGGTACATTGGTGGTGGAAATGGGGCACTAGTGGAGGGATGGGTGCTGGAATACTGTATTACCAAGAACCAATTATGAACACCTTTGTAATTGTATGTTTCACGGTGGTATAATAAAAAAATTTAAAAAATTCTTCATTTTTTTAAAGAAAAATGAAGGGAAAAAAGGAAGGGGTCAAGGTACCTGCTGATATAAGATGGAACTTGATTTTACAAAATTAGAATCAAATCCCAGCATCACTTCATCCTCCCGCACTCACACATCCAGGCAAATAGTAAACAGCAGCACATGCCCCTGACCCGATAGGGCTTAACCCCTGAGTGTGGGGAAAGAAACCAAAGAGGCTGCTAAACGTGATCATAAAATAACTCGCAAGACAGAGAAAGCAAGAGAAATGTGGAGTTTTAGAAAACCAGGTAACCACAGAACTAGTCTTTTCAGGAAGTGACATTTGAGAAAAGACAGACACACCGAACAGGCAGGAAACAGTATATGTTTCTAAGCAAATCAGATCAAAGACCAAAGATCTGGCAATTATTGTGGGTCTATTTTCAATCCTTTACTCTCTTCTCTTAGAGGTGCTACTTGAGGCTTTCATTTTACAAAACTCTTAGATCTGTCATTTCCTGAAACATGATCAAACTGAAGATGAGAATTCTACTCTATATGACCTAAAGTGTTCATTGACTCAGTGAGGGTCTACATTTGATTCGTGCATGCTAGGTACGTTATCTGGCACTTTTCAGCCATGTTGACCTCTCATGTTTGTATAATCATGACTGTAAAATATTTACCTCTGTCTGATTTTGCAGATGATGAAACAAAATTATAGATTGATAATATGTAGCTTATTCAACAGCCACGGATACATTGCACTTAAATTTTGCAACCAAAAATTTTCCAGATGACATCTAGCTATTTAATCACATTCTTTACATGTTTCCAGTTTAATTAACTTTTGCTTTTCCTGAAGCCCAAGGAAAGGAAATTGACTTGCCTAATATGGCATAACTTTGTGAGAATGGTGACTCTATATCAATGGTATCCCGCATGGGTAGGAACAAAGAATAGTCTCTCTATGTCTTTCATCCAGTTAAATTAATAGATATGGAGTCGAAAGACACTTCATGTAGATAGACTTATCATTTAGCTACATGTATTTAATTATGTCTTTGCTATTTTATTATGTCTATTAAACTACTTTAGGGAGGGCACACATGAAAGTGTCCAGGGACTTCTCCTGGATCTGCACTCAGAGATCATTCCTGACAGTGCCTTGGGAGACCTTTTGTGGTTCTAAGGATTGAATCTGAGTTGGGCATATGCACAGTAAACAACCGATCCACGGAGCTAACCAAAAGGCCCTTGGTCGTGCAATCTTTTTTATTTTATTTTTTTTTTTATTTTTAGGTCTCATCCAGCAGTGCTCAGGGTTTACTTCTTGTTCTGCCCATACGGATCACGCTTTATGGAGGCCAAGGGACCATATGGGCTGCCATGAATAAAAAGCCTGGCAGGCTCATGCAAGGCAAGCACCTACCTGCTGTACTGTGTCTCCAATTCCTGATAGACATTCTTAACAAGGTTGGGCAACAGGTACGAGGGTTCAGGGCATCTTTCTACACTTGTCCCTGTGTCTTGAACTTGCTTGACCTTTTATGTCAAAAAAAAATTATCCTTATTCTGTAGATGGCAACCAGTGCTAGATGAGAGCTAGTATGTACCACACACATTTTTCTAATCTAAAAAGAGCACTGTCCTCTCAGTTTCATTCTAAGAGGTGAGACACTCATACGGTATTGTGACTTTTTGTTTTCTTTCTTTCTTCTTCTTTTTTTTTTTTTTTTGCTTTTTTGGGTCACACCAAGCAATGCTCAGAAGTTACTCCTGGCTCTGCACTCAGGAATTGCTCCTGGCGGTGCTCAGGCGACCATATGGGATGCCAGCGATTAAACCTGAGTCAGTTGCATGTAAGGCAAAACACCCTACCTGCTGGATTATTGCTAGGGCCCTGGATTTTTTGTTTTCTAAGAGAAAGTTTGGAAAGGAATAAACTAGTTTTATGACTAATCTCATTCCATTTTTCACTTAATATGATGTGAACTTCACTGTGAAAAAAGCAAAAGCCTAGCAAGCAGAGAGAATTTCTCTGATCATGGGATTGTGGCAAGACTTCCAGCTGGATCCAAGGCCACATCTGCTTCTCCATAAAAGGAAATAATGAAGTACTACTTTGTTCTTGAGAATGCTGCTAACATAGAACATAGATAAGAGAGATCTAACACTGAATTCTCTCTTTATCACTTATTAGTTGTAGCAATAAATCACTTAATTTACAAAGGTAAATTGCAATATTTACTAGGACAAATACATTTTCTGAATCTATGTAGACTACTGTTAGCTGCCTCATGGGATTACTATGAGAACTAAGGAATTTGCTTCTGACACTTACTAGGTATTCAACAAAAGATGGCAGTTGTGGTTTTATCCTTGCCGTTATAGTCCAGCCTAGAGCTGGTACATTATGTGTTACTGATTATTTGGTGATGCAGAGAAAAGTGACTTTGGCAAAGTGACAGTCAAAGTATGCTGAAGGACATGTGGAATGGCTTTGCTTTCCATAGTCTGATTCCGAGTGAAGCCATGTCATAAATAGAAACACATTTGACTGCTCCTTAGTGCTTGGTGACCTCTTGAAAAGCATTTCTCATTCTTTGGGCACCTCTTTTTGTGCCTGTAATTTAAGGAGTTTCAATTAGGTGACTGTCAATGTTTCTCTGGGCTTTACAATGTTTAGGGTGAGAGATTGAGCTTTTTCTTTATCCCCAGGAGCTGTCAGTAGGGAGTTGATGGTTTCATGATTTAGATAAATTGTGGCTATGTCCAGGAGGTACAGTAGGGGCAATTCAGGTGCGTTAAACCCATCGTGCAGTGGGGAAACCTTCGTTTCAAGGATGCTTGCAGAAATGCCCTATTTATAATTTTAGTAGTTCATGATTTCTTGGCCAGTATATACACTAAGTCCCAGAAATATTTATGCCATTCTGTGTTGTACACAAAGAGCAAAAGACTTAGTCTCTCAAAACTACATCTGCACTTTCTTATTTGCACTAAGGCTTGATAAACAACAAGGTATGCTAATAATAATCATTATGAGGATTTTTTATGATAAAAGTATATCTTTGCCAAATTCTCTAGGCACCTAAGAACGCCAAACTGAATATATTACCTAATAAAAGGGCAGCCCAGCTCTATAAATCTTAAGCATAGTGAAGAAAAAATTCTCCATAACCGCCACCAACTGCATAATAAATAAAGCCACTATTCACCCATGTAAAACAAAGGAAAGAAGGAGCTTTAAAAGGATCAGTACCAGAGCTGAGGCTTTAAGGCAAAAGATGAAAACCTATAATGGGATGGCATTCTGAAATGGGCTACTAGGCACTCAAAAGTTCAACCAAGCCTCCTCTTAGGACTAAGTAAACCAACCAGCCATTAACATTATAGTCGCTGGATTAGTTAGAATATTTGTTGCAGTAATACCCCCACCCCCAAACGTTTTAGGGGTTTATTCAAGCAGCGTTTGCTTCCTACTCAAGTCATGTGCATGTCAGAGTTCTGTGAGTCATCCATAACTACTTGGAGATTCCAACTAGATCTTGGCTCCCTCCAACTACCACTGGTAACTTTGACCTTTTGAAACTCTTCACTTCACAGAGAAGTAAGGAAGAAATTATACAAGAGAACAAAGAGGCACTCACATATTTTCCTAATTACTCAGACTAAGAATAGCACAAACTAGTTCTGCTCCTGACCTACTCTTCAGAATAAGCCCACATGGCATTAACTTTTGGTAAAAGACACTAAGAGACTCACAGACATGGGGCAGAGCTGCTACTGGCTCTCCTTGTGCCCAGCCACTCACGAGGCGTGGTGGGTTCTAGACCTGGCCCGCCACCCAGCAGAGCCTTGCAACAAGCCAGACGACCCCCACTCCATGAGGTCTCCATTTTCCACATCTAGACTTCCCCTTCGTCAGAACTTCACCCAGCAAACTAGCCTATCACAGACCGGCTCGCGGCTGCTTGCGGCGCCGGTTCATCAATAAATTCTGGACTTAGAGATGACTACAAGAGTATTCTACCCACACGGAAGAGCCCAGTAAGCTACCCTTATCGTATTTGATATGCCAAATACCAGTAACAATTATAGACCTCTTTCCATGACCTGATTTAGTTGTTTGAGGCTCTTTATGTTCATGGAGCAAGCATGTGCCCTTGGGCTCTACTTGCATGAGACAGGTCATATGGAGATATTACTGGCACCCGCTCTAGGAAATCGGTGATGAACGGGAAGACAGTGATACAGTGAAAAGACACTAAAACAAGAGGGACCAGGACTGTTTCCTTATAGCTGATCTCTTCTGTCCGTGTAAGTAAACCTGGCTGATGGCTTTTACTTTGCTACATGACCTTGATAAGCTCAAATGCTCTCTTAAACTACAACATACTTTAAAACCAACCCTTTAAGCTAGAGTGTACAAAGGCAGAATTGTGTCTATTAGGTAAAAATGGCTTGTATTGAGCTTTCAGCCTTTAAGGAGAGTTAATAAGCACCAGGAAGATTGTAGTCCTTGACCTATGGTACTTCTGTTCCAAATTCAGAAAGTGTTTTGTCAAACTGTTTTTTGTGAAGCTACTTATTTTTTGTTTGTTTCTCTTTTTTGTATTTAAATTGAGAGAGCAATAATATTGTCTCGGAATCCATAAAGGGTAAAGATGCTAGGTATATAAGGATGGTCAAAATCATTATAAACTGTATACATATTCTACATTATTAGTTAATGGTACATAGATTTTCTTGAAATTGGATAGGATACTTTAAGCAGCAAGTAACAGTCATGGCTTAGAACAAACTTAAACAATTAAGGCCTCAATTGTCTTCCATAATTGTAAGCCTAAAAATGTTCAAATATAGAACATATTTAATAGCTCGAGTCTGTGACAAAAATTCACACTTGCGTATTTCATTCTAATTCCATTCTTAATCCATCAAGGAATTTTTGGCAGTTTCAACTGTCATACAGTGGGCCCAGGGATCAAATCTGGTTGGCCTCATGCCAGACAAATGTCCTGTCTGCTGAACTATCTTTCCATTCCTGCTTTCTTCCTTATTGCCCTTCCCATCCCTTCCTTTCCTATTTCCTTCTTCCTTCCTCTCTCCCTGCCTGTTTTTCTCTTTGTCTATCCTTTCTCTCTCTTTCTTTCTTTCTTTCTTTCTTTCTTTCTTTCTTTCTTTCTTTCTTTCTTTCTTTCTTTCTTTCTTTCTTTCTTTCTTTCTTTCTTTCTTTCTTTTCTTTCTTTCTTTCTTCTTTCTTTCTTTCTTTCTTTCTTTCTTTCTTTCTTTCTTTCTTTCTTTCTTTCTTTCTTTCTTTCTTTCTTCTTTTTTCTTTCTCTCTCTTTCTTTCTCTCTCTTGCTTTCTCTCTCTCTCTTTCTTTCTTCTTTTTTTTTTTTTTGCTTTTTGGGTCACACCCGGCAATGCTCAGGGGTTTCTCCTGGCTCTGCACTACTCAGGAATCACTCCTGGCGGTGCTCGGGTAACCATATGGGATGCCGAGGATCGAACCCGGGCGGCATGGGGCGTGCAAGGCAAACGCCCTACCCGCTGGGCTATCGCTCCGGCCCCTCTTTCTTTCTTTCTTTCTTTCTTTCTTTCTTTCTTTCTTTCTTTCTTTCTTCTTTCTTTCTTTCTTTCTTTCTTTCTTTCTTTCTTTCTTTCTTTCTTTCTTTCTTTCTTTCTTTCTTTCTTTCTTTCTCTCTCTTTCTTTCTTTCTCTCTCTCTCTCTTCTTTCTTTCTTTCTTTCTTTCTTCTTTCTTTCTTTCTTTCTTTCTTTCTTTCTTTCTTTCTTTCTTTCTTTCTTTCTTTCTTTCTTTCTTTCTTTCTTTCTTTCTTTCTCTCTCTCTTTCTCTCTCTTTCTTCTTTCTTTCTTTCTTTCTTTCTTTCTTTCTTTCTTTCTTTCTTTCTTTCTTTCTTTCTTTCTTTCTTTCTTTCTTTCTTTCTGAAGGTGCATATAGGTTGTTATGGTTTTGTATTCAGGAGACATTCCTGTCAATTCTCGGAATTCCAAATGGGGTCTGTGGGTTACAAGGCAAGGACCTGTAGTATCACTTCCAAGGATTTTTTTTTTAACCAGGAAGCCCATGTAACCTCTTGACTTGTTCTTTCTATGACCACTACTCTCTTGAATACATATATCTCTCTACTTTTATCTGCTTTGGAGAAGCCTGTGTTTTCCTTGAATAAACATACTTCTCTTTCTCTCCCCACATATCTCTAAAGAAATTGAATTTAATAAAAAAAAACTATTCAAGAATACAACCTAAAAGAAGTGAAAGGTAAAAAAAAGATAGTTTTATAAAAAGAACTTTATGTGAATTACTAACCGCTATCTCTGCTTACAGAAATTTCCTCAGAGCTAATTTGCCAGATTTGTACCACATACCTATTCCTAATCACTGCCAAGGGAAAAGGACTGCAGGAATTGAATGGGATCTAGCACATTGGATGAAAATGGGGAGTGCCCAGACATCATTCAGAGTAACATCTTGGCTTCCTTTTTCTCTCCTTCCTTGGAGCAGCATTTCCTCTTGCAACAAGGTTTCATTCTTCCGATGGCATCTGCATTCTGCTTTACAGGACTCTAACAAAGAATCTCTGCCCCAAGTATGAGAATTCCTACCGGCCTTGCAAGGTAAGCAGCTCAGCTTGACCACATGGCATTGATGTCCTGGCCTGAAAGAGAGAACATGTTTCCATCTGACCCAAAAATAAAATCCTCACAGAATCACAGTAATGTGAACATAATGCATTGCTTTTATCTCGAAAGCATAATCCTCTTGCAGGTAAACTAGGATATTAAAAACTACCTCATAAGTCCTTTTATATGACTAAATATTGTAACTTTTCTCCACATAGTAGGTACTCAAGTGTTATTGTTTATAATAGTATTTCTATTGGTAACAGTATAGCACAGACTTAAAAAAATAAAGGAAAACTGGCATCTTAACCTTGACATCTTAATCTTAACCTTGCCTTCTCACCTTGAAAGATAATACCCAATTTGCTTTCCAACAAATTCTTTATCAATAAGGGCAGTTCTACATTTTTTACAAAAAATATGGATTGAAAAAATACATTAAAATGTTAAAAAAAAGAGTAACCTCAAGTAAACTGGAGGAAGACCCTAAAATGGAAAGTTAGTCAAACATTAAAAATGATTTTATATAACGTTTAGAAATTGTGCTTTTGGGGCTGGACCAATAGCACAGTGGGTAGGTTTTTTGTCTTGCACATGACCAACACATTTTCAATCCCTGGCATCCATATGGTCCCCTGAGCACCATCAGGAGTAATTCCTGAGTGCAGAGTCAGGAGTAACCCCTGAGCATTGCCGGGTGTGACCCTAAAAACAAACAAAAAATAATAAAAAAACCCAACTTTAAAACAAATTGTGCTTTCAAAGTTTATGCATAATATGATCACAACAGTGTGAAAGAAAGGTGTTTTAGGAGAAAAGAGCTTGGAGAAGAAAGCATCAAATCTAACAAACTTGGCTCTTATTAGAGAGAATCTATGTGTGAATGTGGATTTTATTGCTGTTTTTCACATAGTCTCCCAGTTTTCTTATTTGAGCATGTACTAATAATGTAATTAAATGATTCTATATTTATTATATGAATATATTAATTTTATATAGAAACATTGTCAACTATCAATTTCTTAACATACATACATGGCCTATCATTAAACTCAACATAAATTTATTTTAGTGTTTCTATTAGAACCCCAAAGAGGAATGAGATTATTTCCATCATTACTTCCATATGATGAAATAATGTCTTAGAGGAAAAACTGAATCACCAAATTTGCTCATTCCTATGTGGCAGACAGATTGGAAATCCTGAATGTTATTCCCTAAGATCCATTGCTTAGACCTTTCCAACTCACTTTCACTTAATAAAGCAGATACTGTGATGTGTTACTCATTGGAAAGATACAAGTGGCTTAATTATAGAGTCAGAGAACCTTCTTCAATTACATGAAACAGTAAAGTGGGATTTGTGAGTATGTAGCAGATATAAATGTTTGAGTAAGCAAGAAATGCATGGTTTTGGCAGAGATGGAAATGTGGAGAACAGTATGAAAGTCATAAGACCAATGCTATACAGCTCACAGTATTCTGGTCTTTTGAATTATACTGCTGCCTTATAGTAGATGATGGCTAATTCTAAATGAGCCTTTAGTTTTGCCCAATGTTCCAAATCAACTTCCTGTCCATATAATTGTGTGACTTGAATTCACTTGAATATCTACCTATGAACCAGTGTTTTGTGTCTAGGGGTGGAAGCTAATTTTTTTGCAATGGAAAACGCATGTGCTCTGTGTTAAAGTAAAATCATTAAATGTATAAACTCAGCTGATAGTGAACAAATAAAGGTAAATTCATGCTGGCATTTCTAGGAGCCTAGCAACTCAAACCAAAAGTCTTTTTAGGCTATTTTCAGTGTCATGTTTAAAAAAGACCATTATAGAGACTATGTTTACTGATATACTTAGATAGGTGAAATAGAACTCAGTGTCTGTAATATACATAGGCAAATAAACTATCTTAATACCAATCTCATAGCCTAGATGTTGCCTAAAAGGAAATATGATGTGGAAACAATGTGGTCTGCCTTTAACCAAGTAATTTAACCAATCAGTGACTTGATGGAAGCACAATCATTCACTTGGGATTTGGTAACTAGGAATATCCTTTACAAGTATATGGTTAATCAGACAGATGTACACCAAATAATCATGGTTTTCTTCCTGATGCTTCTATGTACAACAGTCTCCTATTGTACTACAGTTACTTATTGTCATGTAACATAGGTTCCCGCAGACGTTGTGGGGTATAACTTATTTTTTCTGCATCTACTGATAGCATCATTCACCTCTTCCCCATTCAAACCCATTTGTGAAACATCACCTGCTCATATCACCATAAGATATTATAGAAGGGGAAGGAGAAGGTACTGGATTATAGGTCAGTGGCTAGTGGACTTGTCTTGCATACAGCCAACCTGGGTTAATCCCCAGTATACCTTAGCACTGCCCAGAGTGATTCCTGAATGTAATGCCAGGATTAGCCAGTGCATAGCCAGCAGTGGCCTAAAAACAAAAAGAAAACAAATAAAAAGCCACACCCTCTGAATAAAAGGATAGAGAGAGATCATATGGAAGAACTGACCTAAAGTTAAAGTGATTAAAGACTATGAAGGTGTAAAACCATGGCCCGTTTTTGCTGTCTATCTAGAACAGAAAACTCCAGTTCCACCACTGCTATGATTGTGAAGAAAAGGAATTAAGTGATGGAAGCTGTTGAGGATATATTTTATTGATTGCAACAACACCAATGAAAACTCACAAAGGGCCTATATCAGATAGAGCAAAGCTTCCAATGACCTGTGTGGAAGGCTGGATGTGGATGCATTATTTACAATGTTGAAAGGAAAAACTGAACCTGACTATGATATGAATTTACTGGGTAGTTTCACAGCGTAATATAACAGAGTGCTATATGAGAGTGCTGATAGAAAGACTTTTGAGAATTTTTCTACCGCTAGATAAGCTGATGATAGAGGAAAATTTATGGTCAGTAACTGTTTTCAGTATTAATGAAAACTCTTTGTTGTACTAAGAGAGTACTAAAGGGCTTACATCAGTTAAGACGCCATATCAACACATGGTTTCAAGGTTTAAGAGGCCATATCAACATACGGTTTCAAAGACATACTAACAATTCTGGTTGGGAGCAATGCTGCAGGGTAGAAATAATGCTTTGTTCAGATCTTCCACAGTGGGTACTTCCCACCCTCGCCCCAAATCAAGCATATCAGTAAAGCCACAAACACATTGGAGCCTTCTACTGAGAGTATACCACCTACACGGCAGCCTGGCAAGCTATCCGTGTTTTATTTGATATGCCAAAAAAAAAAACAGTAACAATTATCAACCTCATTCCCATGACCTGAAAGAATGGTTTGAGGCTTTTCCTGTTCAGGAGCAAGCATATGCCCCTGGGGTAGCTTGCAACAGGACATATGGAGATGTTACTGGTGCCTGCTTGAGCAAATCGATGAACAAAGGGAAGACAAGTGATCATAGTAGATGATGCATTCATACAAGGTATTACTCCTATACATGGTGCAGAGGAATCCCATGCAGAGCTGGAAGACAATGATATTGAGAATATTGACACTGTGGAGGTCTAAGTTAATATGGATATTTATGTATTAGTTTTAAATAAAAAAATAAAACAAAAAATTCAAAATCAGAAAATAGTACTTAGACTAAAGATAATAATCTTGGCAATTTTCTCTATTATGCTGGTTTGAAGCTAAGTGTTTAAATATAAGAGTAAAACAGTTATCAAATCTAAAAATGTATACTGTGAAAAAGTAAGCTAAGATTAATATGCTATTGAAAGAGAAAAAATATAAATTTAGTGTGGCTTCAATTATACTGGTTACACATTTTGTGAGAATCAGTGATGCCGTAGGCCCTTGCATTTATTCACTCTTCATTCTCTGACCCACTAGGAGTCACATTCACTTCTGCAGACTCCATGAGAACTTACAGATGTGCTCCATTTCTTAAATCCCTCGTGCCATACTTTACTGAGTTTTAAATGTCTTGTTATGTTTAAATGTACGATTACCATTGTGCTATTCTAGCCTACATAATTCAGTGCAGTGACGTTATATAGGTTTACAGTCTAGTAGCAATAGGCTTTACCTATTAACCTAAGTGTGCATTAGGTGATACGATCTAGGTTGTGTGACTCTGTGACAATTTTACACAATGTAATCTATTGCCCCTCTACCACCACACTATCAGAATAAATCTCTTCTTTAAGTGATGCCTACTTTCTCTCTCTCACTCTTGCTCTCTTTCTCTCTCTAATTCCTTATACCTGCTGAGCATTAAATTCCCTTTCTTCTTGTAAGAGCAATCAGAGTCTGGAAACATATCTTTCATATTTCTGGGTATGGTAAAGTTAAAACCATTTTTAATATTAAGGCCATATTTGACCAATTACAATCTCAACCCTCTCATTTCTCCAAGCTTGGCTCAGTAATAAGATGATCTATATCTGAGGTGACGCCACCTACCTTGTTTTTGGTAAAACTTTGAATTTAAAGTCCAGATGATATATAGCTTAGGTTTCTAAGGTCTGGGGCTACAAAAAAGTATATAAAGATAATGGGTGGCTTATGAAACTAAACTATGGTGACTGGTTGACCAACAAAAGCACAGACTCCAAACCTAACTCCATGGAGTTTACTGCAGGCAGATCATACACAAATGATTTGCTGTTTTACTCTTGACAACCAACCACTCTCTGCGATATCCAGATGAACTTGATTCTTTGCAGATGTTCAACTGAAGGAACAGATTTCTATTTTTAAATAAAAGCCTGTCACTGGGAATGTTATGCAAAATAGAGGTAAACAGAATAAAATGATTAATAAAATAATCATTCAGAATGCATGGAGTGAGTCCATGAATATTGTACAGCTTGAAATTAGATATATACATGGACTTAATTACATGAGATAACACTACTGTTTCATGTTTCCAGTTAAAATTGCATTCCTTTCATACTCATGTAAGAATCTACATTAATTCCAGGTTTTATATATGCATATATGAGTAGAGATAGAACGAAAGAGTACTATGGTTAAAAAATTAAACTGGTAAATGGATAAAATAGAACCATAAGTTGGTACATTAAAATAAATAAGTTTTATGGGCTAGAGGGATATTACAGGATTGGACACAGGCTTTTAACACTGTCTACTCTACTTTAATACCTGACACAAAAATTGACCACAAGCATTTCTGGGGATAGCACCGGGCACTCCCAAACACTATTCATATATTCCCTGACACCACATCCACAGATCTTAGCTCTGAAAGAGCAGCTCAGTTGGTTAATTTAGTACACAAGAATTACGTGGGTATTGGTGCCCTGTCCCTGGTTTCCCAGAGCACTTTTGGGAGCCTTAAACAACAAATTTCAATGCTTCATTGTCAAGTGGAATTATTTGGGTTCTTTCCAGTTTTAGAATTAATAAATAAAGTGAGTATATCTCGCAACAAATTGTCGAAAATATCAATGTTCATCCCTTGAAAGTGGGTATTCAGCCTGAGGAGTCAACAGTAGCTGATAACTGTATTCAGCTGTCAGAGCTTCTGTACTCCATAAAAGAGAAAGTGATCACACAAAAAGACTTGTGCTATGAACCTTTGCATTTAAAGACAAAAGACAACAATGTGTTCAAGCTTATCAGAGGCTTATGTTAGAAGCATAAAAATACACTACCACATGTGGATTCATCTACACTGACTATGTCCCTGCTAAGCTTGGGTAAATTCCAGAATTGTTTCCTAAGAAAGGGATACCTCATAGCGTCACTTCAGATTGCATTTTGCACAATCATGAAAAGGCTGCAAAACCCATTCATCATGATCAAAAGGGGCCTGGCTTACCGCGGTGAACACAGCAAACTTCACTGGGAGGATGTGCTCTCAATTACCATTGATTCTATTACTCTCATTAATGAATTTATAGAGAGTATGGCTTTTACTTTCCTTAGAGATTTGTGATGATATTTTTTGTAGCTAGAAAATTATTCAAATGTGCAGAAGAAAAAAAATTCCTTTTCTTATGTTAAAAAAGGGAACCGAATCATTGGTTACCTTAGAAAGAATAGCCAGACAGAGACAGATATAGGATGGGGTTCTAGGAAATAACTCTGTAGGGCTGGTGCACTCAAATGTCTTAAGTAAATCGATGCACATGAGTCAGAGTGAAGTTTTACGTCTCTTATCAGGAAATTCTATGTGACACAAAAAAATTGGTATTATGATTATTTTCTACATTTTGTCAATAAATAATTATTTTTGGTTCATTTATTTATTTTGGTTTTTAGGCCACAAAGTGAAGTGCTTAGGATTTAAGCCTGGTTCTGTGCTCAGGGATCACTCCTGGCAGGTTCGAAACTTGTATGGTGCTGAGGTTTGAACCTGAGTCACCTATATGCAAGATATGTATCCTACCTGCTGGATTTATAACTCTAGACTTGTTACTTTCAAAAACAGAGGGAATAGACCACATATAAAGAGGCAGAGTATTTGCTTAGTTGAGCCTCCTGATTTTATTATGAACCTTAGAAATCATAGTTGGGGGAAAATGAGTACAGGTCCCCTTCCCATTACAGATGTGAAGTTGTAGCACATAAGCTTATAGACTATTATATCCCAAGTATTCGTATCTGGGACAATGCCTGCATATATTGGAGGCTCAAAATATTTTCAGAAATAAAGAATGAAGATTCAATTTTTTGCAAATGAAGAGAATTATATTGAAATTTGAGGATGTCTTACGTGTTCAAATATCATTCTTTCCTGCAGCTTTCAAAGACTATCACTCCAGACCTGGGTGCCAGACAGAATTATCATCACTTTACACATTCAAGCAAAGACCTGGAACCATTTAAATGTGAGTGATGACGTGCATGTGTGTGTATCTATTTTAACAAGGTTCTACATTTTGCCCAAAGTCACAGACAAAACTTCCAATATAAGAGTGACTGGTGTAGTAAAAGGAATAAAACATAGATAATAAATTAGGTATGACCATATTTATGGGTTCTATTGAAAATAGAATATTATAATAAGAATGCCATAGCTTACTCATGACATAGATACCTTTTAATTGGTAGAACTTCAACTGGAATTTAGTAAGGTCTGAGGATAAATTGGGGTGGAGGTTGAGCAAGGCGGGTGACTGTGAAAATGCTGAAGTGAGATTAGATGCCATCGATGAGAACCAGCAAACACAGTGATCTAAAATGCACAGAAGCTACCAGGGAGATAACTACCATCAGAGAACCCTTTCACCCCTGACATTATGGAACCAAAGAAGAAGAAAAGATACTCCATATAGCCCTTTGTCTTGTGTATTGCCTTCTTCCCATATATTAGCATTTTAATTACAAAGCTATTGATAATGGAGCTTTAGGCACATAACATCTCAACAGCAATCAACCACCCATGTCAACTTTTCTCCCCCAATGTTCCCATATTTCATCTCCTCTGCTCTGGCCCCTTACCTCACTCTGCCTGTGACCTTGACAGGCATATTGCAAAGCTCAGTGGTTGAAGCTTAGATCTCATGGATTCAGCATTGTTGGCTCCATGTTTTGGATATATAGCTACATCACTCTCCACATCACCAATGTAACCGAAACCTGTTCCCTGCTCCCCATTTCTTCCTTTCTCATCTTCTTCCTTACCCCCTTGATTTCCTTTCCTCTCTGTCCTCCTCCATAAACTCTGGGTAAAGTGTGATCCAGCATGCGCTGTTCACTACATTTCCTCATCCAGTTATGCTATTTGACTGCTTTTCATATTGTGTTGAGTCCTCAATTAACAATGGACTCATTCTCAGGATTTCTCTGGGGAAAATCATGGAGTTCCACGTCCACTCATCATAGGAAATCAGGTAATATGAATTATGGGATTGGAAATCTATGTTTGTGAGGGAGCTCATGTAGAGAGCACAAGAGCTCACATCAGGAGGAAGCCTGAACTTGCAGTATAAAACGACTCCAAGTGTGTGTTAACTCCAATCCTATAGTTCCAATTTAGACCTTAAGATGCATAGATAAAACTGTGGTGGAACTCACAAAAATAAAGATTAGGAGATACATTTTATTAAACCTCCTCAGCCAAATACAGCTGGCGGAAAAATCCTACGGGCACTGATGCTGGTCTTTATCCTATGGGCAACACAGAAGCTCCATAACTTTAATAGAGTTGCTTATTAAACCATGAGGCTGGTGTACAGACAATGGCTATTAGCTCCTTCATATCCACCCTCCTTCCTCCATGAGTCTAGAGAAGCTAAGAATCCTATATGATCAGTGTACTGTGGGTTAATGTAATCCTCTCCCCAAGACTTCACTTTACTTTCTCCTGTACTCTTCATTTATCGTCTTACCTAACAACTCTCAATTTTCTCATTGCTTTCTAAAAAGTTTCATTGGTTTCCTAAGACCACAAAAATGATGCATGGGGTTGGTAAGGCAGGGTCTTTGTGAATGGTGCTAAGAAAACAGATGGCAATGAGTGGGAGAAAGTTTCTTCTGTGTGATAATGATCATTCCACACTAAGGGTTGGTGTTACTCAGTGTACTAGGTGAAATGAACTTGACAAACAACTGCTGTTTAGAAGAAGTGGGCAAGAATTGGGAAGTAAACAAAAAAGTCCCACTTGTGTAAAAATATGTCTTGCGAGTCCTGTAAAAAGTTAATGACATAAATTGAAGGTAAAATTGTGTTATTTGAAGAATCGTCCCGTGAAGGTAGGATTTTTTTTCTTTTCAGTAGTTGCAAGGTATTGATATATATTTAGTTTTCTAAATAAAGATTAAAGCTTAAAAATCATGCATGTTCTTCAATTCAAAGGGGAAAATGCTTTACAGGACGTTGTGTAATCCCAGTCATTAAAGACCCAAATAATCTTAGCAAAGTGTCTGAACAGACCTCAGAAGAGCAGTCAGCGGCTCCCGGGACCGACTGCAAATCTCCCCCCACAGGTGTGTGTGTGACCACTGCGTCTCCGTGGACCCAAGTTGCCCCAGGGGGAGAGCGGAAACTCCATCAATGGGAACCAAGGCAAACTGCCTTGGTTTCAACACAGACCCCTTGGGCCCTGCACTTCCTAGAACATCCCAAAACTCAAAACCGCGCGGATGCTAGTGCATTGGCGCGACCCTCTTACTACCTATCTTGCATGAGGTACCAGTGAACCTTGGTTCCTACATCCTTGCTACCCACCCAAACTCTGCAAGCAGACCAGACACCTACTAACTGTACTATCTAGTCCCCCAAGACCCCACATTTGCAACCTACAATAGTCATAATGGTAAAGCAACGCAAAATTCCATCAAGCTCCATGAGTGAAGTCACTAGTCCAGATGAGCCAAGCAATACCAATGAGTTGTATAACTTCTCCGATAAGGAATTTCGGAAAGAAATGTTAAGGATTCATAAGGAATTCAAAGAGGCAATGGAATGCAAACTCAATAAAATACAAGAGGACATGATAGAAGAAGTGAGGAAAATGCAAATGGAAATGACAGATATTAAAAATGAGGTACATGTAATGAAAAACACAGTGGAAAGCCATCATAGCAGAATAATAGCTACTGAAGAAAGAATTAGTGATCTCGAAGACGAAGTTACAAAGATTCTCTACACAACACCAAAAGATAGAAAAAAGACACAATTACCGAACAGACAACAAGAGATAATCGGGATGAAGCCAGAAGAAACAACATACAGATCATTGGGGTCCCAGAAGGGCAAGAAGAAAAACCCTGATGAAGAAGAAACTGTCAAAGCCATCATTGCTGAGAAGTTCCCTGAACTAAAGAACGCTTGCCTCCAGATCCAGGAGGCCCGTAGGATATCTGCTGAAAGAAACCCCAACAAGAATACTCCAAGACACATCTTAATTAAACTGACAAAAACTATAGATAGAGATAGAATACTGAAAGCAGCAAGATCAAAGAAGGAAATCACATACAAAGGAACATCTCTAAGATTTACAGCAGACCTCTCTGATGAAACACTCTGAACCCGAAAACAATGGTGGGATATTGTGAAAAGGCTGAATGAACTGCAGGCCTCACCAAGAATTCTTTACCCGGCCAGACTCACATTCAGATATGAAGGAAAGATACACAACTTCATGGATAAGCAACAACTCAGGAACTTCATGGACTCAAAACCAACCTTAAAAGAAGGACTGAAGGGTCTACTGTAATACGACCAAACCCATAAGCACAACAAGCACAAACAAAAAAGATGACACAAAATCCGATGACAATAATCTCTCTCAATGTCAATGGTCTAAATACACCAGTTAAGAGGCACAGAGTAACAAAATGGATTAAAAAAATTGAACCCAACATTCTGCTGTCTACAAGAAACGCATCTGAATAATCAGAACAAACACAGACTCAAAGTCAAAGGTTGGAAGACCATTCTCCAGACAAACAACTCCTCCAAAAAGGCTGGTGTGGCCATATTAGTATCAGATAATATAGACTTCAGGCTGAAAAAGGTTAGAAGGGACAATGACGGCCATTTCTTATTACTTAAGGGGTATGTACACCAGGAAGAAATTACACTAATAAACATATATGCACCCAATGAGGGACCAGCAAAATACATAAAACAACTGCTAAGAGACCTCAAAGAAGACATTAACAGTAGCACAATAATAGTTGGAGACTTCAACACTGCTCTATCAATGATGGATAGATCAACAAGACTGAAACTCACCAAGGAAATATTGGCCCTCAAGGAAGAAATGGAAGAAAGAGAGCTAGTGGATATATACAGGGCTTTTCATGCCAAAAAAGCTGAATACACATTTTTCTCTAGTGCACATGGAACATTCTCCAAGATAGACCATATGCTGAGCCACAAAGCATATCTCAATAAAATTAAGAAAGAAATTGTGTCAGCTATCTTTTCAGACCATGATGCACTGAAAATGGAAGTTAACCGTACACATAAACAGGGAGTCAAACCAAACACCTGGAAACTGAATAGCTCACTCCCTGAACAACAAATGGGTATAGAAGAAATCAAACAGGTAATCCAAAGATTTCTGGAAACAAATGAAAATGAAGACACCAAATATAAGAACTTGTGGGACACGGCAAAAGCCGTGTTAAGAGGGAAGTTTATAGCTCTGCAAGCATTCATCAGGAAACAAGAAAGGGCCCACATAAATAACCTGACTACACAACTGAAGACATTAGAAAAAGACCAACAAAAAGGAGCCCAACCCAGGCAGAAAAAAGGAAATAATAAAACTTAGAGAGGAAATCAATGAGTTGGAAACCAAAAAAAACAATCCAAAAGATTAATGAAACCAAGAGCTGGTTTTTTGAAAAGTTAAACAAGATTGACAAACCATTGGCAAGACTTGTAAGGACAGGGAAAGAAAGAACCCAAATAAACAGAATCAGAAATAAAAAGGGTGACATCACAACAGAAACCACAGAAATCCAAAAGATCATCAGAGATTACTTTGTGAGCCTGTATGCCGTGAAACATGAGAATCTAGAAGAAATGGATCAATTCCTGAAGTCCTATAACCTCCCACGGCTGAAACAAGAAGACCTCCAATACCTGAATAAGCCTATCACCATTGAGGAAATAGAAACAGTAATTAAAAGACTTCCCAAACACAAAAGCCCAGGTCCAGACGGATTCCCTAGTGAACTCTACCAAACCTTTAAGGAGGACCTACTGCCAATCCTTTTCAAGCTTTTCCAGGAAATAGAAGAAACAGAAACACTCCCAGACAGCTTCTACGAGGCACATATCACCCTGATACCCAAAGCAGGGAGAGACAACACAAAGAAAGAAAACTACAGACCAATATCCCTGATGAACACGGATGCTAAGATCTTCAACAAAATACTAGCAAACAGAATCCAAAGACTCATCAAGAAGATTATACATCATGACCAAGTAGGATTCATCCTGGTAATGCAAGGATGGTTCAACATTCGCAAGTCAATCAACATAATACATCATATCAATAAGAGAAAAAATAAAAACCATATGATCCTATCAATCACTGTATCATTGTCTTCCAGTTCATCATGATTTGCTCGAGCGGGCCCCAATAACATCTCCATATGTCCTGTCTCATGCTAGTAGAGCCCAAGGCATCTGCTTGCTCCAGGAACATAAAGAGCCTCAATCCATTTCGGAATGAGGTCTATAATTGTTACTGGTATTTGGCATATATATCAAATACAACACGGGTAGCTTGGCAGGCTCTGCTGTGCAGGTAGCATACTCTGGTAGGCTTCTCTAAATCCAGCATTTATTGATAAACCACGCTGCTGCTTGCAGCTGCGCGGGCCGGGCGCTGATAGGCTGGTCTGCTGGGTGGAGGTCTGATGAGAGAGAAGTCCGGATAAGGAAAATGGAGGCCCTCATGGAGTGGAGGGTCGTCTGGCTTGTTGCGAGGCTTGCTGGGATGGTGGGCCAGGGCTAGAACCCACCATCCCTCCCAGGTGCCTCGTGGAGCGGCTGGTCACAGGGAGAGGCAGTAGCAGCTCGGCCCCATGTCTGCGAGTCTCTGGACTGGCATACCTGAGCCGGATTTAAGAAAAGACTGCTGCAGGGTGGAACTCGATGAGCCGGGTGCTGATAGGCTGGTCTGCTGGGTGGAGGTCTGACGAGAGAGAAGTCCGGATGTGGAAAATGGAGGCCCTCATGGAGTGGGGGGGTCGTCCTGGCTTGTTGCGAGTCTCTGCTGGGATGGAGGGCCAGGGCTAGAACCCACCATCCCTCCTGGGTGCCTCGTGAGCAGCTGGTCACAGGGAGAGCCAGTAGCAGCTCTGCCCATGTCTGCGAGTCTCCTATCAATAGACGCAGTGAAAGCATTTGACAAGATCCAGCACCCATTCATGATTAAAACCCTCCAGAAAATGGGAATTGAAGGGACTTTCCTCAAGATAGTTTCAGCCATCTACCAAAAGCCCACAGCAAGCATCATTCTAAATGGGGAAAAGTTGAAAGCCTCCCCCTGAGATCAGGGACAAGACAAGGTACCCATTCTCACCTCTTTTATTCAATATAGTACTGGAAGTACTTGCCATAGCAATCAGAGAAGAAAAGGACATCAAGGGCATCCAGATAGGCAAGGAAGAAGTCAAGCTATCATTATTTGCAGATGACATGATATTATACCTAGAGAACCCTAAACTCTCGACCCAAAAAACTCTTAGAAACAATAGATAGGTATAGTAGAGTGGCAGGATACAAAATCAACATCCAAAAGTCGGTGGCTTTCCTATATACAAATAACGAAAGAGAAGAAAGGGATATTAAGGAAACAATTCCATTCACAATGGTGCCACAGAAAATCAAATACCTAGGAATCAACCTACCTAAGTGTGTAAAGGACCTGTACAAAGAAAACTACAAGACATTGCTCCAAGAGATAAAAGAGGACACAAGGAAATGGAAACATATTCCCTGCTCATGGATGGGGAGAATCAACATTGTCAAAATGGTAATACTCCCTAGAGCTCTGTACAGATTCAATGCAGTCCCTATAAGGATACCCATGACATTCTTCAAAGAAATTGACCAAACACTCCTAAAATTTGTGTGGAACAATAAACCCCCAAGGATAGCTAAAGCAATCCTCGGGAAAAAAAGAAGATGGGAGGCATCACCTTTCCCAACTTCAAACTGTACTACAAGGCAGTAGTAATAAAAACAGCATGGTATTGGAATAAAAACAGACCTGTGGACCTATGGAATAGAATTGAGTATTCTGACACCAACCAACCTCAAACACATGATCATTTAATCTTTGATAATGGTGCAATGAGTCTAAATTGGAGTAAGGAAAGCCTCTTCAACAAGTGGTGCTGGGAAAACTGGGCAGCAACATGTAAAAAAATGAATTTGGACCTGTGTCTAACACCATGCACAAAAATCAGATCAAAATGGATTAAAGATCTCAACATCAGACTTGAATCCATAAAGTACATTGAAGAAAATATAGGAAAAACCCTCCACGACATTGAAGCTAAAGGCATCTTTAAAGGTGAAACATCACTAACAAAGCAACTAGAAGAAAAGATAAACATATGGGACTACATGAAACTAAAAAGCTTCTGCACCTCAAAAGAAACAGTGACTAAGATACAAAAGCAGTCCACAGAATGGGAAAGAATATTCACCCAATACCCATCTGATAAGGGGTTAATATCCAGGATATATAAGGCACTGGTAGAACTTTACAAGAAGAAAACAAACAACCCCATCAAAAAATGGGGAGAAGAAATGAACAGAAACTTCAGCAAGGAAGAAATTCGAATGGCCAAAAAACATATGAAAAAAATGCTCATCATCACTAATCATCAGAGAGATGCAAATCAAAACAACAATGAGATACCACTTTACACCACAGAGACTGGCACATATTCAAAAGAGCAAGAACAACAAATGCTGGCGTGGATGTGGGGAAAAGGGGACACTCATCCATTGTTGGTGGGAATGCCGGCTGGTACAGCCTTTTTGGAAAACAATATGGACATTCCTCCAAAGACTAGAAATTGAACTCCCATTTGACCCAGCCATACCACTCCTGGGAATCTACTCTGGGAAACCAAAAATACGCAGCGGAAACACCATCCCTACTTTTATGTTCATAGCAGCATTATTCACAATAGCCAGAATCTGGAAGCAACCAGAGTGCCCGAAAATCGATGACTGGATAAAAAAGCTTTGGTACATCTACACAATGGAATACTATGCTGCTGTTAGGAAAAATGAAGTTATAAAATTTGCCTATAAATGGATGGACATGGAGAAGATTATGTTGAGCGAAATTAGCCAGAAGGAGAGAGAGACAGATACAGAATGACTGCATTTATCTGCATAACATAAATATATATGTACATATTATGATAGCAATATCCAAGGTCAAGTGAACCATATATCGGGAGGTCTTGTCAAAGGTGGAAATTATCACAAACGTGTGGGAGTCAGAGGCTAGGTAAGACAGAGAATGGAACAATGTGCTAACAATTGTCAAGGGTACTAATGCCAACCTAGAACTGAGCATTAAATAGAGGCAAAAAGATACACATGACAACCCTTTAATGTATGTTCTGTAATCCGTAGTCTGGAGGGAAAGGAAAAGAGAAAGAGAGAGAAATGGAAAGAGATAAAGAACCTGCCATGGAGGAGGGCTGGGGAGGGGGGGGAGGGAACCGGGGACGTTGGTGGTGGGGAGATGGGCACTGGTGGCGGGATGGGTGCTGGAACACTGTATGACCAAAACCCAAATATGAACTTTTTAATTGTATATCTTTGTAATTGTAAAAATAAAAAAAAATTAATGAAAATAAATTTAAAAAAAACAAATACAAAAAAATAAGAAGAGCCGTCAGCACATTAAGGCTATAGACCAATTTTAGGCAGCTACTAATTCATCTTTAGTCTTAAACATCCATTTACAGATGGCCCAAGCCTAGTTTCATTCTCTATATAAAGCACAATTATGTCATTGCAACAGAGAGTATCTTACCCAAACAATTTACTCTCTGATTCCATAAATAAAAATGGTATGCTAAACCCTCCTGTAGAAACTAAGACATATTAAGAGATGATTTTTTTTTAACCCTCTCAGTCTTTTTTTAGGAGGGACAATCCATTTGGAAGCAATGAAAATCATTTCATTTCCAAAATATTTTGTAAAAACACACCCTTATAAATAAGTGCTACAAAGGGAATTATAGCTTGATGAAGATTTTATGGATGAACTCATTAAAATAATCATGAGTGGGAGGCATTAATATTATAAGTTTAACAGTTTATAATAGCTACTGCAAAGTCATTTTCATGATCATCAACAAAATATTATTACCTAGTTCTGAAATACATGGAAGAATTTTAGACCTTATCTCTGTAATATATGCACATAAAGCACTTTTTGTGTGCAAGCAAGGTGCTGGAATAATACAACTTTTAAGATATCAATGAAAAATTTCTATGTAATAAAGCACACTCCAACTTTTATAGAATTTTATTCAGTATCTTGGAATATATTTGAAAGGTTCAGGCATGTTTTTACTGTACCTGGAGTCAAGTAAGTCTTTTAATTGCAAAACATTATGTTCATTTCCATATGCTCGTAACTTCTAAGATGGTGAATGCAGACAGTTTGCAAGATTTATTGGAGTGTTATTTCCTGTAGGCATTCATTTGGTGAGTTTTTATGTGATGAATGCATTTCTAATTGGCATTATTTACATAGGCATCTGGGAACTGGCTAGGGACATAAGAGAAAGGCAGGGTAAGCCTGTTGATTTTACATTTTATTTAAGGCTTTGTAGAATGGAGTAGGGTTCATGTTATGTCAGTTCTGTCGCAGTTTGGGTGTGACAGAGGTAACTTTTATGGTTCCTTCCAGCTCTTAGTGCCTATAATTCTATTTCCTAATAAAATTTATCTTTGCAATCCTCTGGGATATATGTTAAAGGGCAAAAAAGGCGAAGATCAAAGAGACAAGAACTGACCAGTTTAAATGGCAGATTTGTTGATTTTGTCAGCTGAGTTCAACTTGGAAAGAAAACAGAAGTCTACTCCAAAGACAAGAATTTTTTAAATGCTGGCTGTGTGCCTTACCAAGTGAAGCCTAGGGGAATAAACAATGGTTTAAGGAAATCAGATAGATTTTTCTGGCAATCATTTTTGCATGCTCATAAATTTGGTATCCAACAACTAAAATAGGTATTGAAACAATTTATATAACACTATCAGATGGATAAGTTTCTTGTTTAAACAATTTGATATTATAGCTTAGCAGCAAAATCTAGGATAAAAATAAAAAAATTACTTTCTACATATTTTATTTTACTTTCTACATATTTATAATGGTCTGAGTAGCTGCAATCAAAAAATCAGGATAACTCATAAGTGAACTTAGAGAACTTTATTTCTCAGACTTGCAAGATATCTGAAACACTTCTCAGAACCTTTGATAGTAATAGTTTTTAATCAAAGGTGAATATATTATGCAGTTTTTCTAAAAGATTTTTATTCTATTTCTCTGTTTTTATGGAGAAATGTAGATAATTACATTTCTCCATAAAATGTCTCTAACTCCATAAAAGTTAGAGAGAGATAGAAGAGTGGGCAAACTCTTGTCCTGCATGAAGCTGACCCAGGTTTGATTCGCCGAATCCCATATTGTTCTCTGTGTCTACCAGGTCTGATTCTTGAGAACAGAGCCAGGAATAAGCCCAAAGTACCACCAAGTATGTCCCAAAAAAGTTAAACAAAAAAAATTTTTTAAACAAAATAAAGTTTATCAGAATTCTTCAAGGCTGTAATCACCAATTCACAAGATCTTTTTATGAACTTTATGTTTGATATTTCTGAAATTTTTATAGCTAATAACATTTCCTGATCTGCTTTACATCTTATAAATGGGAGGATAAATTATATTATTTTCCATGGTTGGTTTTCAGGTTTTCCATTATCAAAGTGCTTTTTTCCTATTTTAACCCTATTACCTGAGTTTGCTTGCCAACAAATAATATTAATTGATTATTTTTTTTCACTTTCATTATTAATCTGAGACACACCTTTCAGATATCCTTAGCAGCAGGAGTTAGCCATAAGGGATTCATATAATGAAGAGGAAGGGAAGGGGAGGAGAAGTCAGTTATTGTAATTAAATTATGTAATCTAATTAGGCAATGTTAATTGTGCAGTTTTAAAACATGGAGCTGGTTCACAATTTTCACTTGTTGCTTTTGAACTAGCCAGAGTTGCAGAGCTGTGGTTCTCAGTGTTGCACAGTATCATGACCTTGGACTATCATGCCATAAATAACAATGGCAACTTCACCCTCAAATACTTATCTTGGATCTGATATTGGTTTAGACTAGTGTTTCCTCATTGGGGGTCATATATGGTTCTTATTGTAACCCAAGGCCAACCCAAGATTGCCATATGAAAAATGACACAGATTGGAACCTAGGTATCATCCTATGAGTTCAATCAGTAAGACAGCAAGTCACAGGAATGAAAAATGGCTAGAAGGGGGCCATGGTGAGAAAATGATTGGTAAATGCTGATCTGGATTTATTACTTTTAAATATTGGGATGTTATTTTAAATTGAGGGTTAAATTTTATATCCCCATACAAAGTGAAAATTTACATTATTGATAAATAAACTTATTATACTCCACCACCACCAAAGCATCTCTGACCCTAGACTCTGGTATTTTAAGCCCTTCATACCATTCCATTTGCAATGGCAATTAGGATGCTGAACCCCTGAAATCATTAATTCATTTACATTATGCAGGTAAGATACAGAATTTTATAGAAGTTGAGTCACCTCTTTTGAGACAGAAAGTAAAAAGCCCTTCATAGTGAGTCAGTTCATTCAGTTAGTATTCATTTTTAAAAGAAGTTTTGAATTTTTAAATCTTGTCTCCTATATTTTCTATAATTTTTTTCATAAATTAATATCCTCATAATCATGGTGAATCTAAGATATTGTTTGACTTTAGAATTTGGAAAAGAACCAGAAACAAATTCCTCTTAGGTACATAATTAAGGGCAACTAACTACCTCTAATTCTTAAATTTTAAATTTCTTCATTGTCATTGCAATAAAATACCTTGTGCTCTATACATCTACACAGATTAAACAATAAAGCACAAGTCAGTCTGGCCATAAAATTTTAGGTACAAAATCAGTGTTTAATAAAAAGTGATTCAGATAAATAATTCCTGTAGTTCTAACGCTGTGAGATGCAAAATCTGATCCAAATCACACTACTGTCCAGCAACCAAAATGGAACTTTATGATATATATTTGTCTTAAGTTATTTTCATGTTTAATATACTCTGATTCTCATTTGAACAACTTCATGTAGTTTTCTTGCCAGCTTGGAATTCTCTACTTGCCCATACTTCAGCAAAAATTTATTTTTGCATGTCATGTATTTGTTTTATTTTGGACCACATCCAGTAGTGCTCAAGACATATCTAGCTCTGGCTCAGGAAGCACTGCTGACTGTGCTCAGGGGACCAACCATATGTGGTGCCAGGGATCAAACCCGATTAGGTACGTGGTACTAACCAAATAGGCATCCCACACCTAATCAGATTGTTCAACTACCACTTCAGTCTCAATATATCATTAAATTGTATTAATTACACATATATACTTTGTTGATATTTGAGGACTTGCATGAAATTCATTTGTCTGCAGTGACCAACACAGGTCTGGACACAGAGTAGATGTGACAGAAATATATGTAGGTGAATAGATGGATGTAACTGGTTCACACGGCATTGCTTATTCTCACATTCTGCTTTCTATTTTAACTTATACTGCATGCACTTTGAAAAAAAATTCCATTATGATGTATGTTGTCTCCAAAATGGTTTAGAGGGGCTTTTATTTTAATTGAAAATGTGGTATTACTGTTGGGAAAGTGATATCATACCACTGCAAGAGACACATTCTACCCTTTTTAAATATATACTAAAGAGTTTGCATAGGAAATATTTCTGAGCTATAAAGTTATTTACTGCTGCAGTGAAGAGAAAACAAAATCAATTTCCTTCCAAAAATTTATGAGTGGTCTAGATAGAGCATTAGCTAACACATTTCAAGGAGATCTTTCAGTAGGCTCTTGCTATTGCTGTATTTCTTTCCAACTACACTCTACATTTCCTAATCAGCTATTTCCAGGCATTAAAGTAAAATTTATGATGAAAACACAAAACCCTTGAATTCCATTGGATTCAATAAAACACTTGATGACAAAATTGTTCAACTGTTGATTTTCCCACTAATAGTCTTATTTCAAAATCTTTCTAAATTGGGGAATGCAAGTGTTTTTTCTTTACATCAGAAACAAATACCAGAAATAAAAATATTTGTCATCACTGTCCTTCATTTCTGACATACAAATGTTTGAACTTTTGAAATTGAGGGGAAAAAAGAATAAGAATTTATTTATATCATCACCAAATTTCTTTTAGTTTTATTGAAATTTAGCTTGGAATAAATCTTATTTTTTCAATTTGTAGCTTTTGGCTTCCCAAGTGGTGCTCTGGAGGTCAGTATTAGGTATTGAAAGTGAGCCTGAAGTTCAGTACTGCTTTGATCTTTGTCGCTGGGGATCATCAGGCCATCCCTGTGCTGCTCAGGGCCTCCAGGTTGACACCTGGTGAGATGTGGAGAGCCTGACGTGCCATATATTGAATATTGGTCAGCTTCATTCAAAGCAAGTGTCTTACCCTGTAGGATTCATCTTTGACACTAACAAGTTGGGCATGTGACTTACATGTAACTTGAGAGAAAATCAGACATAAAACAAACCCTAAGTGCACACCCAGACTCAATATATCTACTAATGAAAAATTATCAATGACATGATATTGAATTTTCAGCATTTTGAAAGCAGTTTACCCTAGTGTGTGAGCAGAAATAAACTAGAAAATTAAGCATCTGAATACGGCCATAAGTTGGGGGAAGAAAAATTTGTTTCTCCATGTTTAATTGTGCTGAGATGACTCTTTACTCTACCCAAGATGGTCCTTATCCTCAGACTTTATCATTATCATCATCATTATTATTATTATTATTATTATTATTGTTATTGTTATTATTAAGCCTTTTGGGTCATAGCTGGTGATACTCAGGGGTTACTTCTGGCTCTGATCTCAGGAATAATACGCTTGGTGCTTGGGGACCATATGGGATGCTAAGGATCAAAGCCAGGTTGGACACATGCAAGGCAAATGTCCATTCTACTGTGCTATCACTTTGGGCCATCTTCAGGCTTTCAGGCTATATTTCACTAAGTACTTCTATGGATATCTTTTTTTGTGGACAAATCATTTGACAGAATTCAGCTCGACTAAAGATACTAACTTCAGCTTTCTTTTTTTGGTTTGGGGAGAGGCCTAATACAGGACCGATTCTTATGCTGAAATGATAGCATTGTTTGATGCAAGTACTGCATTTGGAAACCTGAAAAAGTACTTCTTTCTCAGACACCTCTACTGCTCCTCCTAGACAACAGTTTAAAACCACCAATGAAATCCCATCATGTCCTTCTGAAGTTGTGAAATGGAAATTTAGAGAATTAAATGTACCAGCTCCAAATGAGAGACACCTGTGCCAACTCAGTCAAACTTGTTATTTCATTTCCAATTTGAGACTTAGAACATGAAAGTGTCATTTTCAATAGAAGCAATTTAGAAGTATGGGGATTACACATTTTCGCAGTAGCTCAAGAATTTTAGGAAGGGAAGAGGTCGTGTTTGTTTTGACCTTCTAATTCTCAGTAGAGAGAACTTCCCTGAACATAGAGAATTAAGAGAACCTCATTTTCCATTTGTTTCCACCACATAAAATAATTTAATATGACCCAAATCCTATGTAGAAACTAGGGAAGGATGGGAGAAGAATTTTAAAACCACATCAGTGTGACAAAATTTATACCTGTCTGTTGCTGTCTCAGCAACAGACATATTTATATTATATATATATATATATATATATATATATATATATATATATAAAATAAAGGAGCAGCTCTAGGATGGACAAATTAAAGATAGCAGCATTTGGGAAGGCGTGTGTTCAAAAGAGGAAATATTTGCATTGTGTGTTGGATACATGGTGGGCAAGTACTTATTCAATGTTTAATATATTTTAGAATATGGAATTCTGAAATAAGAGGCAAAGAGCTAGTGGGGGATATGGGTGAGAGAAGAATTAGAAATTTTCCTTCTTTTAGGAAACAACATTTAGTCTTTTTCTATTTCTTGCCTTTGTACTTGAGTTGAATAGAAACTCATCTCAAATTCTGGTAGTAAGTTGGTGTCTGCTCAAGTTTTGAGAGATGTGATTTTTCATGACTAATGCATCTTCTTGGGCATCTTGGCAAGGAGTGGGAGGATTCCATCAGAATCTGTCCTCTAAATGCCATTTGAAACCACTGTCCCAACTTCCTTTTGCTAAAGGATGGGTGGAAGAATGGTCTGTGCTTAGCTGCAGAGGATTTTATTTCCCTCGTATGTAAACCACTTCATGTCAGAATGAGAGTTTATATAAAATTAATGTCTTATATATACCAAGTCTAAATGACTTAATTTTGGATATATAGACATTCTCAATGATTAAATATTAGTATGTAGAAATTGAAAGGTCTCTCAGGAATGACAGAGCTCCCAACCCTCCTTTATGTTTTGTCTAAAGCAGGATTTAAAGGTTTTTAATAGACTTTAGAAGGGCTAGAAATCTCTCTATATACAGCCGTCCCTGCCCTGATTTATGGGTGGATTTCCTGCAGAATTTTTATGTGATAGCTGATCTCCCTTGTGTGGCTTGTTAACTCCTGATTGGGTAATGTAAATTTCACATCAAAATTAAGCCCAAACAAAGCTAAATTTCATCTATTTTAATAAGAAAAATTGAGGTTCTTAAGGTCTGGCGTATCCCTTTTCAAAAAACTAATCTGTCAGTTGATTATTCTAAATAATTTTGTGGCAATTAAGAAAGAAAATAAATATAATTTGAAATTATTGAATTCTTCATTAAGTTTTGAAATTGGAACAAACTATACATGTAACAATTCTATTACAGTCCCTCTCATGTTCTCCCAGTTTTCAGTTTGGAGAATAAGCTTCTGGGAGATGTAGTTCTACTTTTCATTAAGTCTATTCTCAGCAGTTACCATCTCAAATGTTTTTCTAAACTAATTCTCAACATAGATGGGACATTATTTCTTCCTTCCTTTTTTTCCTTTTTTTCAGTAACTTATTTAGAAAGATGAGGAGAGAGGAAGGGAGAAGATCATGTTTGAGAGAGAATGCAGGTTTCTCCAGAGTGAATATAAGCAAGAAAGATATTGTCAAACAAGCAAGACACATATTTTAGGGAGAACGTGGGATTGATAATGAAGTTACTTTTATTCATTTGTTTGTGAGGGGACACCCCAAAGAGTGCTCAGGGATTATTCCTGTCTCTGCACTCAGGGATCACTCTGGTAAGCTCCGAGGACCACATAGGGTGCTAGGGATTGAACCATGGTCAGCTGCTTACAAGGCAAGTGCTTCCACCACTATATTACTCTCTGCCCCCTAGAGGTGACATTTCTGCTGTACGTTCACAGAGAATAAATATAAAATTTCTAGCAAGAGAAAATTCAATAATGATTTGTATTGGAAAATGTATTAGTTTCACATTTATTTTTGTTGTTTTGTGTTGAGGCACAATCCTGGGAGTTTTTAGGGCCTCCTCTTAACTCTGTGCACAGGTATCAGGACTGGCAGGCTCCAGGAACTGTATATGGTGCTAGGGATCAAACTTGGGTGAGCCACATGCAAGACAAACACCTTACCTGCTGTACTATCTCTCTGGTCCTGTTCTTTTTCCCTTTCCTTTTTTTATAAATAAATATTATGTTTCTTAAAATGGCCATCCTAAGGAATGAGTGACTTTTCTAATAGTCATCACTATGTGCTAGAGCAGAAAGCATTGCCTGGGAGACACATAACATAGGAGAGAAGCGTGATAGCAGGAGAAACTCATTGACAATGAAATCCATAGAAGAGGGAAAAATGAACCTTCCAGAATTCCTGGCTTGAGTGGTTGATGATAAGTTACAGACACGAGAATAATTACATTGTTGGCTAAAAGGTGAAAAAGTTAATGGACTAGTACTTGGATATGCTCATTTAAGATATGACCTTAGGGACATCCAATAGGTCATGCTTACATTGTGAAGCACATACGTAGGATGTATGAAGAATAGTCTGAGGATGTAGATAAACTCTCAGGATATAATTGTACATTTGGAGGAGTTTTTAATACCATAAAATGTATAAGCACAAACATTATAAATTGTCATGATCTCAAGTTTTAAAAAGTGATACTGGTATTACTACTACTGTTATCAGTAATAGAACTTGCAGAAAATTTATTGAAACCTCAGGAAAAAAAGATTGTAATAGACAGATGCTGTTGAGTTTTTTGCTATAATCATGGCACATACAAGCTTGCATCACTCATTATGTAGTTTGGAAGAAATAGTTAAGTAGATGAGTGAATTAGTGAATTAATGGCCATATTAGAGACATAGGCTATGTTGGGGGTACATAAAGAAACCATAAGTATTTTAAATTAAATCTTTGGAACTCTTTCAGGGCTTATCTAGGGGAAAATTTCTAGAATTAAGGAATATAACATTTTAAACTTTTCTGGCAATTCTGTATCTCTCAGAAATTATATCTTAAGACAGTAATTACTTTCCATTGACAGGGATTCAGTTAACTAGACCACATACATCTGGGCTTAGCTTCAGGTTCCCGGTGGGATGTAGCTCTCCAGTGTCTCATTTCCCTGAAGAGCTGTAGCTGAGATCTCACAGTATACGTGAGAATGGCAAAACTCCACAACTGAATATGCTCTGTCTCAAATGATTCAAAGCACAGCGATGGTGTTCAAATTAAGGTGATGGACGTCTACTCCCCATACAGAACCAATGGAAGGAGGTGAGCACTTGCCAGTCATGATCCTCTCTACACTTGACAACAATATTGTCTGACATTTCATGTTCTTCCCAGGGTTGTTAGGTCAGTAAAATGCCTACTGATTCTTAACATGATAGCACCACACCATCTTATCACCTTCCGTACTTTCACCAACATGATCTCTCTCCCTTTAATTCCCCCATCTCACATTCACTTTTAGGTGAGAAAACAGAATGTCCGTATAATTCAAACTTATTACAAAAGTTTATTCAATATTTTCAAATTTACTCACAGTAATTTTCTTCAATGTCTAAAATTTCTCTATATATTTTTTCTGTCAGTAATGTCGTTAATGCCGCTGGACTAGAGCCATTACCGACTGGATCCCACGGATGTCAAAAGATCACGTGGCCGCCCACCTACAAGATGGTCAGACTTCCTTGTAAAGACCCTGAAGGAACGGTTTGAGGTTCTTCATATTCCTGAATCAACCAAATGCCATTGGACTACATTGGCACGTGATAGGGTCCAATGGAAATGTTACTGGCGCCCGCTCGAGCAAATCGATGAATAACGGGATTTAAGTGATCAAGTGATATTTTTTCTGATTATATTCTTCTGCGGTCCTTTATTCCCTGTCACTGTGTCTGGTTATGGTTAGACAAATTACATTAATTCAATTCTTCCCGACTTCAGTAAAACTGCATACCATTTTTAGTTGCTGATGGAAATATAAGTCTTCATTCAAATTCCCATTCAAACATAGACTGTCAATAGAAAATATCTGTGGGATCATCTTACATGTCACATATTCTGCTATGTGTATGAGGTAAAATGATGAACAACACAGATGGGCTCATGGCCCACATGCAGATTCATGCAAGAACTGTCAAAAACAGCATGAGAAATATTCAATAAAACTCTTAGATGATGATAACTTAGACAATATGATTGACAATTGGTGTTCCCATTAAAATAGGTACCTGGAAGGTGACTCTGAAGAAGTGCCATTTGAGCTAATGCTTAAATGGCAAAAAACATTTCAAGCCCATCACAATCAGTGAAAGAAAGCACTCTAGGCATGGTGAACAGCAAGTGCAGATACCTTAATATGGCAGAGTGATCTTGGAAGGCTTAGGAACAATAAGGCAGCCAGGGTAGCTAAGTTATAGGAGAGCAGAAGTAAATAGATGGTTTGGTCCTGAGTCAATTTAAAGATCACTGAAAGACTCAAGTCCAATGCTCTTGCCCATCTCATTTTATTCCTTCACATTGAAATTGGACACTACCATATTATCTTGGTCTACTTAAATACAACCATATTATCTGTGTCTACTTAAATGTCCTAGAATTCTCAAGTCATTTTTCTTCTCATCTATATCAGACACTCTTTCTTGATTCTTCCATCTTGCTTATGAAAGCAATTTTTTCAAGAAAAAAAGGAAAACAAGCTTTGTAATTAGAAGTTTAGTTTCTAGTTCTAACTCCTAAGCTTAACTTCGAATCCACACGTTATCAATCTAGCATCTTCAGGTAATTGTCTCTTCACTCTTTGGTCTCTGCACACTTTCTTGTAAGAGTCCATGTTGGTTCTTAGCATGTCGTAGGGATGATATAAAAGGAAATATGTAAAAACTTCTCCACAATGACCACTATGCTGAAAATTTTAGAAATATTGGATTCTTTATTTTCTTTGCCTTAGCATCTTCAGTTCTACTCAAGTATTGGGATCACAACAGGAGCTGGCACTTCTTATGTGAGCAAGTAAAGAAAAAATATAATTGGTTATGAATTTCTACACCCAAGACTCTTGTTTGTTTGTTTTTCCATTTGCAATGCCCCACTGTGCCTCACTTGATTTTCTGAAATGTCCTTCTTAATCAAAGTGCTGCGTGGTCTGCAATTTTGCAAATTGAAGTAGATTAAAATTAGTTTTGTCAGAGAATTGTATGACATCCTCAACCCCCACCTGGAAATAATTGGAGACACCCTGGGGTATCACAGACCCAGGCTCAGGAATCACCACTCTCTATGCTGCCTCACTTGTGTTTTTATGAGAACTAAATTGACAGCAGCAGTTCATTAGGGAGTGTGATTGAATGTGCATGTTTTGCTGATAAACTTGTAAGCACTTGGGGAACCATGAAAAATGCCTTCCTCTTTTCCAAAGAGGTTCAGCAGAAAGGTCAAAATGTGTAAAATTTAATTGGAAATAAACATCCCATTCTAATAAAAAATTCGTTTATATTGGGACAAGCTTTTAGAGACCTAGTTAGTGCCTTTTACTTGTTTTTGTAATGCACTAACTAAAAGCGAGAAGATCACACCCCCACTATATGGTTAGTGCCTATGGGTTTAAAGTAAGTCAAAAGAAAGAAGAAGGAAAGAAGAACGTTGGACAAAGAAGTCCTCAGTACCAAGTAGCATTCCTTTAATATAAGGCATGTTTGAAAAATCCAATCATTGAAACAAAAGTGTCTAACATAAAAGCTTACCTACTGAATTATATTATTGTTATTAAAGTTCCTATTGCAGTAGTTTACTAAATCTTGGGGAAAAATTTGAAAGTGTTCATTTTGATCATTATAGCAATTCATAGTTGTTACCAGTGCTATTTTCAGTTACGGGAATTATAGTTTATAATAAAAAAGTTCCAAGGAACAATTCTTCTCCGGTGTCAAATACAGCATGATGCGACTGGCGCCTCCTCGTCTCAGTCAGACCAATGATGTCGTACTTGATCTTTCTTGCTTGCAGCATCAGATCCTCAATATATGCTTCCGTTGCCAGTGTACGTGCATTGAAAGTACAGACAGTCATTTTAGTCCTTCTTCGTTTTGGCAGCCTAGGACAGCCTTGAAATTTTATCAGGCACTGCTTGTTTGCCTTTCTTACTGCTGCCGTATTAAGGGCTCTTTCGGGGTCAGGAAAATAAAAATTTTTGTTATTGGATTTGGCATATCGAATACGCATCGGACAGCTTGCCAGGCTCTCCCATGCGGGCACTATATTCTCATTACTTTGTGGGACTCTCTCAGAGGGGTGTGTAGAATATTTGTGGTAGTTTGGAGGGTAAGTCGCAGCGGCCGCTATGCGGCACAACGGTGAAAGCTGGTTTCTCCTCTGCCGGGTGTACCTGTGTCTTAGGCTCAAGCATTCCTGGGTTTGAAATTCTCTCCTCTGAAGGGCGGGTCTCTGCAGGGCGGGTCCTTGTAGGCTGGGTTTCTGACAAGCTGGGCTGGAGACAGGATTAATCTGTGGGCTGGAGACTGGATTAATATGCTGTGGTGAGATCTTACCAGCTGCAGAGTGTGGATTGTGACACAGATCGCTGCCAGCAAGGTGTGGGGGGTTTCTCTGGGCTCCTCCGAGGCTCCATCGGGATGGTGGACTCAGGTCGGAAGTTGCTCTCGTGGTCCATGGAGTGCAGGGGGTTCAACGGGGGAAAGCTGGTTTCTCCTCTGCCGGGTGTACCTTGGAACATGTGATGAAAGAGGCGTTGGTGGCGTTGGTGTCCTTGTCAACATGAACATGGCTGTCAACATTGATTCATTTGAATGCCTAACAAACCGAATAGGACGATTACACTTGAGGAGATGTGGCCCACTGCCAGCAATTTCTATCTTCATTGTCTATGCACCAACATCCACATGCAAAGAAGATGAAATTGAGAAATTCTACATGGAATTGGAGGAGTTCTATAAAAAGATCACACCTTCTACAAGATCATAGTCGGTGATTTTAATGCCAAGATAGGACCGAGAAGATCGGCTGAAGAACTCCACATCGGGACCCTGGCCTAGAATGGAACGAACAAGGTGAGAGACTATCTGAGTTCATCATGTCCACCAAGACTATTCATGGGAACTCACAGTTTCAGAAAGCTGAAGTGAAACGTTGGACATGGGAATCTCCTGGCGGACAGTTCCACAATGAAATTGACCACATCATCTTCAATCGACGGTTTTGTCTGACCGATGTTGCTGTCGTCCCCAAATTCCACACAGGATCGGACCACCGTCTCCTTCGTGCAAACTTCTACTTCCCGCAACGGGGAGAAAAGGCTGCAAAGTTTAAGAAGAGAACTCCCAGATCGGCCACCAACTGGGAACTATTTGGCACCATTGCAGCAACATGGGAAGATACCATCATTGATGACATCGATGAAGAATACAACCGACTGGTTCAGCACCTCCATGATTGTGCGAAGAATGCCGAGAGAGAGAAAGACACAAAAGGACGCTTGTCTTCAGAAACTCTTGAGCTCATTCGCCAACGTGGCAAGGCGCGAGCCTCAGGAGACCTAATGCTAAAGTCCAAGCTTGCTAAACAGTGCAGAGAAGCGATAAAAGCAGACCTCAAAGACAGAAGAGCAGAAATACTGGAAGATGCAGCAGAAGCCGAGAAAAGTATTCGCGACTGCCCGCTTGTCCTTCGCCAACTATAAGACCAAGATGACTGCCCTCCGACGCCCTGATGGATCTATCACATCTTCCAGAAAGGCAATGGAGAAGATTATCCAGGACTTCTACTCAAATCTCTTTGATAGCCACATCCACCTGCCCACATACCAAATTCCACAGGATGGATATGTCATTCCCAACGTTCTCCCTTCTGAAATCCGACATGCCATCTCATCGGTAAAGAAGGGAACAGCACCAGGCCCAGACAAAGTCAGACCCGAACATCTGAAGAATCTGCCGTCGGTACTCATCAATACACTAGCTCGGCTCTTCACACGCTACCTGTCCGAATGCAAGGTGCCCTCCCAATGGAAAACCAGCAGGACAGTTCTACTGTTCAAGAAGGGAGACATTCATGACATCGGCAACTATCGCCCCATCTGCCTGTTGTCCGTCATCTACAAGCTGTTTACACGAGTCATCCTGAACAGGATTAGCAGAACACTAGATGAAGGTCAACCATGCGCCGCAAGCAGGTTTCCGGAAAGGATTCAGCACAATCGACCATATCCACACAGTAACCAAGCTCATTGAGGTTTGTAGGGAGTACAAGATGCCACTCTGTCTCACGTTCATTGATTTACAGAAAGCCTTTGATTCTGTGGAGACTGAAGCAGTCATCGAAGCCCTAGTCAAACAGGGTGTTCAAACCCAATACATCAAGATCCTTCGTGAGCTGTATTACGGATTCACCACCAGGATCTCACCATTCTACAAAGAAGTGATCATTGATGTCAAAAGAGGGGTTCGACAGGGGTGATACCATCTCACCAAAACTCTTCAGTGCCACCCTCGAGAACATCATGAGACAATTAGAATGGGAAGGAATGGGAGTGAAGATAGATGGTCGGCAACTACACCACCTCCGCTTCGCTGATGACATCGTTCTAATAACACCAAACATTAGCCAAGCGGCACAAATGCTGGCTGACTTTGACCAAGAATGTGGAAAGGTAGGTCTACAGCTGAATCTGAAGAAAACTATGTTCATGAGAAATGAACTAGTTCCAGAGGACCCATTCACTCTCAATGGAACAAACATCTCTGAATGCAGCAGTTATGTGTACCTAGGTCGCGAAGTCAACATGATGAACGACCTAAAACCTGAGCTGCGCAGGAGGAAGAGAGGCGGCATGGAATGCCTTCAAAGGCATCGAAGAAATAGCTAAAAGGACAAAGAACCTCCGGCTCGGGCACATCTCTTCGACTCCACCGTTCTCCCTGCATTAACATACGCCTCAGAGACCTGGGCCCTACGAAAGCAGGATGAGAATGCTATTCGGGTCTCCCAGAGAGGCATCGAAAGAGCTGTGCTTGGAATATCACGTCTCACTCAAATGAGAGAAGGAATCCGGAGTTCTGACCTCCATCGCTATTCCAGAATCAGGGACGCTGTCTCGTTTGCCAAGGCATCGAAAATCAGATGGGCTGGACATGTAATGCGATTTGGAGACAACCGCTGGACTAGAGCCATTACCGACTGGATCCCACGGGATGTCAAAAGATCACGTGGCCGCCCACCTACAAGATGGTCAGACTTCCTTGTTAAGACCCTGAAGGAACGGTTTGAGGCTCTTCATATTCCTGAATCAACCAGATGCCATTGGGCTACATTGGCATGTGATAGGGTCCAATGGAAATGTTACTGGCGCCCGCTCGAGCAAATCGATGAATAACGGGATTCAAGTGATCAAGTGAAGTGATCAATAAAAAAGTATTTTATCTAAAGCCTGCAATTGATAGTAACATCTATTTTTTTAATTTTAACAAACTTTATTGAAACACACTGTTTTAAAATAGTGTTAACAATAATTTCATGCATCTAATGTTCTAACAACATACCCACCATTCCACCATTAGTGTCAGCTTCAACAATGAATGACCGTGGAACCCACCCATGCCTTTCCACTTACTACTTCACCTCCTTGTAAATTCAGTCAACACCTTGTAAATTAGGTTCTTTATACTGATTCTGAGGTTGCTTTGCTTTTGACCTTAGCCTTATGAAGTAGCTTTATCTTAAGTTTCCATCTGTATAGGTAAGGAAGAAGTCAAGCTGTCATTATTCGCAGATGACATGGTATTATACCTAGAGAACCTTAAACTCTCTACCAAAAAACTCCTAGAAACAATAAACACATATAGTAGAGTGGCAGGATACAAATTCAACACCCAAAAGTCAGTGGCTTTCCTATACACAAATGACAAAAGAGAAGAAAGGGATATTAAGGAAACGATTCCATTCAAAATCATGCCACAGAAAATCAAATACCTAGGAATCAACTAAACCAAGTGTGTAAAGGACCTGTACAAAGAAAACTACAAGACATTGCTCCAAGAGATAAAAGAGGACACAAGGAAATGGAAACATATTCCGTGCTCATGGATGGGGAGAATCAACATTGTCAAAAGGGTAATACTCCCTAGAGCTCTGTACAGATTCAATGCAGTCCCTATATGGATACCTGTTTTAGGACTCCTAAGGGCCGCTGCATCTGCTCTGGATTGCCTCCCGCAATCACTCCGTAGATAAGGGGGTAGTCTAAATGTGGCAGTTTATCCGACCATGTATGCTGTACTAGCTGGTATAAATATTCTCCCATGCTATCACAATCATCGTGGGACTAGCTAGATCTTACCAGCATATTAGCCTGGCCACGTAAGGACACCTAAGTAATTAGACCAGAGAGAAATGCTGTTTGCTTCCAAACAAACAAGCATGGCTCCCTGATAAAATATAAAACTACAATGAAGTAGAGGAGACTTGTGAAGGCTTGGAGAAATATTTAACTGGCATTGGTGTTGATCTTTGGTACAGTGACATGCCATCTCAGAAACCCCCTTCTCTACAATTCAAAGGCATTCCCAGCTCAAAACATTAGCACAGTAAAGGCCCTAGGTGAGATGCAGGGAGGGATTACCTGAGGGCATTGGACCCCCCCTGCTTTCCATAACAATGGGAGGAAGGTCTGAGTTGCTGGGGGTATAAACTAGCTGGTTCCCGCTCTCCCGGTCTTCTTCCCTGTGGGATTTCGCCTTGTGAGCCTTTATTCCCCTTGGAAGTTTTACACGTGGTGGTCGCCATCTTGGCCTACATGTGGCTGGGGTTCTAGCCTGGAATCCTAAGCATCGTGTTTTTCCTTTTGCTGATTTGTATGCCTGAACCTGTGATAAGTAAAGCCTTTTAAAACCGCATCGGATTCCTGAGTGTTGATCCATTCCTCGCCTGCTTCGGAGGTAGAAGGGAACTTCGCTTCCCTGCACTGTCGGGGACCCCGGCGGGCGCCCGACAGATACCCATGACATTCTTCAAAGAAATTGACCAAACACTCCTGAAATTTGTATGGAACAATAAACCCCCAAGGATAGCTAAAGCAATCCTCGGAAAAAGATGATGGGAGGCATCACCTTTCCCAACTTCAAACTGTACTACAAGGCAGTAGTAATTAAAACAGCATGGTATTGGAATAAAAACATACCTGTTGACCTATGGAATAAAATTGAGTATTCTGACACCCAAACTCAAACACATAATTATTTAATCTTTGATAAGGGTGCAAAGAGTCTAAAATGGAGTAAGGAAAGCCTCTTCAACAAGTGGTTTTGGGAAAACTGGGCAGCGACATGGAAAAAAAATGAATTTGGACCTATGTCTAATACCATGCACAAAAAATCAGATCAAAATGGATTAAAGATCTCAACATCAGACTTGAATCCATAAAGTACATTGAAGAAAATTTAGGAAAAACCCTCCACGACATTGAAGCTAAAGGCATCTTCGAAGGTGAAACATCACTAACAAAGCAACTAAAGAAAAGATAAACATATGGGACTAAATGAAACTAAAAAGCTTCTGCACCTCAAAAAAAAACAGTGACTAAGATACAAAGGCAGTCCACAGAATGGGAAAGAATATTCACCCAATACCCTCTGATAAGGAGTTAATATCCAGGATATATCAGGCACTGGTAGAACTTTACAAGAAGAAAACAAACAACCCCATCAAAAAATGGGGAGAAAAATGAACAGAAACTTCAACAAGAAATTCGAACAGCCAAAAAGCATATGAAAAATGCTCATCATCACTAACATCAGAGAGATGCAAATAAAAAAAAAACAATGAGATATCATTTTAGACCACAGAGACTGGCACATATTCAAAAGAGCAAGAACAACAAGTGCTGGCGTGGATGTGGGGAAAAGGGGGACACTCATTCATTGTTGGTGGGAATGCCGGCTGGTACAGTCTGTCTGGAAAACAATATGGACATTCCTCTAAGACTAGAAATTGAACTCCCATTTGACCTAGCCATACCACTCCTGGGAATATACTCTGGGAAGCCAAAAATACGCAGCAGAAACACCATCTCTACTTTTATGTTCATAGCATCATTATTCACAATAGCCAGAATCTGGAAACAACCAGAGTGCCTTAGAATCGATGACTGGATAAAGAAGCTTCGGTACATCTTCACAATGGAATGCTATGCAGCTGTCAGGAAAAATGAAGTTACAAAATTTGCCTATAAATGGATGGACATGGAGAAGATTATGTTGAGTGAAATTAGCCAGAAAGAGAGAGACAGATACTGAATGACTGCATTTATTTGCATGGCATATATATATATATATATATATATATATATATAGATATAGATATAGATATATGTATTTATATGTGTGTGTGTTTGTGTGTGTGTGCATATTGTGATGCCAATATCCAAGGTCAAGTGAAACATGACCTTGTATCAGGAGGTCTAGTCAAGGGTGGAAATTGTCACAAACGTGTAGGAGTTAGAGACTGGGTAGGACAGAGAATGGAACAGTGTGCTGACAATTGTCGAGGGTAGTAGTGCCAACCTAGAACTGAGCATTAAATACAGGCAAAATGATACACATTACAACCCTTTAATATTTGTTCTGTAGTCCATAGTCTGGAGCGGAAGGACGGAGAGAAAGAGAGAAAGGGAAAGAAATGGGGAACCTGCCATGGAGGCGGGCTGGGGGAGGGTGGAGGGAACTGGGTTGTTGGTGGTGGGAGATGGGCACTAGTGGAGGGGATGGGTGCTGGAACACTATATGACCAAAACCCAGGTATGAACTTTTTAATTGTGTATCTTTGTGATTGTGTATCTCACGGTGATATAATAAATACTTAAAAAAAAGTTTCTATCTATATTTTCTAATAGTATATGTCCATTCCTCCACTAGGTTGCCAATAAGTAGAAGAGAGAGAAAGAGAAAAGAGAAGGGGAGGGGGGGCAGAGCAATAGTTCAGCAGGTAGGGCATTTGCCTTGCACACAGCTGACCTGGGTTCAATTCCCTGGCATCCCATATGGTCCACCATGTACTGCGAGGAGTAATTCCTGAGTGCAGAGTATTGCTGGGTGTGACCCAAAAAGAAAAAAAAAAGATAAAAGAAAAGAAAAGTGGGGGAGAGAGAGAAAGAAAAAAAATTGAGATTATCCATGTTAATGAATCCAGGGGCATCTGTCAAGGTCAGTTTTTTTTTTTTTTGTTTTTTTGTTTTGTTTTTTTTTTTTTTTTTTTTGGGTCACAACCGGCAATGCTCAGGGGTTACTCCTGGCTCTGTACTCAGGAATTACTCCTGGCGGTGCTCGGGGGACCATATGGGATGCCGGGGATCGAACCCAGGACGGCACAGGCCGGCCGTGCAAGGCAAACGCCCTACCCGCTGGGCTATCGCTCCGCCCCAAGGTCAGTTTTTCAAAAGTGCCTGTCACCTGGGGAAGAGATTGCTCTTGAGATTCTTTCAAAAGTCAGAATGTAATATTTGGAGTCTGTTGACCCTGGTTGTTCCTGATTTGGATCATTTCTCTTCTTGTCCCTGTGGATAAATCTAATTGATTATGTTAACACCAGCAATATGCTCTGAATTGGTTCCCATCTAAGATGTGCTCTTTGATAGAGATTTGTTCTTTCTTAGTGATCATTGACTCTGGTCTGTTTTCCTTTTAGTAAGCAAAATGTAATTAAACTTGGAGGCATTGCTTGAAAAGCCATTCCCCAATGCCTCGAACTTTCTCTTCCAAATCAATCTAATCACAGAAATGTTGATGCTAAAATAGATCTGGAGGAACAAAGAGAGTATATACAATGAAGGTTGGATTCCAAGGTTCTGGGTGTTATTTAACAAGGTCAACAAGTTGTCAATGTTTGGGTGTAGATGGAATAAAGCACACCAAATAAAATGGAGAGCATTAAAATGTCATTTAAAATTTAAATACTGTCGGGGCCGGAGCGATAGTCCAGCGGGTAAGGCATTTGCCTTGCACGTGGCCAGCCTGTGCTGGCCTGGGTTCAATCCCCAGCATCCCATATGGCCGCGCCGAGTACTGCCAAGAGTGATTTTTTCAGTGCAGAGCCAGGAGAAACCCCTGAGCATCACCGGGTGTGACCCAAAAAGCAAAAAAAAAAAGTACTGTTAAATGGTTACAACCTTAGTTCTATACTAGTAAGTGACATGAGTTAAGTCTTTCTGAGTCTCTGCTTCTCATATGTCTAGTAAGTTTGAATATATATCTCAGAACTTGAGGGTATATAATTCAGATCATGAGGGTCGAGGTTTAATAAAAATAAGAAATAAATCTGTAATAGAAATAAGTCACTCAAACTTTCTCTCCCAAATCAAAAAATGCTAAATAACCAGAGAGCATTCAACATGCCATAGAAGATACTTCACAGAAAGGTAACTTACTCTACGCTGCAGAACAAGCTCAACTTGATGCCACCAAGGGAACAACACATCCCACATCCAACTTCCCCAGCTCTGCTGGTAGGCTCAAAGCAAACAAATAAGTTGTCAAAATGCTGATAATCACTGTATCACTGTCTTCCTGTTCATCATCTATTTGCTCGAGCGGGCACCAGTAACATCTCCTTATGTCCTGTCTCATGCCAGTAGAGCCCAAGGGCATCTGCTTGCTCCAGGAACATAAAGAGCCTCAAACCATTCCATCAGGTCATAGGAATGAGGTTTATAATTGTTACTGATATTTGGCATCAAATACGACACGGGTAGCTTGCCAGGCTCTGCCGTGCGGGTGGCATACTCTTGTAGTCACCTCTAAATCCAGCATTTATTGATGAACCGCGTGGCCACTTGCTACCGCGCGAGCCAGGCTGTGAGAGGCTGGTCTGCTGGGTAGAGTTCTGACAAGAGGGAAGTCCAGATGTGGAAAATGGAGGCCCTCATGGAGTGGGGGGGTCGTCTGGCTTGTTGTGAGGGCTCTCCTGGGGTGGCGGGCCAGGGCTAGAACTTGCCATCCCTCCCAGGCACCTCCTGAGCAACTGGGCACAGGGAGAGCTGTAAGCAGCTCTGCCCTGTCTCCGCAGTCTCTGGATCAGCATACCTGGGCCGGATTTTGGATTTTAAAAAGACTGCCGCAGGGTGGATCTCGATGAGCCGGGCTGTTATAGGCTGGTCACAGCCTATCACAAAATGCTGATAATATTGGAAGTATTTCATATATCCAGTAATACTACCCAGCCACATATTGACATTATTTGAGCCTAGCTAATTTCTTTGATCTCAATTTCCTAATCTATACTGCCAGGGATTGCTTGGGATCCCTGACAATAAAGAAGGGAAGGGATTTCCTTTTACCTTGAAGCTGACAGCGGATGGATAAAGTTCACGAGTTCAGCACAGTTCGAAAGACTTTTACTTATTACCAATTGTTATACAAGCACTGCTAATACAATCCAATTTCAGGAGAAACCCAAATTATTGGGGTTCCAATTATTGCTGGGCCTGATGTAGGTGGGCCCCACAGGTGGCTTATGAGAGGTAGGAAGGGGGAGAGTGTCGCTCTCTCCCCAGCTGCCTCTGCTGGCTAGGACCCACTGGACAGGCTAAGAACTGATAAAAGACTAGTCAGTTCTAGGCTTTACCCAGGGTTGCCTCAGGGTTCTTGTCTTCTTTGCAGAAAAAGAATTTTCAGGAGTAGACAAGCAGTGAATTAGAACAGATTTTATTATGGAGGTTTTAAGACAGGGAAGGAGGAGGGAAAGTGAGAGAGAGAGAGAGAGTACACATCTCAAGAGGGGAGATGGGGCAACACATGTGCTCGGGCACAATATGTGCTCAGCAATGGGAGTTCAAGCAGCAAATGGGCTCAGGCAGCATATGCCCCATCCTTTGGTCAGGACAGCTTTCATAGATTTCTTTCCAAGCTACTCCCATATGGGGCTTCAATCTAGGTTAAAGTCCATCGCTAGGGCCGTTGCCAAGGGACTAGACTTTGGGAGTGGTCTTCTTTGAAAATCTCCCTTTCTTGACCTGTATCTGCTGTATCTTCTGTCCTGGAATGTAGCCAGATTAAGGACTGGGCAGAGAAGGTGGATCCAGCTTCCTCAGGGTCTATTGTTGGTTAATGAGTCCTATCAAATCTTTATTCCTGGTTCCTAAAGGTGATAGACTAATGGCGACAGTTCATTGCCATGCAGGGCCCTCCTACCCATCTGCCTGCCTACATCAGACCTAGACCTTATGTTCAGGTTGGGATCCAAAACCAAGATGGACGCTTCTTTCTTCAAAGAGAAGTTTTCTAAATTCCTAGGCACCAAACCCCATCCAAAGGAGAAGGGTTCTCAGCAAAGACTAAACCAGCACTCAAATGCAAATCTCCAGGAACTACACCTAGCCCAGTATTTCTAAGGGGCAAATTCACATGCCTGGAGGCAAATTAGCTTGAATCCTTCCTTGATCTTTGCAGAGCTATTTACTTAAAGGAGGATCCAAACTCAGTCAGTGTTTTCCTGGTATAGGCTTAGTCATGCAGAGGATCCGTGAGAGTTGTGAGAGGAAATACATAGACCAGCTAATAATGTTTCATGGTAAAAATTGTAAGGCTATGTTATTAATATCAAACTGCCTTTTCCCATCCATCCCCTAATATCCATAGTGATTTGCACAAGTGGGACCAGATAAGCATGAGGGCCTGGCCTCAGGGCAAATGCAAATGACTTTGAGCTAGTAGAAACCTAGAGCTCCAGAGCCAGCCATTGTGACATCCACCAACACTATACTAAGAAGATAGTAATATTGACTTTGCCATTTACACTACAGCATTTTGTTATTTGGAGTCTAGTGGCATGGTCAAAACTAAATGAATTTTGGAAAACTGACAGATCTAATTTTAAACCCTACTTGTCAATAATAATATAACAAATGTGACAACTATTCAGTGCTGAGTCTTAATTTACAAATGTGCCAATATTCATATTACTGCATTCTAAGTACTAGAGCCAATGTGGTGAAGGATCAAACAGAAATCTTACTCTTAGTTTTTCTATTGTCAATAATAGTGGCAGTTATTATTCTTACTGAAAGATGAAAGAGCCATGGCAACTGGATTATGAGAGCAATTACTAAACTGAGACACATATTCACACAGTAACCCAGAATGTCAATGTCATGGAAGAGACTGGAATAGTGCTATATTGGGAATGTATAAATATGACTACAACATGACCTATAGTCAGGGAGAGATTCCAGAGAGATCTTTGATTTTCTCAATGCTTGCTATGTCCAAGTCTTTCCACAGCTACATATGTCAAGTTAAACTTTCTTTCCTGATGTGCTAAAACAGATTTTGCAAGTAGGTTTGAGATACTGATCCACTAAAGACTCTAAGTCACATTGTAAGGAACTCGATCTTTGGCAGTTGTTTCTGGTTGAGAAACATGATTTCCACCAATGATCTATAAGAGTAGGTGTAAGAAATTGTCTTTACTATTCTCATAACTCAACAAATATTCTGATAGGGACAATCAGAACCCACTGTATGATGTCCTATTTGTTCAGGCATTGTGAGAAATAAAAGACTTCGGTATATTTACAGAGCCCTTACCAGGCTCAGATCCCCTTACCATTTGATCAACTAACCTATGGTTCTTAGACATAGGTGAGTGTTTTGTTTTGTTTTATTTTGTTTTGTTTTGAGATGCCAGAGCTAGAATTCAGGGTGCATGATCTACTGCTGAGGTACAGATTTGGTTACAAATCTTTCACTTTAATTTTTAATTTTTTTTTCTAATCTAGTGGTTCTTGAGTAATGTTTGGATCAGCAATAATCACCTTAGCCAGAAACTTTTTAAAGAATCTGCAACTTTCCTTAGAATTTAATTTTATGTGATCTGTACCCAAAGATCAAGGGTAGGGCCTCCCTGTTCTCTGTTTTGACATTCTTCCAAGATGAGTGGGTATACTATGATCTCTGGACACCACTGCACAGCAACTCACTCTTCCCTTGTGAGCAGAGGGGTTACCAGCAAATCATAAAAGCTTACTTCCCCAATTTCACTTCACTTTCTGCCTCTCACTGAAACCTGCTGGAATCCTATGAGGATCCTACTTTATATGCACTCCTCTCACACAGAAGTCTTTTGAAATGTGCTTTAATTGTAAAATAAAAGATGGACAAGGAAAGCACACTAATCAAATGTATGGCTAAATACATTAGTGTAAGTTGGGAACTATTCAGGTCACAGAACTTTGCTTACATCCAAGGAGCTCCTTGGCATGCCCTGCACAATCATTAACCCTCTCTTGCTATAATGAGCATTAACCTGACTCTTAAAGTAGTTGCTCGATAAAGTTTTGCATACATGCATCTCTATGTCTATAATTTATTAGTTCCCTGTTTATTTTTATTTGACCTGTATTTAAAAAATACATTACTATCTCCTTTGTCTCTTTTCCTACAATATGTGAGATGAAAGTTCTACACTTGTGTGACTTGTTATCTACTTTGGGCTGTGCTGATCACACACTCATGGTGATCACACAATATGGGCCTATGGGCCAGTATCTACTGCAGTTACTGTCACCACTGAAGTGCTGGTGTCATTGTCTTGGGCCAAAAAGTGCCTCTTGAATTGGGTCTTAAATCTTTTTGGATGTGACCTCAGGGTCTCTACTTGTTACCATATTGTTCTACTTTGTGGCACAATATTCCCAGCACATATTATACATTTTAGCACCAGAGTTGAAGTTGTCCCTTTCTACAATAAGCCCTAACTTCTATTTCTCTGAGATGACTTTTCAAGTATATAATCTGGTACTGGACTGCTCATTACTATTGGGTGGGTTTCAAGGCCTTTCCTGTGGGTACAGCTAATTATATAAGTTAAATACCTTGTGACTTTATAATAATCTATACGTAAAATACTGAAGAGTTTTCAATTGAACTTTATGGTTCAACTTTGTATTCCCCCATCTTTTCTAGGGGTCACAGTCAACAGTGCTTTGGGTGGGGTGTGGACCAGAGTCAGTTCCACAAAGCTGAGTATGCAGCTAAGGCCTGCAAGTTTAATGCTTTGGCTGGTCTCTGCTCAGGGACAGTCAGGACCACACATGGTGGTGCAAGGCTGGTAAACATCAGTATCTTCTCTCTTTCAGACCAAGAATTGTAAGTGCATTGGAGTATGGGTTTTAAATATTTCATAATCACATAGTTAATAATACATTGAGCATAATAGTTCTATAAAAATCAATATTAATGTTCTACTAATAAGCTTACAAAAGAAATACACATTTATGAATTTTATCCCAAGTTTTATGAATTTTATTTTTATTTATTTATTTTTTTTTTTTTGCTTTTTTGGGTCACACCCAGCGATGCTCAGGGGTTACTCCTGGCTCTGCACTCAGGAATCACTCCTGGCGGTGCTCGGGGACCATATGGGGTGCCGGGAATCGAACCCAGGCCGGCACAGGCTGGCCGCGTGCAAGGCAAACGCCCTACCCGCTGGGCTATCGCTCCGGCCCCAAGTTTTATGAATTTTATCCCAAGGTTTTATTAGAAACTGCAGATTCATGGCTATTTAAAAGTATAATTTTTGATTTTGTGCCCTTAATTAATTTTTTGTTTTAAATATATATGAGCGTATATGATAATATGTAATGCATAGTTATATAGACAAAATTGAACTAATATACATTGTTGTTGCAGGACTCCTAAGGGCCGCTGCATCTGCTCTGGATTGCCTCCCGCAGATCACTCCGTAGATAAGGGGATAGTCTAAATGTGGCAGTTTATCTGACCATGTATGCTGTACTAGCTGGTATAAATATTCTCCCATGCTATCACAATCATCGTGGGACTAGCTAGATCTTACCAGCATATTAGCCTGGCCACGTAAGGACACCTAAGTGATTAGACCAGAGAGAAATGCTGTTTGCTTCCAAACAAACAAGCATGGCTCCCTGATAAAATATAAAACTACAATGAAGTAGAGGAGACTTGTGAAGGCTTGGAGAAATATTTAACTGGCATTGGTGTTGATCTTTGGTACAGTGACATGCCATCTCAGAAACCCCCTTCTCTACATTTCAAAGGCCTTCCCTTCCCAGCTCAAAACATTAGCACAGTAAAGGCCCTAGGTGAGATGCAGGGAGGGGTTACCTGAGGGCATTGGACCCTCCCTGCTTTCCATAACAATGGGAGGAAGGTCTGAGTTGCAGGGGGGGGGGGGGGGGTGGTATAAACTTGCCGGTTCCCGCTCTCCCGGGCTTCTTCTTCCCGGTGGAATCTCGCCTTGTAAGCGTTTTTCCCCTTGGAAGTTATACACGTGGTGGTCGCCATCTTGGCCTACACGTGGCTGGGGTTCTAGCCTGGAATCCTAAGCATCGGGTTTTTCCTTTTGCTGATTTGTATGCCTGAACCTGTGATAAGTAAAGTCTTTTAAAACCTCATCGGATCCCTGAGTGTTCATCCATTCCTCACCGGCCGGAGGTAGAAGGGAACTTCGCTTCCCGGCACTGTCGGGACCCCGCGGATTGTTAATATATGTGTATTAACATGATATGTTATATCAAGAAGTATGAATAATATTTATTTAACTATATACATATACATGATTATATTTATATATCTCTATCACGATCACGATCACGATCTTCCCATTGATCATCTATTTGCTAGAGCGGGCACCAGTAATATCTCCATATGTCCTGTCTCATGCCAGTAGAGCCAGGGGCATCGGCTTGCTACAGGAACATAAAGAGCCTCAAACCATTATATTAGGTCATGGGAATGACCCAATATAATTGGTACTGGAATTTGGCATATCAAATACAACACGAGAAGCTTGCCAGGCTTGCCGCGCGGGAGGCAAACTCTATTAAACACCTCCAAATAAAGCATTTATTGATGAGCCACGCGGCCGCTTGCGACTTCGAGCCGGGCTCTGATGGGCTAGTCTGCTGGGTGGAGTTCTGATGAGAGGGAAGTCCAAATGTGGAAAATGGCAGCACCCTTTGGAGTGAGGGAGGGGGCGTTCTGGCTTGTTGTGAGGCTCTGCCGAGGTGGTGGGCCAGGGCTAGAACCCGCCATGCCTTCCGACTACCTCATGAACGGCTGTGCACAGGGAGAGCAAGGAATAGCTCTGCCCCATGTTTCAGAGTTTCTGGACCAGCATACCTGGGCCAGATTGAGGAAAAAGCTGCTGCAGGGTGGGTGTCGATGATCCGGGCTGTGATGGATCTAATCATATATATCTCTATATGATTATAAAATTCTACATTGAAAATATTACCATAACATTAACTTACATGTACAGTAATAAATAATATGAATATTGTGAATTTTTAAATATATATTAATAGAGACGTCTTAGTCATTGTCTCTATTTCTTTCCTTAATTTATTTATAATTAAGATTTTCAATAAATTTGTTTTAAATAAGTATCTGTCGGTGCTCACTGGATTACTTCTGATGATGGTCAAGGGACCATAAAGATTATCCAAGATCAAACCAGGGATGGCTATAAAAATTTGCCTTAACCGTGGGTACTACCTCTCTGGCCCTCTTTTCCCTTTATTTTAGATGAATTCTATTTTTAAGCATAGAAATAAGATGTATAACCATACTAGTTTGTATAACCATCCTAGACCCTGATAAGAAGATGAAAATTGCTTCTCTATTTTTAAAATATAGGAACAGTTATTTGAATACAAAGATCTGTAAGAAAGACATTAAGAAATATATCTCCATGTTTTTCATGTTGAAATTCATTTTAGCTGGCTAGAAATGTTATGGGAAATCTTGGTAAGGGGGCTTCTGAGCTAACATTCAGACTCACTGCTACAATGAATGACCTCATACCCTACAAGTGATTATTTCTTTGACATGTGAAGAAGGGGTACAAAGACCATATATTGGCTATCAGGGAGTGACAGAACAGGAGTAAGCACTGTTCACAGAAAGGAGGGATCATCTCTCTGATATATGCATATATCAGAGATACATACTTATATATGTATATATACATACTTATATATGTATATGAGACTCACATACATGGGGCAGAGCTGCTACTGGCTCTCTCAGTGCCCAGTCACTCACAAGGCGCCTGGGAGGGATGGCGGGTTTTAGCCCTGGCCTGCCACCCCAGCAGAGCCTCGCAACAAGCCAGATGACCCCCCACTCCATGAGGGCCTCCATTTTCCACATCCGGACTTCCCTCTCATCAGAACTCCACTCAGCAGACCAGCCTATCACAGCCCGGTTCGCGTGGCCACTTGCGGCCACATGGTTCATCAATAATAGCTGGATTTAGAGGTGACTACAAGAGTATACCACCCGCACAGCAGAGCCTGACAAGCTACCCGTGTCGTATTTTATATGCCAAATACCAGAACAATTATAGGCCTCATTCCCATGACCTGATGGGATGGTTTGAGGCTCTTTATGTTCCTGGAGCAAGCAGGTACCCTTGGGTTCTACTTTCCTGAGACAGGTCATATGGAGATGTTACTGGTGCCCTCTCAAGCAAATCGATGATGAATGGGAAGACAGTGATACAGTGATATGTATATATGTGTGTGTGTGTGTGTATATATATATATATATATATATATATATATATATATATATATATATACTGGTGGGGTGGTGGGCCAGGGCTAGAACCCGCCATGCCTCCCTGGCCCTGGCCCAACACCTCGGCAGAGCCTCACAACAAGCCAGACCACTGCTCCGCACTCCACGGGCGCCGCCATTTTCCACTTCTGGACTTCCCTCTCGTCAGAACTCCACCCAGCAGACCAGCCCATCACAGCCTGGCTCATGCGGCCGCGCGGTTCATCAATAAATGCTTTATTTGGAGGTGTTTAAAAGAGTTTGCCTCCCGCTCGACAAGCCTGGCAAGCTTCTCGTGTTGTATATGATATGCCAAATTCCAGTAACAATTATATTAGGTCATTCCCATGACCTAATATAATGGTTTGAGGCTCTTTATGTTCCTGTAGCAAGCCGATGCCCCTGGCTCTACTGGCATGAGACAGGATATATAGAGATATTACTGATGCCCGCTCTAGCAAATAGATGATCAACGGGATGATCGTGATCGATCGTGATCGTGATATATATACACATATATATGTATATATATATATATACATATACATATATATGTGTATATATATACATATATATATATATAAATACACATTTATATATGTGATGTGTTCATTCAAACCAAGGCTCCTTAAGGACGCTCTTCACCTATCCTTAGGAAATGAACTGTTCCAGAATAAGTGAGAAAATGTGAATAAGAACATCTTTACAACCCTGCTCTATTTTGCAAATGGGTGGTCAAGTGAAACAGCAAGGGCTGCAATGTAATGTGTGGTTGGCACTCGGAGCTCACTCAGAAGATCTTCCTCGCCTGCCCTGTCAGGAAAGGAAGGTCTGGAGAGAAAGTGGAAATGGAGGCTGGGCCTCTCTGTTTCCGTGGCTGATATTCAAAGGCCTCTGTGTTTGTGTCTGGTAGCATTCACCAAAGTTAGGCCAAAAGAAGTCAAAGTAATTTAGATTCAATCTTCTCTCAGAAATGAAATGAACAGAAGTTTTATTAAAAGGAAATGAAGAGGAAATTGAACTTTCATATTTCATTGTGCAATTGCAGTGACAAAAAACAATATTCGTGAACAGAAGTTTGAAAGATTGTTATTTATGTCTCCCCCACCCCTTGCATTCAACCTGCACACTACCTGCTCTTCTCAAAATAGGAGTGAGGCATATTTTCCTCTTAAGAGCTGAGTCATGATAATAGCAGGGCTAGTTTAAGCTAATGGGTTCTTTATTATATTGAAACATTTTTATATGTTCTATATAGAACAAAATTAGTTTAAGTGCTTAATAGTGAAAGATGAAATAAAAAGGTATACTTTATTTTTATATCATTATTAGACAAACAGTTAAATTTATTTTTGTCCATTTTATCTCTTCTTAGGAAATAGTATATTAGAAAATGGCTACAATAAAAAATTTTAAATCATAAAGGAATTATAAATTGTGTTAGCCAAGTTTCCTATTGAGAGATCAGGACATTTATTTTTAGGATTCCATTTCTACTTAGTTGTATCATTCTATATAAAGATAGTGTGACTAAAGTAAGGTTGCCATGACTGGATTGTTTAAGAAAAGTAAGTGTATGGAAAAATAAATTGGACTAAAACTGAGTAGGAGAAAAATTTTTGCACTCAGCACATCACATAAAGGGTTGATATCAAGGTGCTATAAAGTACTCACAAAAATCAACATCAATAACAAAATTCTAAAAGCCCCAACAAAAATTGAGGAAAGGAAATGAATGACTACTTCTCTGAAGAAGGCCAATGGATGGCCAACAGTCACATACAATTTTTTTTTTATCATCGCTTATTATTAGGGAAATCAAAATCAACATGACAACAAGATATCATCTTATAACAGAAATGGCACAAGCAAAAAATCCTGGGAACAATTTATATCGGTGATAATGTTCAAAATATGAAAAAGAATTCCCATTGCTGGTGGGAATTTTGTCTTGTCTAACCCGTAAGGAAAACAATATGGAAGCCACTCAGTAAACATAAAATTGAGCTAACATATGACCCAGAAATTCCACTATTTAACCTCAGAACAGAAATATGTATTCAAAAGAATATATGACCACTATTATTCATTGCAGCATTCGTACAATCACTAACATTTGGAATGAATTTAGATGGCCAACAACAGAAAAGAGGATTATGAAGATGAAAATATGCAATGTGGAATATTACGCAACCATAAGAAATGATCAGCAGAGCTGGCAAGCCTCCTGTGTCGTATTTGATATGCCAAATACCAGTGACAATTATAGATTCAAAAGACTCAAAACAATTATAGACTCAAAATTATAGACTTCATATATTCAAAAGAATATATGAACACTATTATTCATTGCAGCATTAGTACAATCACTAACATTTGGAATGAATTTAGATGGCCAACAACAGAAAAGAGGATTATGAAGATGCAAATATGCAATGTGGAATATTACACAACCATAAGAAATGATCGGCAGAGCCTGGCAAGCCTCCTGTGTCGTATTTGATATGCCAAATACCAGTAACAATTATAGACCTCATTCCCATGACCTGATGGAATAGTTTGAGGCTCTTAATGTTCCTGGGGCAAGCAGATGCCCTTGGGCTCTCCTAGCATGAGACAGGACATATGGAGATGTTACTGGTGCCCGCTTCGAGCAAATCGATGATGAACGGGAATACAGTGATACAGTGATACAGTGAAGAAATGATAAAATTATGCAATTTTCTGCAACATGAATGGAATGGGAAGACAACATGTTCAACTAAGTAAGCCAGAAGAATGATAACATCACTTATATTTGGCATTTAGAGTAACTGGATGAAGGGAGTGCAACATGTTAAAGCAGTGATACTCTGTTCACCCTTGTCCTCAGATTATAGGAAAGGGAAGGAACAAACCCATGGAGGGGAGAAGAAATAGATGAGAAGCAATGGGACCAGATCAGAAAATGAAGGCATGAATGTGAAGTTAAGGAATGATAAAGAAAAATATCCAAACCTAAGAGTCAACAACACTGAAAAAAAAATGTGACAACTGGATTTAGAGAGGTGCCTATCAGACAGCAGACTGCATGGGGATTGGATGGGAATGTAGGATGGAACCTGGGAATGCTGGCAGAGGGAAGTTATCGTTGGTGAATGAATTGAGGCTGCAATATTGTGTGTGTAAAACTCAAATATAAATAACTGTAAATCATGGCATTTTAATAGAATTAAGTTAAATTGAACATAGTAATAATAAAAAGTAAAAGGAAGTATTGCTTCTCCCATTTGAGCCACTCAGGGTGCTATATTTAACTATTGGGGAAGGAGAGGTCAGGGATGACCTTCAAGTTTCAGATTTCCACATAATCTTGAGCTTCTTTCATATAGGATTTTATGAATGTGTTATAAATCTTCCAGACATGGGGCAGAGCTGCTACTGGCTCTCCCTGTGCCCAGCTGATCACGAGGCGCCCATAAGGGATGGAGGGTTCTAGCCCTGGACGCCACACAGCAGAGCCTTGCAACAAGCCAGATGACCCCCGACTCCATGAGTGCCTCCATTTTCCACAGCCGGACTTCCCTCTCCTCAGAACTCCACCAAGCAGACCAGTCTATCACAGCCTGGCTATCGAGATCCACCCTGCAGCAGTCTTTTTTAAATCTGGCCCAGGTATGCTGATCCAGAGACTCACAGACATGGGGCAGAGCTGCTACTGGCTCTCTCTGTTCCCAGCCGCTCACGAGGTGCCTGGGAGGGATGGCGGGTTCTAGCCCTGGCCCGCTACCCCAGCAGAGCCTCGCAACAAGCCAGACGACCCCACACTGCATGAGGGCCTCCATTTTCCACATCTGGACTTCCCTCTCATCAGAACTCCACCCAGCAGACCAGCCTCTCACAGCCCAGCTCACGAAACCACAAGCAGCCGCACTTCATCAATAAATGCTGGACATCAGAGGTGACTGCAAGACTATGCCACCCACACGGCAAGCTACCCGTGTCGTATTTGATATGCCAAATACTAGTAACAATTATAGACCTCATTCCCATGACCTGATGGAATGGTTGAGGCTCTTTATATTCCTGGAGCAGGCAGGTGCCCTTGTGCTTTACTTGCATGAGACAGGACATATAGAGATGTTACTGGTGCCCGCTCGAGCAAATCAATGATCAACGGGAAGACAGTGACAGTGACAGTTATAAATCTTAGAGGCAGAAATAGAAATGGGCTCTGATGTTTTTTTTTTTTCTCTATTTACCCTTTTACCAGATATTTAGTTTGTCCAGATATCACTCCCTTATTTCTTCTCACTATGGAGGTGATAATTCTTCATTGATACATACTAAAGAATAGATTAGGCTAGGATGTAGTAATTAAGAAAAAAAAGACATGAAAGCCACATAGCACATGTTCTTCACTCATTTTACTTGATTCACACAGATACATGGGACCTCTACACTACACTATCATTCAGGGATCAAGAATTTTGAGATTCCATCTTCCTGTGGCTGTATTTCATGTCCCCACAACAAAGGAAGGGAGATACTAGATCACTTGATCACTTGATCACTTGAATCTCATTATTCATCGATTTGCTGGAGCAGGCGCCAGTAACATTTTCCATTGGACCCTATCATGTGCCTTGTAGCCCAATGGCATCTGGTTGATTCAGGAATATGAAGAGCCTCAAACCGTTCCTTCAGGGTCTTGACAAGGAAGTCTAACCATCTTGTAAGTGGGCGGCCGCGAGATCTTTGACATCCCGTGGGATCCAGTCGGTAATGGCTCTAGTCCAGCAGTCATCTCCAAATAGCATTACATATCCAGCTCATCTGATTTTCGATGCCTTGGAAACGAGACAGCATCCCTGATTCTGGAATAGCGATGGAGGTCAGAACTCCGGATTCCTTCTCTCACTTGAGTGAGGCGTGATATTCCAAGCATAGCTCTTTAGCATTCCCATCCTGCTTTCGTAGGACCCAGGTCTCTGAGGCAGGGAGAATGGTGGAGTCAATGAGATGTACCCGGAGCCGGAGGTTCTTTGTCCTTTTAGCTATTTCTTCAATGCCTTTGAAGGCATTCCATGCCACTCTCTTACTCCTGCGCAGCTCAGATTTTAGGTCGTTCATCATGTTGACTTCTCGACCTAGGTACACATAACTGATGCATTCAGAGATGTATGTTCCATTGAGAGTGAATGGGGCCTCTGGAACTAGTTCATTTTTCATAAACATAGTTTTCTTTAGATTCAGCTGTAGACCTATCTTTCCACATTCTCGGTTGCAGTCAGCCAGCATTTGTGCCGCTTGGCTAATGTTTGGTGTTATTAGAACAATGTCATCAGCGAAGCTGAGGCCGTATAGTTACCGACCATCTATCTTCACTCCCATTCCTTCCCATTCTAATTGTTGCATGATGTTCTCGAGGGTGGCACTGAAGAGTTTTGGTGAAAGGGTATCACCCTGTCGAACCCCTCTTTTGACATCAATGATCACTTGTAGAATGGTGAGATTCTGGTGGTGAATCCCTAATACAGCTCAAGAAGGATCTTGATGTATTGGGTTTGAACGCCCCTGTTTGGCTAGGGCTTTGATGACAACTTCAGTGTCCACAGAATCAAAGACTTTCTGTAAATCAATGAACTTGAGACAGAGCAGCATCTTGTACTCCCTACAAACCTCAATGAGCTTGGTTACCATGTGGATACTAGATACATGTGCCTAATAGTATCATATGACACTCATCACTGTCAGTTGCCCAGATGGGTCTAGGTATCGCATCATATTCACACATAACCAATGCATTTGAAGAAATTTAGGACACAGAAGAATTTCCTGTGGGTAGTAATGTGTGTCTAGGAGCTGTGTGAGTTGTCAATGAGTTATGATGTGGCTTACAGACTGAATTTTCTTTGAGTGGCTGGACATGCCAGAGGCGGGTGAGCAGAAATACTGAAGCGGTCAACTCTGAGGACGAGATCAGGAAATGGGAAGAGCCATGGTATGAAACAATCATGATCTGACTTTATTCAGAAATCACTCTACTTCTTTGACTTTTCAAGTGCACATTTATAACAGCATTCATTCATTATAAAATCCTTTCTGAGAAAGGCCCTGCCCTTCTCAGAAAGGAATCTGAGCTCTTTGGCAGATGTGGCTGCCAAAGATTCAGGCATATAAAAGGAGAAGGGATTTGTCAGTTTACAGCTGTGTTGCTAAACTGACATTATCAGGTACTGAATCAGCCCAGAGGCTCTGATCTCCCTTTAAGCCTTTCTTCAAACCATTTCCTTGCTCTGCCCTTAGGCAGGCTCAGCCAACCCTTCTCCCTGCTCCTCTAACTCTCTATCCTCTAGGCTCTCTGCTCCAACTCACTACTGCCAGCCAGGCTGAGAATCCAGTCTCAACTGACAACTCAACTGCCTTTCCAACTCTTATATGTCCCCATAATTTGGATATGGGCCATCCCTTTAAGAAGTACAAGCTGTCCCTTTAAGGAATCTCTTGAATCTCTTAAAGAGACCCAAAGCAGATTCGCATCAAAACAGGAGAAATTAATGCCTTCAGAAGAAGAGCTTCGGATCCTGAAGGTAGTGCTGACACTGATTAGCAGGGCAGGATGGATGCACATTCCTGAACCAGAAGTTAGAGCTAAGCATATCCTTAAAAGTCATGTATTTCTCCTTGTATTAAATACAGGGAATGGGGCTGGAGTGATACTCCAGCAAGTAGGGTGTTTGCCTTGCACACAGCCTACCTGTGTTCGATCCCAGCATCCCATATGGTCCCCAAGCACCGCCAGGAGTGGTTCCTGAGTGCAGAGCCAGGACTGACCCCTGAGCATTGCTGGGTGGACCCAAAAAGCAAAAAAAAAAAAAAAAAAAAACCTGGGAATGAGGCCTACATTAATTACTGGGAATGAGGCCTAAATTATTACTTTATTGCTACATTATTACAATATTATTAGTTTATTCATTACTGGGAATGAGGCCTATATTAATACAAGGAGAAATACATGACTTTCACATTCCAGGAGTGAGCAGATGCCCTTGGGCTAAACTAGCACAGGACAGGATGTCCCTTGGGCTAAAGTAGCATGTGACAGGACTTATGAAGGTAGGAAGGTGTGACTGGTGCCTGCTGGAGCTAATCTATGAACAACAGAAGACAAGTGATACAAGTTATTAATTACTACATCCTAGCCTAATGATCTATTTTTCAGATTTGTTGAAATACAAAATACCAGAATTTGTTTCATAGAATGTTAGAATGTTAATAGACTTTCCTGGAAAAATATTGTTCTGTGGATAATGAAGTTAAGGAAATGCTGCTTAACCCAAAGTTAAATATATGTGCGCCAAGGATTCTCTTGGTATTTATTATGCTAATTCACATACATTTACAGAGTTACTCTCCAGAACTGGTGACCTATTAAAGAACAATTTCCTCAGGATCTGAACATGGTGCAACATTATTATATTATTACTATTATTATTTAATCAAAAGAATCTTCCCAGCAAAAGGTGTGTGGAAACATGAAATAAACAATCATTCCTTCTTGCGAATTTACACACCAACTTTTCCTTCAGACAGGCGATATACCTGTAATCTGTTTTTCCTCTGGTCTTCAGCAAAGTCAGCAGTTCAAATATCAGGGGCAGAAATAATTTTCTTAGTGATAATCTTCCCATTATCATTTATCAGTTCCTGGTCTTTGGGTGCACAGCAGGAATTTAAGCCTCACTGAAGATGCAACTTTAAATCTAGCCTTTTACTGTCTGTGCCTTGAGATCCAATCAGTGAACCCATGTGCAAGGAGGGGAAATAGCCTGTTCTGATTTGGTCCTGCAAAACCCAGTTGCTGTGGATTCCTTTCTGCAGAAGGAACTTTTGCTATTTGGGCACGAAACAAAGCTTAGGACAAACATGCACAAGCTTCTGAGAACTCCCTGTCCTTTTTACCTCCCCCATCGAAAGCATAAAATACATCGAAAGAGCTATGCTTGGAATATCACACCTCACTCAAGTGAGAGAAGGAATCGGAGTTCTGACCTCCTTCACTATTCCAGAATCAGGGATGCTGTCTCGTTTGCCAAGGCATCGATAATCAGATGGGCTGGACATGTAATGCGATTTGGAGACAACCGCTGGACTAGAGCCCTTACCAACTGGATCCCACTGGATGTCAAAAGATCACATGGCTGCCCACCTACAAGATGGTCAGACTTCCTTGTAAAGACCCTGAAGGAACGGTTTGAGGCTCTTCATATTCCTGAATCAACCAGATGCCATTGGGCTACATTGGCACGTGATAGGGTCCAATGGAAATGTTACTGGCGCCCGGGTCGAGCAAATCGATGAATAACGGGATTCAAGTCATCAAGTGATTTACCGCCCCAATCTCTTTGCAGAGGGGTCAAATCTTAGGTACTCGTTTGTAACATTTTCTCTGGTACTTAGTCCATAGATCTGAGACTTAAAATTGACAACACTTACAAAATATGAAAACATAAACACTAGGTCTTTGTATGTGTGAGTGATATGGACAAACATCTCAATTTTAGTACAAGCAAAATAAAATAAATCCCACTAAGCTCATTACCCTTCCTCATGGGCTCTCGCTGATCATTAATGACTCTGATGAAAGACACTAGAGAATAAGAAATCTGACAGTTTCAAGTTTAGATACATTCAGACACATGCAGAATGAATGTAGTGTGTTGCTTCCTTAAGGTGATTTGTTTTCACTGTATGCTTTGAAAAGTCAAAAACCGGGGGACCCATCATGGCCTTCTGACTTGCTCATGTGGTGAACTCATTTTTGAAGCCTGAGAGAAAGATGAAAAGTTTCAGCAAAAATTAAAATCCAACAGGTCAGTTCTCTAGGTTATGAAGGGAAACCCAAGTACTAAGGATAGCTGAGTGGATCCCACTAAAGCCAGACAGGCAGAGTGGTCAATCTCTAGAGGTAAAGAGGGGAGTAGGAACAGGGGCCATCCAGTTTGCATTGGTCAAGTTTCCTAAAAATTTTGTTCAGTGTTTTCTGGCTTGCATTTCTTTGTAATAGATAGGTTTTTTATTATGTCTTCTTAGTCTAATATGCTATAGAACTCCCAGAGGAAAAATTTTATGTTAAAGTACTTTTTCTTGGAACAATGCAATTAATACAGGGGAAATTTCTGTCTAGCACATGGCTAACCCTGGTTGGCCTTGAGAAGTACCAGTGTTGATCCCTGAGCACAGAGCCAGGAACGAGCCCTGAATATTGCCCCCCCCCACACACACACACATCAATGACTTTCTTGCAGGCACATGTTATAAAATGATGTGTGTGTGCATGTGTGTACATGTGCTCACGTACATTTTGACAAGGTAGGAAACCAAAGAGCCAAAAACACCGGAAGTAACATATTCAAATCACAACAAGCAAACTTAATGTGCCTATCAGGAAGACTGAGGTGGGGGCAGGGGAGAGGAAACATGTGGATATTGGTGGAGGCGAAAATGACACAGATAGTGGGATTGGTGTTGGAAGATTTTGTGCCTGAAACGGTATTATGAATAACTTTGTATATCGCAGTGCCTTAATAAAAAATTAAATATAAAAAAAATCCAACCATATTTAAACCTTGCAAGAATAATACCAGTTTACCCTTCTACAATCTATAATTTCTGTGAATAAGTATATTACTATTATGTGAAAAATAATAAACCTGGAACAGAAATATTTTCTGTTTAGGTTACTATAAGGTAAAGTTGCAACACTTATTTTGAAAGGAGATATTTTGTTTGTTCAGGTATTTGTTACTGGCTCAAATTATAAAAGGAAGAAGTTATTTGAGAATAGACAAAACAAAATACATACCTTAGTGGAAATACTGTAGTTTTAAAATTCAGACTTGAGAAAGGCAAAAAGACTATTTTTATCAATTCTTTTGTACCAGATCTCAAATACATCTCTGTGTGTGCTCACACATACCTTTTATTTCTCAATCTTACATTCTAAACCAAAATCAAAGAAACCCTACCGTTTTAATGTCCCATCCAACGGTATTTAAGGTGATTTAGTACTTTTTGTTAACAAATGCAAGACCAATAAAATGTGTTAGTATGCACATTCCCCTGATTTTCAATTTTCCAATAAGTGAAAAAAACTAAAGTAAATCTATGGTTTACTGCAATTGTCTTAATAGGGTCAAATATCACTCCTGGTGAGTTTTTGTTATTGAAACATAACTATAATTCTCTAATATCTATAAATGCCATCTAACTTACTAGGGATGAAGGCAGAGCTTCTTTTAGAAAATGGATCTATTACTATGGCCAATTACTGCAGCAATGATCCCAGAAAGAAAGATATTTAATTATGCTAATAGTGAATATTTCCCTTGATTCTTCCACCCCTCTTTATGTAAAAAAGAAAATAAAATCAGATTGTGTCATTTTGTTCAGAGAAATCATTCCTTTCCTACTGCCCTGCCGTAAAAATGATTGTCATTAACTTCTATATGTCAGCAGTGTTGAGAGAAAATTAGGTGATCTAAGACATGAATCTTGAAAGAATAAAAAGTTAATACAATTTAATAAAAACATTAAACTCAACATGGCAAGAAAAATTTAAATTTTAGTAGACGAATGTTAAATATAAAGGAAATATTTAAGTATAAAAGACTATTAATTTTTTTAAAGAAACAGGAGCATCACTAAAATCAGGAATTTGATTCCATGAATTCTATAACTGGAGGAATCTCAAATATCTCTAAATATCTTAATAGGGGCATTACTAACAAAATAACTTACCTCTTTTTAAATTGTAATTTAGGCTGCATTATTACAATAGAATTGTTTTTATATTATTTCTTTATTTTTTCAGGGGGTTATAATTGGCAATGTTCAAGGTTACTCCTAGACCTGCACTTAGGAATTACTCCTGGCGGTGAATAAGGTATCCTATGAGATGCCAGTAATCAAACCTGGGATAGTTCTGTGCAAGGCAAGCACCTTGCCTGCTCTAATATCGCTCTGGCTCCAAGGTTTATGGATTTTATGTTCAGTCTTTCCACCTTCATAAACACCAAACCGCCTAAGACTCCCCACCACTGTCCTTGGATTATTTCTAATCTGCTTCTACCTCCCCCTGGTGACCCTCCAATGCTTAATAATTCATTTATGCGATCAAAGGCCAAGGGTGTATCATTATACAATATTTGAAAACCTAAACTTATTAAACTTAAAATGTTTTATATATATTTTAAAAACAACATTTATCAATCGTGTGCTATTACCTTGCAAGACAATACACTACTAACTTGCAGGTTAACTTCAAAAACAGTCAGCACCTGTACATAGACAGTTTTCATCACCCACTGCCTTTGCTTAAATAAAAAGAACATCTTCTCACCAGAGTCCTTAAAAAAGCAGGGAATCCTTCCTACACATAAGCTATTCCATCCCCTGTACAGGGCAGGGGTAACTCTTAAGTTGAACAACTTTCATAAAAAACAAAATTGGTAACAAAGCATTCAATCAAACTGATAAAAAATGAAAATAATGCATATTGTGACAATTATTTTTCTGTATTCATTTTCTTTTCTCAGTTTTTGTTTCTCATGCACACTTTGGCTGAATTACATCCAAGACATCTTCATAAGAGCCATTTTTTAAAAATTCTACTCCAAATAAAACTTATGTCTTTGGAAAAACCTTTTCTCTGAATTTCTATCTTTTTGGGATACAATTATTGTATCAGAAAAGGGACTTATTTTCCCAAGAAATCAAAATATCTGACAATATCTAATAAAAAATTGTCTATAAATAAAGTAAGCCACTATTTCACTATTCCTGTTTCTAAATGAATTCCAGCCAAACTCATAATTTTATAATGTACATAAGTATCTATTTATAGATAGATACATATCTATAAATAGATATCAGAATTTATTAACGTTAATGAATCTGGGTTATCAGAACTTATTAACATTAGCATCACTAAAGTTGGTATCTATTTATTAAGTATCTATAATTTCTTTCCTTAGAAGATATTCTGGGAGGGGCTGGAAATACAGAACAGAAGATAAGGTATTTGAAGCATGGTACAGCTGGGTTCAATCCCAGGCACCACATTTGATCTTTGAATCTCTTCAGGATTGATCCAGACAAGAGTAAACCCTGAGCACAACTATTGCATTACCCACCCACCCCCAAACCCACATAAATTCAAAGAAGTAAAACTATTAAAAATCATAATGATTTTTGAGAATTCTAAAATCTAACGTTTTATTAATACTCAGTAAAGTAATTACCAAGGCATGTTTCAGTGGTCTCATAGCATCCACAATGGATTTGGGAAATAAGAGATTAAATTCTTATCTTCATCATATCGGATTGGATAAAGACCTATTGTTTTAATTTAATTTGATGCAGATGATTTTTCTTTCTAAGGACATACATTTTTATCTTTCATATTTTGGGATTATCTGTTGTTTTTGCATATCATTTTCCGGCACTCCGAGGAGAATCTTAATATTTTAATTTAATTTATAGGGACCACACCTGATGGAATTTGGGCAGCGACATAGAGCCAAAGGTGAATTTAGGGCCTGAACACATGCTAAGAACATGCATTACATCTCTCAGCAATCTCCCCAGCAACGCAGCACTAACATTTATCCTATTGATGGAAGAAACTTTTATATTAAAGATTTTAATCTTTTTCGTATTTGTTCCTTTTCTTATAAGTCAGTGACTTAATTTTGCCTATATTTTAATATGTTTATTCTTGTTTAATTTTTGTGTTTTTTGCTACTTTTATGATTTAATTAACTTTAGTCTCCTGAGATCAGTTGAGTATTCATTGTTAATTCCTTTTCATTTTGTGATTTTTCAATGTGCACATTTAACTATGTAGTTAATAAAACAGATACTTAGCAATGAAAGTGAAGTAATAGAAAAGGATAACTTTTTAACATTGGATTTAATTTTTGTCACTATAAACTAATCATCAAGATATTAGCATTTGCATGTCTAATACGGTTATCAAATCACTGTCATATATAACTCCACACAACTACTTTTTCCTTCCTGAAGAAGTTACCGAATTTTAAAGCTTCTTTTAATTCCATGAACAATTTTTGGGGGGTCATGGAATCTCTCTAGCAGTGATTGGAAATCTGGGGGTCACTCCTAGTGATGTTTAGCCTGAGAGATGTAGGCCTAGCCATTAAGTGCTGAGGTCTGCCAGTACTAAATCACCACAGTACTTGGCACCTAATGTTAACTGGTAGGGCCACATGTGACAGGGATTGAACTCCTGACCCAGGGGTCTCACGACAACCATTTATACAGTCTATCCTGTCTGACATAAGCAACAATTCTTAAGTTTGTCACATTTCTACCCATTTTGAATTATTTGAAGGGCACAAAGCTTCAGAACTGTATACACACTAGAAATACATTATGAATTCAGAATTTGTCCTCTTGTTTGGAAAGGTGAACTCACAACTGTTAAGAATCGTTGGGCGCAGAAGGAATGTTCTTGATTACTTTTTAAAATCTTTCTGGGTCATTCGACATGATTTCATGCTAAATAACAGCCACTTTCAGTCCATTTCACACTGATAAAGGTTTCTTGATAAACATTTTCCCCTTCAATTTACCTGAAAACAACTTCTTATATTCTGAATACTTTGATTTGTTTAGGTAAGCACATATGTATCTGAACATAATGGATGGTAATGATTATGAAATTAAAGGCAAACTTTCCTGGTGGAAAATTGATTGATAAAGAAAAATTACTGGTAATTTAAAACCTCAGTTAACATTTGAAACAAAGGCGAGAGTAAAAAAGCATTCGGGATCTACCTTGGAAGAGACAGTTGTGTGGATCAAACCTTTCTAAGAAATATGTACCTTTCAGGGGCTCTGATCCAACATTATAGACGAGGTCATTAGTGGAACCGGCACTGAGGCCAATGGGAACTGTTTTGTCCTGCCTCTCTGACCAAAAAAGCTGTGCAAATGTTTAAAACAGTCTGTACAGATAAAGAACAGAATAGGCACTAAACTGATCATAGGAAGAATTTCCCCCCAACTGTGTCAGAACTTCACTCTCTTCCTATCTTACAGGTATTATCTATAATTTTATCTTTGATCTCTTTCTACATTTTTAACTCACGAATCTCTAGCAAAAGAAAATTGTTTCTCCTGCAAATCTTATTTGTATTTTTTACCATGCTCTTTCTTTCTTAATTCACTCACACATTCTCCTGTTAGCTCACTTTTTTCCTGCGGTATTATTAGAGATTTTACTGTCCTTGAACTGAGGGTTTGTGTAAATATTTTTTTTTAAAAATCGTTTTCTTCTTAAAGTACATAGTGATTAGATAGTCACTTAGAAAGAGTTAAAATTGGCACTTTGCAGATACCCAGGAATCTTTATGAAGGTGTCTACTGCAGTCTTGATTGTCACAGAATGTTTCCTGATGGAAATGATTTTGTGAGAAAGAATTACCTGAAGATGAACAGGAGTTCGACAAAGCAGAAGGTTGTGAAGAGCTTATGCTTGTAATAATAGTGTTGGAAGGTAAAATAACAAGTTCAATGACATTGTCTTGCTCAGAATTTTCCAGAGAAACAGCATTAATAGTTGAATAAAGAATAGAAATATGCACATCAATGTACATAATAAAGTATATGCCTCCCATGCGCTCACACACACACACACACACACACACACACATATATATATATATATATATATATATATATATATATATATATATATAAAACCTCACTCATGGTTTCTATGTTGCTATCTAAAGGAAAATTTCATCTTCATTAAACAAACTGTCTTGACTCTAAAGGCTTTCAACTGATTGAATAACCCACATTAAGGAGTGTCATTTACATTACATAAGGTCAACTGATTATAAATATTAATGCATTTATAAATATCATCATGGCATGTCTAGACTAGTATTTGACAAAACAGTTGGACATTCTATTCTAGTCAAGTTGACACACAAAATTCATTATCATAGACATCAATAAGAGTCTCTAGTCCTGAAAGAGGCCAAGAGGTAGCCAGGAAAAAAGAGAAAAATCAAAACCATCAATAACTACAGAAAGCTTTCCAAGTCAATTAAAAATTTACTCTCAGATTAGGTTTAAATACTCATCCTGGTGCAATGAGATGTAACCCATGGTTCTGAGGAAGAGCACTTTTAGTTTCTGTGGGCTGATTTTGTTTCCTCTGGCTCCATTTCATTGCTCGCATCCATCATACTCTGGACTAATTTTATACCATACATACATGAGCGTATTCCTATTAAACAACACTGTATGTAACTTCAATAATACTAAAATAAATAAATTCAGTACTTTCACATGATTTTATTTTATTTCAAAGTTATAAGATTACTTTTAACCCTGAAACCAAGAGAATGATAAGTAAATAAAACAAACCAAACACTTGTTTCATGGATTTGCTCCAGTGAGTGGTGGAGTCAATGTAAGGATGCACAGCCCATGGATAGTTGTGGCACACTTAAAAAACTCCATAAAACCCAGAAACCCTCACAATGACAATCTTCCTTCTTCCTCTACTTGCTTAATCACTAGCACATCTTTTTCTATTTTCTGCAAATATGTCTGACTGAAAGACAAAATGAAGGAAGCATATTTGAAAATAGAAAGGATGAAATGAAAGGAATTTTTGAAACCATGTGCCATCCTAATTTAATCCTTTTTAGTGAAAATTTTTGCTTAGGAATAAATTTGACATTTTGAAAGTTGTTTTGTTTTCATTTTAATTTACTGAGCTCATCAAATAGTTACCTATATGATAGCAGTTGTTCTGCTGAACAAAGTAGTTTGGTCATGTCTAGATGTGTACATGTAAATGAATACATGTTATTAGAAGTGTGGAAGCCAGAGCATTTCTTCAAGGACACAACTGATTCCTCAATCACAACCCTCTAATTCAGTATTGTCTAGGAACTGGATCTACAGTGTGATTTGAGGGAAAGACTGATAGAGCAAATGAAAATTTATAATAAATTAGAAAAACTCAATTAATTTATGCTTCTGTACACAAAGCAGACATAATTGATTATTTAAAAACAATAAACTTTATTTCCTTCTGGGGTGGAAATAAATCTCTGAAATAAATTAACTAGTAAAATATGATTTTCAATTTTAATTCTTGTTTTGTTTTAAAGTGAAATCTATTCTGTCAACTGGAGGCCCTTTGCTTATATTAAGATCATTATTTGGGAGATATTTAAATTCATATTTGTATTATTTGGCGGTTATTTGTATTTAAAGTCCAGGTATGCCTGATCCATAGACTCAGAGATATGGGGTAGAGCTGCTACAGGCTCTCCCTGTACCCAGCTGATCATGAGGCACCCAGGAGGGAAGACAGGTTCTAGCCCTCGCCCGCCAACCCAGCAGAACCTCACAAGAAGCCAGAGGAACCCTCACACCATGAGGGCTGCCATTTTTTTTTTTTGGGGGGGGGGGGGGGGGGGGGCTCCGCCGGGGCCATTTCAACCTCCGGACTTCACAGCTCATCAGAGCTCCACTCAGCAGATGAGCTGATCACAACCCTGCTCATCAGAGTCCCACCCTACAGCCGTCTATTTCAAGCCCAGGTATGCCTGATCCAGAGACTCAGAGATATGGGGTAGAGCTGCTACTGGCTCTCCCTGTGCCCAGCTGATTAAGAGGCAGCCAAGAGGTTGGCGGGTTCTAGCCCTGCTGTCTGCAAAGCCTCGCAAGAAGCCAGAGGAGCCCCCACACCATAAGGGCCGCCAGTTTCAACATCCAGACTCCACAGCTTGTCAGAGCTACACCCAGCAGCAAAGCTGATCTCTTCCTGTTGATTCTTAATACATGCACGAGATGAGAAGCTACTACAAGAGTATCACACCTGCACGGCAGAGCCTGGTAAGCTACCTGTGTTGTATTTGATATGCCAAGAACCAGTAACAACTTTAGACCTCATTCCCTAGACCTGAAGGAATGGTTTGAGTCTCTTCATGTTCAAGAAGTAAGCAGTTGTCCTTGGGATACACTAGCATGTGACAGGACATATGGAGATGTTACTGGTGCCTGCTTGAGCAAATGATGCACAACGGGATGGCAAGTGATACAAGTGATACAAGTGATTTGGGGGATAACAGTGAATGCTACTCTTCTAAACTTATATGAGGAAGTAGAGAAGTTTGCCAATAAATAATAAGAAAATATGCCTTTTTTTTCTAAATAGGACAGGCTGAGCGATTTCCCAGTGTGTGCAGGTGGCTAAAAAAAAGGATCCTGAGTCCAAAAGAAAATATTTGGGGAAATTTCATTGATTTAGGAGAAAGAATACACAGAACACAGAAACATGATTAAAACTTTTTATCCAGTGAAATCTTGAAAATTGTATAAAAGAGCTCCATTTATCACTCTTAAAGGTTTAAACCTGAAAAATTGTTGAGAGAGGAAATGAAGCAATATTGAAGAAGTGAAAAGTAGTTTCAGATTATGTATATATGTATACACATATATTATGTGTGTATACACACATATACAAATATATGTATGTACACATATATATTGTGTCTGTGTGTATAACATTAAAGTCTCCTCTAAATCAGTATACTAAAACAACAGACTACAAAAACAATACATCTGCTGCATAACTTACAAAAAATTGAAGGGGAAATTAAGAAAGCAGTTTTGTTTACAGTAGAATCACAAAGGAATTATTACAAAAGGATCAACATAGCAAAGACATAGCAAATCCATTCAAGAAAAATTTTGAGACACTCAAAAGATACAGAATAAAATATAGTAAAAGTAGATTTCTAGCTTCACAGGCGGGTCAAATATTCAAATGGTGATTTTTACAAAATACTTATCCAATTCATTCCAAACAAAAATTGCTTCCTTATTTTCAAGGAATAACAACAAAAATACTAAAATATTATGGAACCATAAAATAACCCTTGTAATAGCTTTAAAATTTCAAAATGAAAGAAAAAATTAACATAATATTACTCATATTCACACTATATGACAAATAGGTAGTAATCAAAATAGTATGGAGTTGAGCTAAAATTAATGGACTAGAGTAATGGACTAGAACTAAGTCAAGTAATAAAGTCATCTATTGGCATTTTATGACAAAGAAGTTTTCACTCTTCAATATATTATCGTCTACACACTGTGTTAAAAAATCTTGAATGCTACATACTAAAGAATAGGACTGGATTATTTTTCAATTCCATACTATAAATATATTCAGACATGGATTAAAACCTTGCTAAATCATTCAAAATTACAAAGCAGAAAAAAAACATCACTACTCAAATGAGTGAATGAATTATGAGTAGATAAATGATTAAGTAAATCTCCACAAAGACACTCATGTGTCTCAAAAAATCCACCTACAGAATTATAGTTTAATTTCAAGTGAAAGTGAATTCCAGGATAAAAACAAAATCACAACTATTTCCATCTTGCCATCTTGCTTATTTCAATCCTCTCCACCCTTCCTGTTGTTATCATTCTGCTGTTTGGGCCACACCCAGTGGTGCTCAGGGCTTATTCCTGGCTTTATTCTCAAAGTTCACTTCTGGTGGGGCTCCGGGTACCATGTCAGGTGCAGGGAATGAAACCTGGGTCAGCTCAAGCAAAGAAGTGCCTTACCTGCTGGGCCTTTGTTCTGAACCTTTATTTCCATTCTCTAACATGACCTGTCAATGTTATGAAGCCTCTATTGTATTTCATTTAAACCCATGTGTTAGAGCATGTAATCAAAGTCCTTGGCATGACAGTCTCTCAGGTGAAAATCAGTTGAGCTGGTATTTTTATTATTCTAAATATCCAGAAAATTATCTCATAGGTTCAACTCTTTGAAGCAGAGCGTGGGTTACTTGGTTGGAGCATGGTAGGGAATGATGTACACCCCTAGAAAAGGGGAGGCTCTGGCAGCTGATATCAGCGGTATCCAGGAGGTTTACAAAGATGAAGAAGACCAAGTGTTGACTCCAGAAGGTGAGGAAACAAGAGCAACACAGGTGGATCTTCACTCCAGACATAGTTTAAATCATTTTCAAACAGAATGAGTTTTTCTTCTTGCCATCTCAAGTTTGTTTTTTTGCATCTGTTTGTGCTTTTTAGGTCATTTTTGCATATTGATCCAAATGTTGCCATTTGGGGATACTTACATTTAATGTGAATTTTCTAACAACCACAACTTGTAGAGAAACCTAAGACCAAATTAGTCTTTAATGTATTTTTTTCAGGTAACTGAGGGACACCAGAATGATTTTATTCCCCTCTCCTGAATTTTCTTCTCTTTGTGACTCTTCTGAACTATCTGGAATTAAATCACATTTCTCTTATTACATTTTCCTTTTTTTTTTCCCAAAAGGTGAATTTTAACGTGCCGGTAAATGAAAAGGCCTGAATCAATCCAAATTCTTCCAAGGAAATGAAACCTGAGCTCTGGTAAAGCCTGAATCCCATCTTCCCTACCTGCTCTGCTTTACTCCTCTGGAAGGGTCTTTCCTGCCAAAAATAGATGGAGCACATTTACTTTTCTAATTGCTACAGCCAAAGCAGTTTATCTGGTGGGAGTGGGGCAGTCTAGGAGAGGGGTTTTAAGAAGAGCCAACTGAGGCTAGGAGTTTTCCAGAAAGCAATTTCCCAGAAACTGGGGAAGCAGAAATTTGTAAACTGTAGTGGGCCGAAGACTGAGTGAGGTTCTGCAGCAGCTAGGGTGTTTCATTAAATGATGAGAAGTGGCTGGAGAGACAGCTCAGTGGGTAGGGTGCGTGCCTTGCATGGGGCCACGCCAGGTTTGACTTCCCACATTCCATATGATCCCTGTGCACCACCTGCAACACTTCCTGAGTGAACAGGCAGGAGTAATCCCGAGCATCTATGGGTGTGACCCTTCCCAATCAAAATAACATAATCGATGAGACAATCTGGGGACATTGGAGCCAGTAGAAAGTGACTCAAACTAACATGTGCTATGTTGAAGCGGAAGGTGAAAGGGCAGAGAAAGCTTCAGGACTTCCCAGCATTTCCCAATTTTTCTTTTCAGGAGTTAAAAATCAGTTCAGGGCATTCTTTCCAAAACAGTTCACCACGGCTCTTTTATAGTCACATTCACTTGACAATCACTTACTAAACCTTATTTTGGAAACTTTCCACATTTCCTTTTCTCCTAGTGATACTTATCATCACTCACGGGTAATCTTGCAAGGGGATACTTATTCTAATTTTCTTAATCTCTTAATATTTTCAGAGACAAAATGAGAATATATGAGCATTTTTTGCATAGGAAATGAAATGTAAGAATGTAAAGTACTCTAAAATTTAAACAGAAACAAAAAGAGAGAACCTTTCAAAGTTAAAATAATTTAAACTTTGGTTCAATGGCTGGTTCTTATTTTACTTATGGTGAAGGAATCCTATACATTATTTTAATTTCAACAAAAATAACATGAAGTACATCTGAGTTCCTCCTCCCAAAGCAAAGCACTAAAAACAGAAAGAATATTTTGTTGATCATCAATTCTTATTACCATGAATGGGAGTATTAAATAGTTCATGATTTTTCTCTTAATTATCACATTTAAGCCTCTTTTAATTCAAAGTCTATTCTGATTTCTTTTTTATTATATTATACACTAAGACACATATGAATATACCTTTGTGTGATAAATGCATTTTTTTTTTAAGAAAGGGATATTAAGGAAACAATTCCATCAATTGTGCCACAGAAAATCAAATCTAGGAATCAACTTACAAGTGTAAGGACCTGTACAAAGAAAACTACAAGACACTGCTCCAAGAGATAAAGAGGGAACAAGGAAATGGAAACACATTCCTGCTCATGGATGGGGAGAATCAACATTGTCAAAATGATAATACTCCTAGAGCTCTATATTAATCATTTTTATGTTTGGTATCTTCCAAAACTCTTACATTACTAGTATAGTTAAGGACTAAGGAAGAACTTACAGGATTCTTTATTCATTCTTTTACTAAATTCATGATTTTATTATTTTATTTGAATAACCTATTATTTAAAATCACATGACTTTTATTCAAAATCCAGCTGGAAGCCTTTAAAGTAGTGTGAGATTATAGTATAGATTGCTCAAACAAACTTTTCTTGCTTTGAAGTTTGTGACCTATTCTGGGACTCATCAGGTTCAAAAGACTTAAGAGGAAGATGGATTACATACCATTAACCACTGTTTAATTTATACAATAAAAGACTTAACTTTTTAAAATTTTTCAATATACTTCCAAACTTTAAAGAATGATCTAATTGGCAAAGATGCTATATTAAAAATAGCCTGCTTATTTACAAGAAATTTGGCTTACAAAATTAGAAATAAATATTGACCCAATGAGCTGAATTCTGGGAAAGGATACTAAGATAATTTCCAGAAATGTAACACCATATGCACATCAAATCTCACTTCACACACCCAATAGTAAGCATAAAATATAAGTTAAAATGTGCATGTGGAGTGTCCTCAAATAAGTCAATTATGTGTCTTCAAAATAGAAAATAATGTAACCTCTCACCATGGTAAAAAGGGAGACATGATAATGGTGAATATATCTCATTTTATGACAGTAAACTAGAAAAGTAGTATGCAAAATTATCAGGGCATTAAATGATTTCTATGCTGAAGAAATAGTTATAAATGTTAACAATAACTAAGGTTGTGAATTGTTTTTTCTCTTCTCCCCACTTCCCTTTATATTTCTAAGAATGTCAGTAAGTGCAGTTCAGTTCTCTCCACTCTTGACTTCAGTAGTCACGCCTGACTCTCAAAGACCTCCCATGGTATCAGGCAACATGCAGAGCACATGTAGTTCCCCTGCAAAGTGTTTCTAGGCAGTGTCTTCTCCTGTATCATCCTGGCTGCCAACAGAAGGACCAGCGATTCAGCAGTGGCACACTGTTCCTTTCTGTGTCTTTCAAGAGAACGGTCTCTCTCAGGTTGCAAAGGTAAAACTCTTGCAGAGAAAACTCTATCCTTTGTCTAAGGATTGGAGAGTCTCTGGATTGCCTGCAAACACTTAATAGTCTTAAGAGAGTGAGAGAATTTGGTCAAGCATCAGTCTTTATCCAGTCCTTTCTAAGGACCATCATTGTTATTTCTTGCTTTCGTCTTCCTTTCTCCTTCTGTTCTCCACTACAAGCACACAGTGGGCAGGAGTTAGTTGTGTTTATTTTGATTATCTTCTTGAGTTTATATCAGAAATAGGAACTGCTACATGACTATACAATGAATAACTGCATAATAAATAAAAATAAGGAATAGAGAGGAAAGCGTTTAAGGAGGGAACGAAGAGGTGAAAAATGGAAAGGTGAGTTAGGAAGAGGAAGAAGAGAAAAGGAGAGAGATCAGTGACAGAGTCACAATCAGGTTAAAAGACAAATGTTCCACCAGGCCTAAGGGCATGCATTTCAGGCACTGCTTGCAAGTCTATTCGGGCTACACCATTAGGTCGAATTTTAACAGCATGAGGCAGTCCCAAACTCCACCAGTAAGAAAACTCTGAAATATTGCCCTCCTTTCTGCTACTTCCTGTTTGAAAAGGTTTGTGATTCTCTATCTGATCTCGGGAAGTCTGTGCTTTGTCCTGACACAGGGAAGCTGGTATTTGCTCTTCCATGTTCTATACCTTCTGTGTTATACCAATTGCTAGTGATCCTTCTGGAAAGTAGCCTCCTTGATCTAATGCATAAAAGATAGTAAATACTCAATAAAATTATTTTTTAGTTCACTATATATCCTATATATATATATATATATATATATATATATATATATATATATATATATATATCCATCATATACAAAAGAAATAATATTGCCCCCATGATTTACTTTTAGGACACTGTCTGGGAAGAGGGCTTCAGGGTTTGTTTGTTTTTTCCCTACAAAATTGTTTAAGATCTTAGTTCATGAGAAGAATTTAAAACTGTAATCTTAAGTGATCTCCATTTATCTTCAGAAAGAAGCAAATACTTTCAGAAAAAAATCAATTAAAAAGTTTTATGTAAAGCACAACCTGTTTTCTCTTATAATTATTGTTCACATAATTATAGTTTTTCCTTACATTTATTTTCACATTTTCTTTTACATTAAAGAAGCCTTCACAAGTCTAATATTATTTGTTCTTCCATTAAAAATCATTTAAAAAAATCATTTAATTACACATTTAGAGGACAAATAAATTTTGAGTACTGATTAAACTCACAGATATGGGTCAGAGACTCACAGACATGGGGCAGAGCTACTACTGGCTCTCCCTGTATCCAGCCACTCACAAGGCGCCCAGGAGGGTTGGCAGGTTCTAGCCCTGGCACGCCACCCCAGCAGAGCCTTGCAACAAGCCAGATGACCCTCCACTCCATGAGGGCCTCCATTTTCCACATCCAAATTTCCCTCTCGTCAGGACTCCACCCAGCAGACCAGCCTATCACAACCTGGCTCATCGAGATCCACCCTGTAGCAGTCTTTTTTTAAATCCGGCCCAGATATGCTGATCCAGAGACTCACAGACATGGGGCAGAGCTGCTACTGGCTCTCCCTGTGCCCAGATGCTCACAAGGCACCCAGGAGGGTTGGCAGGTTCTAGCCCTGGCCTGCCACCCCAGCAGAGCCTTGCAACAAGCCAGACGACCCCCACTCCATGAGGGCCTCCATTTTCCTCATCTGGACTTCCCTCTCGTCAGCACTCCACCCAGCAGAAGAGCCTATTACAGCCCAGCTCAATAGGCTCAATAGACTGCAAGCAGCCACAGGGTTCATCAATAAATGCTGTATTTAGAGATGACTAAAATATTATGCCACCCACACGGCAGAGCCTGGCAAGCTACCCGTGTTGTATTTGATATGCCAAATACCAGTAACAATAATAGACCTCATTCCCATGATACGATGGAATGGTTTGAGGCTCTTTATGTTCCTGGAGCAAGCAGGTGCCCTTGGGCTCTACTAGCATGAGACAGGACATATGGAGATGTTACTGGTGCCTGCTCAAGCAAATCGATGATGAACTGGAAGACAGTGACAGTGACAGTGATTAAACTCTGGTTACTCTATTAACAGCTCAGGATTCAAAAAGGACCAGGCAAATGTGTCATAGAGAGAACAGCAATAGCAGGGGCAGGGCATAAGCATGAAAAGCAATGCAGACAAATATGACATCACAGTTCAGGAGAACTATAGAGAAGTGTTTAGGGCACAATGAAACACAAAGGTGTCTGTACATTTTCACTTTTTCACTGAGATTTAAACAATGGTCAGGAAGTATCTTATGGAGCATAAGGCTCAGTCCACACACAGAAGGAAAAGAACATACAGCATTCACAGATATTGGTATTGGGAGTCCTAAGTGGTTGGGGTAGCAACACAGAGACATTATATTTTGATTCTTTACTAATATTCCTTGAGGGAAGTATTCAGACAGGAGACCCAAAATAGGGCAAAATGGTAGGGATTTTACTAAGAAAGGAAAGGCAAGGAGAGTAACGTCAGAGGCATCTGGAACTATCCAAGGCTGTTGGGGAACAGCAGCAGCACCACGTTGTGGCACGCTGTGACCATCTCTGTCCCCCTTTGGATTGTCCATAAGTTTATTGCTGCGTGATTAGCAATGCCCCAGTCCCGCATAATTTCAGTTTTTCTTCAACATTTGTTTTTCTTCCCTTTTTTGGTGGGTAGGTAACATGGTAGTGCTTAGGGCTTACTCTTGGATATGCACTCAGTTCACTAATGGTGAGACTCTGAAGACATTTTAGGGCGCTGGGCATTGAACCCAGGTCAGCCACAATTACTCTGCTCACTGTACCAGTCTCTGCCCCACCTCCCCAATATACTTCCTGTTCTATGTCAATGATGATTGGGGGACTGCTTGTTTTTAAAGATAAAGCAAATCTATTCTGTTTATATTACATCTTTACATCTCATAATTTAGAAATCGAGGAAATAAAAAGGGCCAGTAACTCACAAAGAGGTATATAGTATCCAAATATATATGACTTTGGATATAATACCTGTCCTACTTATGTTTACAAGTTTCTTCTCCAAATATTACAAAAATGGATCACAGAGAAACACACAAAACACCATATCAGAATTCAATGGAGACAGTAATGAAAACCATATAAGCTGAAGACAAATAAGAAAGCAAGGTCCAGATCATCAGGAGTCATTGTATGGAGAGTTTGTCACTGAGAGGAAATTCAGAAAATGAAATATCTCAAGGTTTTAGAAAAATCTATGTTACGTGGCTTACAGTGAAGAATTATTAAAAATAAAGGTCAAGGTTTAGATTGGAACTTGTGAAATCTTGTCAGTATATAAGCATACAAAGATTAAAATGAAGATAACCAGATAAAAAGGCTTTTACCAGTGTTTTCTCAGGGTGTAGGCGTGATAATAGCATGGTTAGGGTGCTTGACTTGCTGACTTCCAACTCCCTGGCAACTCATAGGGTTCCCTGATCACCACCAGGAGTGAGGTGATCCCTGAATGCAGAGATCTAGGACTAAGAACTAAGTCTTAGAGCAAGGACTAAGTCCTGAGCACCATCAAAGATGGCCCCAAAGCAAAACAAAAAAGTCTTCCTTTGTATTTTTATTTTTTTAATCAACAAGAGTTGCAGATCTTGTACCTAGTAATGCATTCTTGGAATAAAATCATTGCAATAATAAAAATTCTTTTAAGACTTGTCAAAACAATTGCATTATTTCAGAAATAATTCTGCAGCATATGTCAGTGTCAGCTGTGTGGCAGGGAAGAATACAGCTTCAGTACAAATGGGTTTAAATGGCTCCTGCTATTCCTTTCTACTCCCCCCCTCACTCCCACCCTCCAGCTCTAGTTCCTTATCTGCGGTTGTTAGAGATCAGCATATGGCAAATTTGGCAGTAAAAGACCATTAGCTGAAAAACAAACAAATACCCCCTCCCAACAACTGCAGAAAGTTGAAATAATTTTGAAAACTGCAAAAAAAATAAAAAAGAGGGCTCTGATGGTATGTGAAGTTTGTAAATGAAATATTGGTATTTTTTCTCTGCCTGCTGGGATAGTATATCAGTTACCTTACCCTCAATCTCTTCGTAACTGAACTGTAGCCCTCATGGGAATTGGTCCAACTTGAACTGGGGATGTACAATCATCAAATTAGATTTGCTAGCGTTCTCTGAATAGAGTCTCTCTTCAGGATTTTCATTTGTGAGGAGGAGAAATTGGAGCTTCTCTAGTCAACTTTTCACAATAAAGGAAGATAGAGACTATTTAAGATCAGCAAATAAAAAGAGAAACAGGGTGTGATGATGTTAGAAGAACTCTAACTTTTTGGGGTTTGCAGCCCCAAATGAGCAAATACATCCTGTCAAGGTAGGCTTGTGGGCTGCATGAGCTGATAAGATTCTTTCTCTCCTTAGCCTTGTTTTGGCGAGTTTGTTGTCATTGATGAAAACAGAGAACCATTTTTTAATTACAAAATTAATGATGAAAAGACTCATTACAGTTTAAGTGCTCTTGAGATTGATTATCTCTAAGGGGAATATCTTATATACAACTTTTCAAAATCTAAACTATCAGTGAAACGTTTTTACTTAATCCCATTCAAAAGTATCTGGGATTCCTTCTTGTTGAATGTAATGCAGTTGGTTAGAATCATGCAGACACTGAACACTCAGATACTGTTCTTTTATCTGCCAAAGGCAAATGGACAAAAGCCAGAGTGATAGTACAGGGGGATGGCATTGCCTTTGACAAGTCGACACTGGTTCAATTCCTAGCACTTCCTATGTCTGATCCCCTGAGCACTACCAAGAATGTCCCCTGAGTACTCAACAACAACAAAAAAAAGACAATTGCAGCCCCAAATCCTTGAAAACAGAAAGATAAGATTTAGTGGATGTGATCAAAGAAGGACATTTCTTTCAGCCTGTGGACAATGAAGAAGTCCCTGGGGAATTAATACCTTTGCCTATCTCTGTTATAGCCCAATCTGAGACCTGATGCCAAATTTCTCATGCTGAGCATCTAATTATAGCTTCCTTGAATGCTCCGATGGGGGGGGGGGGGGGTGTGCATATTCTCGGGTTTGGGAATCTCATATTTGCACATTGCTCTGTTCCCCAAGGCAAGTGTTTACTGTCCATTGTTCTATTATTATTATTATTTTGTGTGCAGGGTGGGGCTGGTCTTGCCAGAGGTCAAACTCAGGTAAGCCACAGGCAAGACAAGCACATTCCCTGCTCTGTCCATTGAGTTTCTAATTTAAAATTCTGTCCTGAAGCTCACGGTCCCAGAGACTTCTTTCCTTTGTGACAACAAACTATCCTTTCTTTTTGGAATGCGCTGTGTTCCAGAGCCTTTCCTTTATTGATTTTTACAGATTTCCTCAAATAATCTGTTCATCTGCTGCTCTGGGTAGCACGAGCGATCTCCCCTAAATATTGAATATCAAAATCATTTCTTGCACCAAACTACAGAAGCGCCAAGGAAGAGCCAGTATCCCGAGAGCCTCCCTGGAGAATTTCCTGGTTTCCTCAAATACAGACGACACTGTCAATGATATGTGAAAACTCCAATGATTCTAGAAAGACATTTGGAATAGAGAAATAGAATTAACTACATGTTTTAAAGTAATCTTAGTTATATGACTTGCTTCTATAACAGTATGTGATATCTGCTAGGAACTCGTATACTTACACATTGCAGAGATATAAAGAAATGAAAGGAAAATTTATAGTTTTATTATTTCCAAAATTATTTTGGTTTTAAAATAATCTACTCCTTGACATTGCTTGATAAATAAAACATTTAAAAATAATATAGAGGCAGATTTGTTCTTACTGAAAATGGATGTGTATTACATAATTTAACTTTATTAACATACTCATATTAATATTTTCATGAGCCAACATATGTTAGTGTGAATAAGATAAGTGATATTCAAGGACAAATTCATCTTATCAATGTATTACAGTTTGGAGTATATTTTACACTGCACTTTAAAATATAGTATATAAACATATACATACATCTTTATAAATAAATGCACATGAATGTTTTGGCATTTAAAATGCCAAAAAGTAAAGTGTATTAGTAAAAAGTAAAAGACTAGAACAACTGTGTTAGGTAATAAATTGTAAAAAAAAAATTCTCTCTTTTGTTTGCTTTAATTCTGCTTTTAAGTCAAAACCTGTTGCTGCTCAGGAGCTGCTTCAGGCCCAAGCTCTGGGGTCATTTCTGGTGATTCTTGGCGAGGCACCATATGTGGTACTGGGATTCAACTAGATTCAGTCACATATAAGACAGGTGCCCTAATCCTTATACTATCTTATTGGCTCCAAAAAAATCATCACATATACCATTTATGATTTCATTCTAGAGCTTACCATCATGTTTCGGACATCCTAAATGCCAAATGTATAATTAGCGAATGAATAAAAGCATCAAAGCTATTATTATTTTTAGCTACCTGATTATAGTGTTACGTAGACAATATAATTAGAAAATAATTATTTTCTAGGTTATATTTGATTTTGTGGGGATTTTTTTTGTTGTTTTTGTATTATTTGTTTGTGTTTTTTTATTTTGGTCATACCGAGCACAGCTCAGACTTACTCCTGGTGGTGCTTGGGAGACCATCCCCAGTGCCAGATCTCAAGCCAGGGTCACTCACACGCACCTTCACTCCTTAACTCTTATATTTTCTTTCTGACCCTGTCTAAATAATATGTCAGTGTTTAGCTCTAGAGCAAACAACTTTGTTTTGCTTATACTTTCTTGTATCTTATCATATTTTAAGCACCAAAATTGCAAATGAATTATCAAGCAAGTAAATGTATACACATTAGTTTACTTATTTCCTGTATATAGAACTTTTAGTTTATAATAAATACTTTTGATGCATACTGAAAAATGGCAGCTGAAAGTGATTATCTGTTGCACTTTAGCCTTCCATGGCTGATAGATTTTCTGATCGTTTTTGCATCAGATAAATGCAGTGTTTGATGGGAAACCTGAGCAGTTTGAGGGAACTTGCTCATCAGAATTTGCATAAGGGCCATAGAAAGTTTTAATTTAGTAAAAAAAATCACTTATGATATATGCTTAAGTGCAATACTCCAGAATTTCAATCATCGTATTGGGAGTTGATGTAACAAATGGCGGTGGAATCCTGGGAATAGACACAAAGGGTGAAATATTGGGTTCATTTGGTAATGGAGATTATTTGCACAAGATGTATAGCACACTTTCTTTATTTGCAGTGGCTCAGAGGTAAATGTACAATTCTAGGCTAGTTTTTAATGTGAACATTGAATTAAAAGCTTCCCTTGGGGACTTTAAATGGATGTCTTAAATTTTTCTGATGATTCTGCTTGCTTTTAAATTGTTTTAGATGAGTTGAAATTGTGGAATGGCATTTTTAATCATCACACAGCTTGGGCATATCTTTAGTAAGAGATTTGTTAAGGACAAGGTGTGAGACCCTGGTTATAAAGAGTCAGCCATATCAATCATCTTCACATAATTTATTATCTTTTGTGTTTGCACATGTGTGTGCATGAGAATGTGAAACAAAATTGATTTTACTGAATGAAACTTTCTTATTTTTTTTTTTCTTTTGGGTCACACCCTGCGATGCTCAGGGGTTACTCCTGGCTCTGCACTCAGGAATTACTCCTGGCTGTGCTCAGGGGACCATATGGGATGCTGGGAATCGAATCCGGGTCGGCTACGCGCAAGGCAAACGCCCTACCCGCTGGACTTTCTCTCTGGCCCCATGAATGAAACGTTCTTAGGGGCTGGAGTGATAACACAATATGTAGAGCACTTTCCCTGCCCACAGCCAACCCCCGTTTTATTCCTGGCACCCCATATTTTTCAGAAAACAGCCTGGATTGATCCCCAGGCACAGAGGCAGGAGTAAGCCCTGAGCATGGTTGGTGTGATACAAAAAATAAAAAAGCTAAAACAAAAACAAACTTTATCAAAGTTGCTTAGAAAGATGGGCCAGGCCAGAGGGAGGGGAAATGTATGCTCAAGAGATCACAGGCTATTCCAGAACAAAATGAAAAAAGTAAAGAAACAGAAACAAGCTAGAGAGGTACCTGTTCAAAGGAAAACATGGGCAAGTTTTCAGGATTATGTTTGTGCTGAGCATTAGCCAGGGATATATTCCTCACTTGATCACTTGAATCCCGTTATTCATCGATTTGCTCGAGTGGGCACCAGTAACATTTCCATTTGACCCTATCATGTGCCACTGTAGCCCAATGGCATCTGCTTGCTTCAGAAATACAAAGAGCCTCAAACCATTCGTTCAGGGTCTTGTCGAAGAAGTCTGACCATCTTGTAGGGGGCGGCCACGTGACCTTTTGACATCCTGTGGGATCCAGTCGGTAACAGCTCTAGTCCAGCGGTCTTCTCCAAATCGCATTACATGTCCAGCCCATCTGATTTTTGATGCCTTGGCAAGCGAGACAGCGTCCCTGATTCTGGAATAGCGACGGAGGTCAGAACTCCAGATTCCTTCTCTCACTTGAGTGAGGCGTGATATTCCAAGCATAGCTCTTTCGATTCCTCTCTGGGAGACCGAATAGCATTCTCATCCTGCTTTTGTAGGGCCCAGGTCTCTGAGGCATATGCTAATGCAGGGAGAACGGTGGAGTCAAAGAGATGTGCCAGGAGCTGGAGATTCCTCAGTTTTGGTTTTAGTTTTTTGGGCTATGCCTGTTAGTGCTCAGGGCTTACTCCTGGCTCTGTGCTCAGGGACCACTCCTGGTGTAGGTCTGTAGCCTGTAAAGCAAACACTGTAGTTACTGTACTATCATTTTGTAGCTCTCCTTTCCTATTCTCACAACAGCTTGCACAGACCCTTATCAGGCACCTTGTAAAATCTTTTGTAGCTAATTTTCTTATTCATGTTTGAATCTGTACACCTAGGAAGCTGAAAATACACTTTGTTCTGTATTTTAATATGGAGATTATTACTTATTTGCTGACATGAAGTGGACCCTAAATTAGCGACCACCTATGTAGATACTATAGCAATTCAAGTGGCATAAATGTTAAGTGAATAAGACAAACTCTGGAAACAAACACAGTGCTACCATCTCATCTCGCATTTGGGAAACTCATGAACAAGGAAGTTGAACAGCTTTTACAAAAACAAATTTCTGGCCATGATTCAACTAAAATAGCAACCGCTCTCTTAATAGATAAAATCCTAAGGTCATAAAGTGTTTTCATAAATAGAGATCAGAACTGGAAAAGTAAAATCAAAAACCCAATAGTGATTATTTTGGTGGGATCGGCAATAATGATTTAATTCTAACTTCTATTGCATTCACGTAGAGAATTTTCATAACTGAACAATCTAAACTTACTCTCCACACATTTTGTACTTTGCCTGAGAAAACATTAAAAAGCATTCTATGTATTCTAGCCTAAAAAATGTTATCATTTACTTTTTTCTAGTGGGGGAATGGGAAGGTGGGCGTGAACAAAGTAGGTAATAGTAATGATTTTATAGTGAGGGACAGAATTTTACTTTCAGTAGTCAATTTAATACACAAGTTGAGTTTTCAATGATGTACGCCTGAGAATTATGTAATGTTGTTATATACTTCTATTAAAAAATTCGGGAATATAAAATACTGTTATTAGGTAGGCAGAATTTGAAAAAATGAAAAGAAAACCATTACATTGCAAGAGAGAGAGTTTGAGGTAGATTATTTGAAGTAGATAGATACTTACAAATACTAAATAACAATCACTTCATTCACCAAATGACATTATCTTTAGCTATCTTAGTAAATGATATATCATTTTTCTATGAATATAATGTCTTTTATAAATTTAGAACTGTATAGTTATTATTACTTTTGCTTTATGCCTCATTCTTCCCTCTCCTTGGGAATTCAAATTACATCATAAATTAGAACTTCAGATATTTCCTCACAGATATTTAAGTTCTGATCATCAGTTAATTCTCTTATTCGGCTCTTAAAGTAATTTCTATTGATCTGCTTTCAAGTTCCCTCTAGCCCCTATCAAGTCCCATTAGCCTTGATTCCATTCAATGATATATTTAGTTGCAAATTTGCAGTTCTAGAATATTTGTTTATCTTGTCATTTATATTTCTCTGCAAAGACTTCCTGTCTTTAAAATCACTATAGACATATTTTATTTTACATTCTTGAGTTTAGTTAAAATAATTGCTTTAAAACCATACTTGTTGATTTGAACATCTGGATCATCTGTGGTTTATGTATGAATGCAACATACAGAACCAAAGATGATTCATTTTTTTCTCTGAATAGGCTCCATACCCCCCCACCTCCACCCCTTCTTTGGATGCTGACTAACTTGAATGCATCCTGGTTGCTGGGGATGACATACTGTAGAGAATCCATGTTTTTAAGTAGACAATTAATGTAGTTCATCTCAGACTGACAGGCCTATTTTGCTTGGAGCACAGGGTCAACTAAATTTAGCTCAGTAAGTTTACTTTTACTTTAGGGGTCATTCTGACATTTGTCATTGTTTCTAGCAACTTTTAACTCCCTAGCAAATTATAAACTGTTAATATTAAAAGTCATAGAAATACAAAGGTCATTCAATACCACTTCCTTTTATAGAAGTATTAATTCTCTATTATCCCCCTGCTTTTGTTTACTTTCCAGTTTATTTCATTGAGTTGCCATTTAGGTATTGTGTCCATTTTTATGAGGATAGGTTGATCCATAGGATAGATCCATTTGTATATACTAAGAGCAGAAGCATTGAACAATATTTTGCTGAAGTTTGGGAGACTGGTGAGATTTTCTATGGACACCATCTTTAGTTCTTACAATCATCCATTCAGTATTACTATATGAAAATTGCAACATTAAAAATATGAAAATTGGACAGAAAACTACCACAATACTGGACTTAGAAATAGTACAAAGGGGTTAAAGCAATTACTTTGCTTGTGTGATTGTTTCTATTCTATCCCTGGCAATGTATATATGGCATCTGAGCACTGCTGAGAATGATCCTTAAACACAGAGCCAGAGTGAGTCCTGATCCCAGCTGGGTGTAGTTCAACAACCTCCTCTATCCTCAAAAGATGTCAGAAAGAGAAGAAAAGAAAGAAAGGGAAAGAACAGGAAAGAAAAGGAAAGGAGAAGGAAAAGAAAAGAAAAGAGAAAGTAAAAGAAAGGAAAAGAAAGTAAAAGAGAAGAGAAAAGGAGAGGGAGAGGAGAGAAGGGGAGAGAGGGGGGAGGGGAGGGGAGGAGAGAGGAGGGGAGAGAAGAGAGGAGAGGGAGAGAGGAGAGAGGAGAGGAGAGGGGAGAGGAGAGGAGAGGAGAGGAGAGGGAGAGGAGAGGAGGGGAGGAGGAGAGGGGAGAGGAGAGGGAAGAGGGAGGAAGGGAAGGATGGATGGATGGAGGGAGGGAGAAATAGAGGGAGGGAGGGTACAAAGGAAGGAGAGGAAAACAACAGACTTGTAGAGCATAAGATGCAAAATGAAAATTCAATTTCAGACCTGGTAGCTTATCTGTCCTGTAACCACATGTAGCCTCTGTTACATGACCTATGAGTGTTTTTCTGGACTTTTGTATTTGAGGCGTATGTTAATGCAGGAGAATGGTGGAGTCAAAGAGATGTGCCCGGAGCTGGAGGTTCTTTGTCCTTTTAGCTATTTCTTTGATGCCTTTGAAGGCATTCCATGCTGCTCTCTTCCTCCTGTGCAGCTCAGGTTTTAGGTCGTTCATCATGTTGACTTCTCGACCTAGGTACACATAACTGCTGCATTCAGAGATGTCTGTTCCATTGAGAGTGAATGGGGCCTCTGGTACTAGTTCATTTTTCATAAACATAGTTTTCTTTAGATTCAGCTGTAGACCTATCTTTCCACATTCTCGGTAGAAGTCAGCCAGCATTTGTGCCACTTGGCTAATGTTTGGTGTTATTAGAACGATGACCTCAGAGACCTGGGCCCTACAAAAGCAGGATGAGAATGCTATTCGGGTCTCCCAGAGAGGAATCGAAAGAGCTATGCTTGGAATATCACGCCTCACTCAAGTGAGAGAAGGAATCCAGAGTTCTGACCTCCATCGCTATTCCAGAATTAGGGATGCTGTCTCCTTTGCCAAGGCATCGAAAATCAGATGGGCTGGACATTTAATGCAATTTTGAGATGACCGCTGGACTAGAGCTGTTACCAACTGGATCCCACGGGATGTCAAAAGATCATGTGGCTGCCCACCCACAAGATGGTCAGACTTCCTTGTCAAGACCCTGAAGTAACGGTTTGAGGCTCTTCATATTCCTGAATCAACCAGATGTCACTGGGCTACATTGGCACGTGATACGGTCCAATGGAAATGTTACTGGCGCCCGCTCGAGCAAATCAATGAATAACGGGATTCAAGTGATCAAGTGATCAAGTGATTTGTATTTGAAGGATCAACCAAGTTTTATAAATAAGGCATTCTGTGTAGATATTGGAGCAAATTAACATAAAATAACAAAAAGCGAAAAAGTAAAAAGCAAATTTCCTGATTTAATCCTGATATTTTCATTACTTTATTATATTGGATTTATGTGTTCCCCATTTAAAGATTATCTTTATTTGATAAGGGAGACATAAATGATTCATATTTCCATTGAACTGTTTTCCCACTACTTGACCAGATCTAATTGCTAAAAGTATGAAATGAGTGTATTTATTCTCATTTATTCTTGAGCATCAAATGTTAAACCTTTCAAAATACACTGAGAATGAGGCACCTTTAGGTTGTCATTAATTTGCATTTTTCTATTAACAAAGAATTTAGATTGATTTCTCTCAGCACCATTTATTTGAGAATGGCAGGAGGTTATTCCCCTACATGTAATTTCTGTTTTCATAGCTTTTGTACTGGTCTCCCGCTATTCTTTTCTTCATTGTGAGTCAGATTAACCACACTGTCCACAGGGACAAGAATGTGACTTTAGGTAGACAATTAGATTCTCTCAGGAACTCAATAGTAGGAAACTAAAAAGATAGACCACTATGGTGGCGATCTGCACATGTGAGGAAATACAGGCGGTCCTGAGAGTCACTGGGACTGTCGTGCTAATTTTTTCTTCTGAGAAGTTGCTTTCACAGCCATACTTATGAGTTCATATTTAAATTTATTTTTACATGGACTCCACTCCAGACCCACAGTTCAGGGTGTTCTTTCTTTGTTGAAGAACACCCTGAACTGACGTCATGTTCAGGTGTTCTTCTTTGTTGTTCTAAGGGTTCACTCACACGTGCAGGGGAGGAGCCATGCTGGCCGGACTTGGAATGGAGATTTGGGCTCCTCCGCCCTTTCCTCCACCTCCATGCCAGCTACCCCTTTAGAGAGACCCACATCAGACCCACAGCTCCATTGGTGTGCAGCCGCTCTGTGGTCAGGCAACAATTTTAAATAGTACTGATTTTAGGATCTGGTCCTTCCCAGGATATTTCACATCTATACACAGTATACAGTTCTTGATCTTTCCCCTTTAAGTTTTATCAGTAAATGCTCGAGATGAGAGCTCTTTACTGATAGTATACCACCTACACGGCAGAGCCTGGCAAGCTACCCGTGTTTTATTTGATATGCCAAAAACCATTAACAATTATGGTCCTCAATTCCATGACTTGAAGAATGTTTTGAGGCTCTTCCTGTCCCTGGAGCAAGCAGATGTCCTTGGGCTACACTTGCTTGTAAAGGATGTATGGAGATGTCACTGGTGCCCACTTGAGCAAATCGATGAACAATGGGAAGACAGCGATACAGTGATGGGTTGCATCTTTATTCTTTTTTTAAAGGTCATGACTTTATTTATTATTTATTTATTTGTTTTTTGTTTGTTTTGCTTTTTGGGCCACAACCAGTGATGTTCAGGGGTTACTCCTGGCTCTGCATTCAGGAATTAATCCTGGTGATGCTGGGAGCCCATATGGGATGCCACTGGATTCAACTCAGGTCTGCCACATGCAAGGCAAACGCCCTCCCCACAGTGCTATCACTCTGGCCCCGCATCTTTAGTCTTGTAGTCAATCCCTTTTTGGTTTGTTAGCAATGATAATAACAATAGCAAAAACCAAAGAAAAATAAAGTCTCATTTGATTTGACAGAGCACACAATTTCAAAAAAGGAAGGTCACTGTAAGTAATTGAAATGCATAATATTGGAAGTTTGATATTTTTTTTCACTGTCTCGATTTCCTACCTCAGTCCCTAGTTTATATTTGGAAGAAAATATTAAAATGAGTAGAATTGTTATTTGTTGCCAGATTTAGTAAAGAAGAATAAGGAATGCCTATTTAAATTTGAATTTAAGATAAATGACAAATCATATTACAGCACATCATTATGTGAAAATACCAATAATTTATGCTGGAAATATTCACTTGTTATCTGTATTTCAAATTTGAATAGATGTCCTAAGTTAAGTTAACAAAAAGAGCCTTATCAGACATCTAAAACAACATCCAAATTATTCAGGCAACAAATAGTGATCAAATAATATCCTAAAACACTATTGCTTTTCATGAATGATTCACTGATACACAAAACTGTGTCCATGAGAACGTCATGGTAGTTGATGAATGAAAATTGAAGAACACCCTGAACTGACGTCATTAATTACTTTGCCCTATGTGCTTTCTTTCTAAAGAATTGGGAGTAAAATTATATATTTCTGTTCAGTAGAGTATTACAAATAAAATAATTCTTCATATAGTTGCCCATATCTACAATTACAACTCTGTTGATAAAGATATAATTACCCAAAGTCTTTTTATTGAGGGGAAAAAAGAAAAGAATGTCCAGCAAAAAGATTTTAACATATTTATTATTCTGCCACACTGAGATCACACACATAAAACATATTTACAGACACACTGAACTATAGAGAGTTGGGGCTAGTAAAATAGGATTGGTAGGAACTATTTACTCAGTTAATAAAGTCATGACATTACAATGTCAGAGATATGGATAAAAAATGACCAATTTACAAGGGAATTAAAGCAATGAGAAAGTAATAAGTAATAAAGGTCAATATTGGGAGTTCCGACCTCCATCTCTGTTCCACAGTCAGGGACTCTGTCTCCTTTGCCACTGTATCACTGTATCACTGTCTTCCATTCATCATCCATTGGTTCGAGCGGGCACCAGTAACATCTCCATATGTCCTGTCTCATGCTAGTAGAGCCCAAGGGCATCTGTTTGTTCCAGGAACATAAAGAGCCTCAAACCATTCCATCAGGTCATGGGAATGAGGTCTCAAATTGTTACTGGTATTTGGCATATCAAATACAACACGGGTAGCTTGTCAAGCTCTGCTGTGTGGGTGGCATACTCTTGTAGTCATCTCTAAATCCAGCATTTATTGATGAACCGCACAGCTGAAAGCGGCCCGGGCTGTAATAGGCTGGTCTGCCTCGAAAATCAGATGGGCTGGACATGTAATATGATTAGGAGATGACCACTGGAATAGAGCAGTAACAGACTGGATCCCACTGGATGTCAAAAGATCACGTGGCCGCCCACCTACAAGGTGGTCAGGCTTCTACTTCAAGACCTTGAACAAACGGTTTGAGGCTCTTAATGTTCCTGAAACAACCAGATGCCATTGGGCTACACTGGCACCTGATAGGGTCAAATGGAAATGTTACTGGGGCCCGCTCGAGCAAATCGATGAATAATGGGATGTCAAGTGATCAAGACTGGGATCTCAAGTGTATGATGGGGCCAGAGAGATAATGAAGCACTTGCTCCATACACAGAAGACCTGGATTCATCCTGGGGTTCCCTAAGTCCTGCCAGAAGTAATCTCGGACAGAGAACAAGCAGTAAACCCTAAGAAGAAGCAGGAATGTACTCCCCACCCCCAAGAAGTATAATGTAATAGGATATTATGCTGGATTCAGTTGCTAATTCAAAGAATATATTCAATCAGTATTTACACACATCCTGGGAGAATGTTAGTAGTTTGTGACAGCAATTGGAGCCAATCCGATACCCATCAGTCTCGTGTTTCTTCTTCATGGAAATATCTACAATGCATTATGCTATATGCTAAAGATCCATGAGTGAGCTCAAGGCACAAGAGACTGAGGATATTAGTCTCAGTAACAAAATAGATCTAGTACTAATTGACAATATTTTTCTTGGTTAGACTCTTTCTTTCTCTAACATCATGTGAAGAAGGATTATAAGTGGGGTGCATCCAGTTGTCTCAGGAAAAGGATGCTTCTATCTCCTCTGAGGGAAGATGTTCAATGAAGCTTTATATTTCCAATGAAGTTATCTGTATCATTCTTGCCAGGAGAAATAGAAGCATACTGGCATATATCACTGCTGCAAGTTTTCTTGAAACACAGAAGAACAAAAAGTGGGGAGAGGCGATGAACATTTTCCTGGACTAAATTCACCATGATGGTTCCTGCAAAACTGACCATAAGTAAGACACATGGTCAGTAGCTGAAGCTGGAAAGCTGAGGAAGAATTTGCTGAGCAATGGTTGTAGATACTGATTATGCAACTGACATCTGCTTGAAAAAATGGATAAATATAAAAGCTAGGAAATAGTATCTGAAGTTTATGATAGAGAGGAATTGAAGACATTGCAAACATCAGAACTCACGTCCTAGAAAATGGAAAAGATAAAGGAAAGCTTCCTCATTTGGCATCATAAATAGCTGAAACAATATTTTATTTTTTTTTAAAGGATTGTGAAGCCGAGTTTTAATCCTTGCCTTTAAAAACAGAGTGATAGAGGAATAAATGTGTTATTTTGTACCTGATGGAACCCTTTTCTAGAAAGTGATTTCAAGAACTTACTCGTATGCCAGAGAGAAAAGACTTTTGCTATCTCTGGTCTTCATGTTCATACTGGTGAAATGAAGATAAATCTAGGATTACCATGAAGCTAGACTCTATTATTAGTTAAAAAATTAACATTAAAAGAGCTCCAATAAACATTTGTATTCTTTTTCTACCCATTCATGATAGAGTTCAGACATGAATTTTTAGTCTAAAAAATTCTGTGGTGATTTTTTTTAATCGACACATTAATGGATCCATCCTACAAATTATAATTTACTAATCTCTATTAGAGATTTTAAATACACTTCACTGTTGCATGGGGAAACATAATAACTGGGGTAATTGAAATAAAGATTTTGAAGACTTTTCTGCATGAAATTATCTTTGTGCTGACCCTACATAATCCTGACAAGAAAACTAGGGCATTAGTTCTTTTGGGTGACATTAAATTTTCATTCAGAATTGAATGTATTTAGCATAATCTGAAGCTACACACAAATTATTTCAAATATAAATGTATTTCAACTTGGAAACTTGTACACTTAATTTTCTTGAAATGAAGAGAAAAGCAAACAAAATTACATTACATGCTTTTTGCTTCTTAATTTTAACCAGAATTTAAGAAACTGTTGATTCCCTATACTCTATTTAATTTAAAATTATTTTTTAAAAGATCTAAGTGACTTTTTTTTTCAACATAATCAATATCAGATGTGCAACATTGTAAATCAACATTTGTCTATGTGACATTTTCTTTATTACCAAAAGTCTCATTTCCCTCTAGTACCATGGAATCAAATCTTTTAACTGGATTTATACCCCCACCTTCTGGTAATCACAGGTTTGTTCTGATAGTTTAAGAGTTTGATTTGTTTACTAAATTATGTTGTGCCTTTATTACAGATAAGTGAAATTAGATAGTGCTTTATTTTCCTCATACTTATTATTTCACTTAGCATACCCTCTAACACAATATATTCTAAGTTTGTGTCTGCACTGTATAAGTGTAAATGCCAGAGTTCTAACATTATTTTAGCTTAAAAGTGTTTTGGGGTGGGGGTGTGTGTGTGTGTGTGTGTGTGTGTGTGTGTGTGTGTGTGTGTGTAAGACAAAAGAAGCATAGACAGAGAGAAATTTATTATTCATTCATCCACCAATGGGCACTTAGATTGTTTTTATATTTTAGTTATTGCAGCATTATATATATACACATACACTACTGTACATATATATATGTATATATACATATATCTTTGATTAGTGTTTATTTTGATTTGTGTTTAGTTTTTATTCCTATTGGTGGTAGGTATGGTGGGCCACAGATGGCAGTCATGATGCTCCTGGTTCTTTGCTCATGAGTGAACCATGATAGCGCGGCAGGGGGACCATAGGTGGTGCCTGGAGTTGAACCAGCCCTGGCTGAATGCAAGGCAAGCATTTTACTTTATTATCTCTTCAGTCCTGAGTTATTTTTTAAATTAGTTTGGATACATTGAAATAGGATAGCTGGATCAAAGTATTTTCTGCATTTTTTTAAATCTTCCTAAACCCATAATAGTTTCACCAATTTACAATCCCACCAATAATCTGCAAGAATTCCCTTCTTATTCAGGGAGTAGGCAGAACTAGAAAAAGACCCCAGGATATATAAGAGTTGTGTATAGAAATGTATACATGTATTGCTTCTCGGCCTTTTGGCTCTGATGAAGTGTAGAAATGTATGCATATAACACATGTAAGAGAAGAGCCCTACTTCTGATTCACTCCAAGGCTTCCCTTCTCCAGACATCCTTGCTAAAGCTTCTTATCTTTTAAATAATAGCCATTCTCATAGAGAGTAGGCACTGCTCTACTGTTTTGATATGAATTTCCTTATAATAAGAGAAAGGATGAAAATATTGCCCTGTATCTTTTGTCCATCTTGTATTTCTTCTTTGGATAAGGGTGTATTAAGATCCTCTCCTATTTTTTTTAATTGTTTATTGTTATTGTCTTGAATTCAATATATACATTATACATTTTGGATGTCAGTTTACTATTTACATATTATTTAAAAATATATTGTCCCAACCATTAAGTTACTTTTTTATTTTAATCATGGTAACTTTACTGTGCAGATGATTTTTTTCAGTTTTATGAATTTTGCTTTTGTTTCCCTCACTCTTGGAGATGTAGCCACAAAGATCTGAGTAAATAACTGTTTTCTTAATTATTTTAGATTTTGTGCATTCATAAAATTATTTTAAGTGATTTTTTGTTATGTGATGTAAATTCTTTAATTTCTTAATGCAATATAGTAGCTTACTTTCATTTTTTTATGTGACTGTTCAATTTTCTTGGTGTCATTTAAGAAATTTTAATGCTCCATTTTTGCTCTTTTGCATGTGTGGACTTATTTCTGATTTTTTTTTTGTTCATTGATGTATTTATTTATTTATTTGCTTTTTTGGGTCACATCCGGCAATGCTCAGGGGTTACTCCTGGCTCTGCACTCAGGAATCACTCCTGGCGGTGCTCAGGGGACCATATGTGATGCCGGGATCGAACTTGGGCTGTCACAGGCCGGCCTTGTGCAAGGCAAATGCCCTACTGTCTGGACTATCGCTCCGGCCCCCAAGTTTTTATCTGCACTTATTCCAAGATTGTTTTGATTAGAATTGATTTGTAACGTTTGAAGTTGGTTCAGCTCTCAGAATTATTTCTTGTTAGTTCTTTCAAAGTTTCAAATATTTTTTATGAGAAATGCTATATTTTTTAATGAGAAATGCTTTCAAGATTTTGATGGAGATTGAATTGAATTGTATAGCACACTAGGTAAAATACCCATTATGGTTATAATCCAAAAGGTGTTAAAATCACCATTTTAACAATGGTGATTCTTCCAATTTATGAGCACGAAATTTTTTTTTCCTCATTACAGATTTTTGTTTTGCTGTGTTTTGAGTTTTCCTAAACTTTTGATGATAATCATGGGATTTATTATTTTCGATTACAGGTTTTGTTCTTTGCTCCCTTCCCCATCTTCACATTAGTGATGTCCATCATTCTTATGTTTTTTTCCTTAATGGAACCTGGGTTTTCGTAGATATCTTCATTTCTTTGTTACGTATCATTTCTCCCTTGAATACGTTTTTAGACTTTTATTGTCAATGTCCTTGGTTCTCTTTTTTCCACAAGATTTGTCTCTCTTCCAATGTTTTCCAAAACAATTTTTTGTTTCATTTATTTGTTACATCTATATAGCATTTTATATATAGCATTTTATGTATAGCATTATAGTTTTTATTTTATAGACTCAGTCTCTTTGATGAAGCAGTCCTTCTCTATAATGCTAATATAGCATGCTATGCTCTGTCTATATGGTTTATCTAAAGTATTTTTTGGGTTTTACAGACATACATTTGGTTCTTTTCACCTTTCAAATGTTAAGCATTTTATTATTATGCATCAGTAAAATTCACCAGTAGGTGGCGATGAGAATTAAATTGTATGTTTCTCCTTCCTTTCTTAAGGGCAACTGGTGGAATAGGGGGAAGGCAGAAAGAAAACCAGTTTACCTTAATTGCAGTCCTGGCTGGGTAAGGGAAAGCAAGGTCCAAACGCCCAGTCATTAAGTTGTACCTTCTTCCTGTGAATCTGGACCAGTTCTTGTTTCCCCTGTGTGGTCTATGGGTAGGATTGGAGGTTCAGTTGCTGTCTTGTCTAAGGTTTCATGAGCCGCAGGTGCACCAAACCATGAAAATTCCAATCAATAGACCTGGTCTCTCCATTGTGGGGAATTATGAGCAGAGAAGCTCCATTTGGGTCGGAAATACTACTTTTTGTTGTAACGTAAAGGTGAGAAAATCTGCTTTTATCTTGCACCCCATGATGCTGACCTCATTCCAATAATTTTAAAGTTTCTAAAGCCAGGTATAGTTTCAATCTCTTTCTTAATGTAATTGAATAATAAAAACTTTTCCCACTTCACTAATCTCCCTCAGGTCAGACAGACTCTCTGGGTTTGAAAAAGCACACGTAGACTTATGAGAATGTAGTATGGAGAATATAATCCCTTTGGGGGAAAAACATATTTGTTTTTGACTTTGACTGGACTAAGAACCTTACAAATTTCTTTATACTTAAGAGGATCTCAGACTTCAGACTGGATGATGCTGGTCAATGGAATGGGCACAGTGTTTCCCTTCTCAACCTGGCAATCATCATTTTCCTTATTAGAAACATAAAAGTACTTTCAATGATATTTCTATGCTATACCTTTTCACATGCAATGCATTTTCAATTTTGTTTTCCTCAACTGCTCATGTCCACCTTTACACTGCATAAATATTTCTTTCTACCTTGAATACTACTAAATAAGTAGTGTTACAGTGTCCTACCTCTCTTTGGCATGAAAATGTATCCCGACAATCCCTTTCGAAGCTTGCTCTATAACCTGTGCTGATTACATCGCAATAAACTTTGTCTTCTAATGAACAAAGCTGCCTTTTTCTATCAAGTTATTCCTGACATTTTCTTAGGATTCTACCCAAGTTAATATATGAGGATATGGGGAAAAACACATTGAACATGGATTCACAACCAACAGTACTCTGACTGATTATGTAATATGTAAAACGTAATAGGTAAAGTCTGGGGAGATAGCTTAAAGGGTTAGAGTTCATTATTTCCATCCTTGGCATCACTGAGAGCAATTTTTCAAGAACTGAGGGATACAACAAATGTTTTGTAGATCTTCTGGCTATTAGATAATTCATGACTTTCATTTGATTCTGTTATTTTTTCCATTCTGTAAACTCTGATGAATGTTCCTCTCACTTTTATAAAATATAATACCCAGATGATTTAAGGCAATTTGTATATTATTTATTCATTGGATACTTTTAAGTTACATCAGTACAAAAATATTATCTGTGTATTATTACACAATGACATATGCATTTATATGTAAGGATTTACATACATCTTTTATTCAGTTATTCATCCATATATCTTATACCACCAACATGGTAGACTAAAGTATACATATAATATATATACACACATTAATATATGTATATATTTGAGTATTGTACACAAAGACAGAGATTATTGATTCTTTTATAAATATTATCCTATGAATCAACAGTTTATAAATAATAGTAGTTGTAGGATCACAAATTTTCCTCAGAAAACTTTCTTTATAATATCAAGGAGAGTTTGGAAGTAGTAAATACTATTTAGTAGATTCAGTACTTTACAAATGAAATGGCGTATTTCATTTATAAAGGGTTTGGAGTGCTGGTTCAAGTGAATTTATTTTTTTTCATTTTAAATAATTTTCCAACAAGAAAATAGGTGGTTTGGATTAATTAGTAATTATAAGTAGAGAAAAAAGACTCTGTTTTGCGGAAAATTTAATCATTTAAATTTAGATTAGTAATTGACTATGCAAAGTCTTCGGTATGACATAGAGTTCATAGCATTTAATATTCAATCTATCTCTTGAGACAAGTAGGCATATATTATCATCGACAAGAAGAGCAATCTGTGATTCAAATTCATCTATAGAAAACTAATCGGAAAATGCTGTTGGATATTGTGTTTATGTCAAGGATCAAACCAAAAATCCTTCTAGTTTTAATACATTTTCCTTATGTTTCTTTCTTATTCTTTTGACTTAGAGTGTGTTCCTTCCTTTATAATAACAAGGGCATATTCTCAACCAAAACATCAAATAAAAGAAACTTACCTACATAGTTTAAAAAGAAAATGTCTAAAAATTAAATCAATTGGTGTAAAAAAGTTTTGTGTTAAAGCAAAGAAAACAATTGCTGGAATTTGAGCACTGGTATTCTGATTGTATAGACATTTAACATTAAACAGAATTTTCAATAAAATAGGCGATTGTTCCAGTTGAAATGGAATGCGTGATCAAAGTGAAGAAGTGACAAATTGTTTTCATGCGAGTATGAAATCTGTAAGTTTATAGGATATGGTAAAAACATATTGATATTATGAAACTTCAACATAGTTGACAAAGGCCAAAACCATGACTCAAGTAATGACAAATTGTCAAAATAACACAGAAAATTGATCAGCAAATTAAAATTCTTACACACGTATTAGCTTTGTAGAAGGTATAATAACAATAGCTCTCTTTATCTTTTTTTTCTTTTGCCCTCCTCTCTTTTTTTTTTAGTTTATACTTTTAGGTATTTTTTCTTCCTAAATTTTTAAGGGAAAGAACATTGGGTATTTGTTATTTAGCATTTGGCGCTCAGTAGATGATTTCCGTTTTAGGAACACTGTGTTTCTTCAACTCAATAAATTCTTGTCTATTAACATGCATTTATGCATCCTACATTGTCATTAATAGTTTTGTTATCATTTTGTATCTGGGTGTCTGCAGACAGGTATTAAAAAATTAAAGCTTGTCTTCTTTGTCTTTTAACCTCAATTTCATTTAGACCTTGTCATTCTTTGATTCAACTCCTCTTCAAAATGAGCTAAAAATTCCTTTTACTGGGGGTAAAAATCATTTTGAATTGATTTTTTCTCATTCTTCTTTGTACATATTGGTATGTGTCACTTTATGACTGTCTTTGACTATTGAATCACCCTTAACTAAATAATTGAGTTGAAATCCCTGTATATATTTATATCTGTATTCAGGGGAAGGTCCAAATTTTGTTGAGTTGTGAGTAAATGGGTGTTTACCTTACAGGCTTTTAACTAAAATCAATGGCTACTATGTTTCTTTTGTCCCTACACAACATTCAAACACTTAACCACCAGTACCTTCAGTAGCTTTTACAAATAATCACTCTTCTTCTTGGTGTGTTTTAGCAGCATATGTGTCTACTGACACAAGGACAATACCCAACATAAGCTCTCTTCTCCTCCTCTGGGGAGAAGAATGTTACTTTCCCATCAGATCTGCTTTTTCTCCCTCAAGTGTCCTCCCAATTTACCTGTGCCATAGATTCATTATACTACTTTTTTTTTTTTTTTTTGGGTCATACCCGGCAATGCTCAGGGGTTTCTCCTGGCTCTGCACTCAGGAATTACTCCTGGTGGTGCTCGGGGACCATATGGGATGCTGGGGATCGAACCCAGGCCTGCACAGGCCGGCCACGTGCAAGGCAAATGCCCTACCCACTGGATTATCTCTCCAGCCCCTAATTTTATTTTTGGATAAAGCTATTTATTCTAATTATAAAAGGAGTGGAGATCAACGAAAGTTTCAATGATGAATTAGAAAATAAAAGAACATGAATGTAGGGCCTGGAGCGATAGCACAGAGGGTAGGGCGTTTGCCCTGCATGCGGCCCACCTGGGTTCAATTCCCCAGTATCCCATATGGTCCCCTGAGCACTGCCAGGAGTAAATCATGAGTGCAGAGCCAGGAATATCCCCTGATCTTTGCCTGGCTGACCCCCGAAAATAAAATAAAAGAACATGAATGTAATTTTGGCCACCCTGAATGACACCCTCATAAGAAAGTGGTTGATTAGCAGCAGAAAACTCTAAATAGACATTTTTCTCTGTAGCACTGTTTTATGAATTTCATTGAGAGGTGAAGTTTCCCCTTCACACTATTTAATTTTTATTTAGCTTTTGTGAGTGACACCCGGTGATGTTCAGGGGTTACACCTGGCTCTTCACTCAGGAATTACTCCTAGTGGTGCTCGGGGGACCATATGGGATGCCAAAGGTCGAGCTCTGGTAGGCCGTGTGCATGGCGAATATCCTACCCACTGGACTATTGCTCCAGTTACCCTTTACACTATTTAAATCTGCCCTTATGTATTTAGCTTTTATATAGTTTAAAGATGATGGTTCATAACGATTACTTAGCTTTTGTGGGGTAGAGGTCTCTCCAATTTCTTCAGGGAATGTTGATAAAATTCCTATCACACGGACTTCTACCAGGTAAAACTTTAGTTTATGAATCAACAAAAAATATGTACATATTCTTGAATTATGTATTCAGATTTTTATCTCATAGCATGTAGACATGGCATTTTTATCTTATGGCACGCATAGTGCAATTAGGGAGCTTGATTTCAAACATGTTTTCATTTCATTGCTTAAGCCATTGAGAAGGCTAATCCTTATTAGTTCTATGTGGTTAGATAATTTGGGACAGTTCAATAGTTCTAGTTGTCAATAGTCAGACTTTCTTATTCCTGTGTTTAATGAGGTGGCTCCACTTTAACATGAGTAATTGGCACAACAAACTTTCTCTGGCCACCTGACAATAACCCTCAATATCAATGTTTACCTTTCTAAGAATCAACTCCTCCTCAAGGCCAGGATTTCCTCTTTTATCAGGGTATTTCAAAAACCGGTGGCAGCATAGTTTTTTCTTTTTGGTTGAATTATCCACATAATTACTGCAATTTTTCACACTGTGAGTATGAAATATTACCTCGTAATTCCTACATTAACTTGTCATATTGCTGAACTAACATTCGAATACTCCTTAAAGAGTAAGGTAGACAGTGTGGCATTAGCAGGTTAAATTAAAATGCAATAATAAAAGTGATAATTCTCATTCTGATGGTAGAATGTAACAGAGATGGTACCATAATCGAGCATTAATTTTTAAGGGAATTAAAACAAAAGGTGTCTTACGTTCTTGCCTGCCTCCTGCATTAGTCTTTGCAACACTGCTAAACATTGCTCTAGCTTCCCACTTTAATAGTGGCAAAATCTGAGGTCTGACACGAAATAGGCTATTTCATCTGAGATGGTTTAAGCTGGCCTAAGGAGTGACAGGAGGAATATAGCAAGCAGTCAGTGCTAATGACAGCCTACCATTTTTATAGACTAAAGGTCAGGCAATGAATTTCAATTATAGAGTGTCAGGATGCCCCAATGCAGGTACCTGATAACAAGTCAGAAGCTCACATTTTCTGTAAAGCTTCTGTAGAATTTCAATAAAGCTCTTAGCCCTTAGCACACCCTTTTTATGCCTCTTTTTCTTCCCAGAAGCCAGGAGATGTAATCTTTTCTGAGTAACTCCATCTCTAGCACCCCTCAGCTATCATGTTGCAAAAGCTAAATGAACCATGGCTTTCTAACATATGGGCTTCCCCTGTGGCTCATCTTCCAACATGCTTGGGAGTGACACAGAAAGTAGGCATAGATTTCCATCTGAAACGTTTAAATGGATTTTTCCAAAAATGTCTTATTAGTTCAGCAATAGCTAAGACCACATGATGACCTGATCAGGCCATTTTCCTGCCAAATATTTGAACAGGTTGGAGGGAAAAGTAGTTTTGAGGGGCCTTACTACTCCCTTTGAAATAGAACAAGTGAAGATTTATGCTCAGAAAGTAGTAAATATCACTGATTTCCATTACTTCCACTTCCTGAGTTGCTCGGAGGAATGGTTAGGAAAGGCGAAATGAGAGCAATCAATGTATTCCATCTTTTTAGGCAGAAATAAATGACAAATTGGTTGAGGTTACCATCCATTTCATTTAATATTTTTATTATAACATGCCCAAAGACAACTTTTAATTTTCCTCCCCAACTTTCCTTGCCTGCAGTATTTTTTAAAATTAGTTGTGAGCAACAACTTTTTAGAATCTCATGCCAAAGGAAATTGATTTCTTTTGACTTGCCCTTTTTTCTCACAACTTCAAGATTCCCCAGCAGAAGGCTTGTTGTCTCTAGTTTCAGAAAGTAACTAGGACAAACAAGATCACTAACCCCATTGCGATACCAGCTATCGAATTTAGTTACAAGCCATTCTGCAGTGATTGCCTTACAGGCCTCTTTGTGCCTTCTCTTGTCCCATTCTCTCCCTCAATTGCTTTTAACTTTCAGCAAAGTGAACCAAGTAATCCTTACTAGGTCTGCTAAGATCACATTACTCCTTTGTTCAAAATCTTACAGGGTCCTTCAATGTCACTTATAACAAAGGCCAAATTACTTACAAAAGTTTAGTGGTGCCTACTTGATTTGCCCCATTACGATTCAGCTGCTTTAGCATCTTGACTGCTTCTCTGGTCCTCTGCACTGATCTTTCCTCCAGATATTCCTATCTTTTCGCTTCCATCAAGCATTATGCCAGTCTCAAACATCCTGATGAAACATAGTCTCTGCCTCTTTAAAAGAGTCATGAAATCAAATGATGCAGTTAGCTGCATCATGGATGGGCCTTGGAGGATCTTCTGTTAAGTGGAGCAAGCCAGGAGGACAAGGCCAAACACCAGAAGTCTCACTAATAGAGGAAAACATGTCTAGGGAAGGGAATATTTATAATAAAACTGGGAAAAGTCTGGTGTCTCTAGAGCACAGAAACAATAATGGCAAGGAAAGTGGGCAATGGAGGGGATAAGCATGGAGTTTGTGAGAGCAACACAGGTGTGCGTATCAGGACTCTTGGGCTTCTATAGGGAGCAGAGGTGAGGGTATCTGTATATACCTAAAACACTAGATTAAACAGTGTCATAGCCTGGGGCCCAAACTATGGAAAAACACTGCTGTCAGGGAGCATTTTAAAGGTAGGGGGAATCTGGGGTAAGCAGGGGAGAGATGCAGACACAGGGTGGTGGGATTGGAGGTGGGGTCGCATCATATGCCTGGAAACAGATTATAAAAAGCTATGTATATTCAGGTATCTAAAACTGATAAATTAAAACCAGCATGCACTCAGGGGCTGCAGAGATAGGTAGGCCACTTGCCTTGCATGTGGCTACCTGCGATTCAGTCCCCAGAAGCCAGGCATCCTATATGGTCCCTACACACTGCCAGGAGTGATCCCCTGAGCACAGAGCTAGGACTAAACCATGAGCATCACTGTATGCATCTCAGAAACAAAAAAAGTCATGTCCTTCCTCCTTCATCTCTATTATGACCATACAGTACTATCTCCAATTTCTCACAGTACTCAGATAATCATAACTTTCTAAAATTTGCTTTTTTTAAAAAAAAAATCTGTCTTCTTTCCTTTATTATAATGCAAGTCAACACAAAGGCAGGAATTATTGTAAATGATTATTGGCCATCACATAGTCAAACTCCTGAAAAAAAAAAGCTTGTATTAAGCATTCACCCAAATACCTGTAAAATAAGTGAAATAGGCATTTTTCTACCCATTTAATCACCTGGAAACATGTTCATCTCTCAATACAGATTACTATAATGCAGTACTTGGAGGAAATCGTTTATGGGATTAATGAAAAATGTCATCAAGATTATATACTCTGATAGGGGCTGGAACTATAGCACAGGGGGTAGTACATCTGATATGGTCCCCCAGGAGTACTTCCTGAGTGCAGAGCCAGGAGTAAACACTGAGCATTGCTGAAAAATCGATAAAATAAGATGATATACTCTGATACACTATATGCTGAAAATGATCGATCTGGCATATAGTATGAACTTGGTATGGTACTGAGTTAGTGTATACATACACATATATATATATATATATATATATATATATGTGTGTGTGTGTGTGTGTGTGTATCTATATCTATCTATCTATGTACATATGAGGACAATCCTTTCACATAGTGATCTACTTTCACCTTCTTAAGAAGCAATTAAATGAGCAATTCTAAGTTATTACTTGAAATGAGTGTATTTTAGGTGAAACATTTCTCTTTTATTCCACAGCAGCCTATCAGGAAGGTCAAATAGGAATTGTTATGCTTGTTTTTAAATAACTCATAATAAAAATGTAACTTATGAAACTTTCCTAAATTCACGAGACATTTCTTTGGAAGAAGTAAAAGTCAAGATTCTAGATATCTTTTATTCTCTAGTACCTTAGGCTGTAAAGTTCATATACAAAAATGTCTTCATTGAAGTTCTTCACTGAGTTATAACAGCGGTCAATAGAAGAATGTAGATTTTGAAACTTCAGTGTACCATAATTATAACTTAAAAAGAAGTCATTAATAAGCATAGTACTTTTATATATTAATACATTCACTACAGTCTAAAATCTATTACAGTAGGTTTTGTGAAAAGATGGTATTCTAAATATTCTTGATTGATCAGTCAATCTCACGCTTCAAGGAAGATATTGAGATCTCTTCATAGCCTTATTTAAGATATCAAAGTTCGGTCCCTTGCTGGAAGATTTCCCCTAATTATCTAAATATATTACAATATGAAGACTCATCTGTATTAATGAGCTGCCCTCTCAAAAAATTCTGAGGGGAAATTAAAGCATTCTTACACACATTCTATCTAATGTGAATTAATTTAATTCAATATTCTATCTTTGGGTTAGCTTCACTGAAGGATGGACACTTTAATAGACAGCTAAATGAATACTTGGGTGGATATTTGATATTTGTGAAAGGAATATTTGAAGGAAATCATATATTTTAGCATCTTATAGGTATATTTTGTTGATTCAAGCTTCCATAAATTCTGTTGAAAAATCAGCAGAACATCCTTAAAGGTTGTGTCATTTTAATTTGCTTTACTTTGGAAAATACTAAATCATTTATAAAATTTGATTTATACTTAGTTGTAATTGATTGTAATTTGTGAAGCAATTTGATATCCAAAATTTAATGTCTTTTATCAATTTTTAACAAATGATACATCAGCATTTATACAAATATATATCACCTATTATCATCAAGCAAACAAATACACACACATATACATATAAAACACTGCAGTCATATGGTAAATATTTTCTTTTTTTTTGTTTGTTTTTTGGAACACACCTAGCAATGTTCAGGGGTTACTCCTGGTTCTGCACTCAGGAATTACTCCTGATGGTGTTTGGGGGACCATATGGGATGCGGGGGACATAAACTGAATCGGCTACACACAAAGCAAAAGCTCTACCTGCTGTACTATCACCCGGCCCCAACAATTTTCATTTTTCCACTTATAATTTACATGTGCATATATATATTTTCTTTCTTTTACTCTTGTGGTGTTGACAGTACTAGGGCCCAGTGTAGTCAGAGACTACTGGACCACACCTACGAGTGCTGGGGAGATCATATGGTCCCAAGGATCAAGCCAAGGTCTTTGAAAGTGCAAGCCATGTACCCTACCACAAAGCCCTGACCCTTATGCCTACTCTTCATCCTTTCATGGTGTTATATTTTTATGACTGCTATTTCAGTTCATGTACACTTTTACTCTTTGGTGGTTACCTGATTTGTTGCTTAAGTTACAAATTTATCCTTCAAATATTACTATACTATGTTTAAGTATGAATTTGAATGTGCTTTTGACATAGAGTAACACATAAAAATACATATATGTATAAATGTAAATAAAACATATAGAGAGTATGCATTTCTCCTATTTTATTTAATACACTGAGCTTATTAATTAATTTTTATATTATAGCAACTTGGAAATCATTATCAATTTTTGAGAAATAAATTTTTTTAAATGTGAGAAGAGAGAGTGTCCCATAAAGCAAAGAAATCACACCTTCAACTGTAATGCAAACAACTCTAGAACAGAATACTTTGTCTCTGTTTTTAATATCTATTTGATTTTTTAATGGAATGCTTTATATTTGAAATGAAAATACACAGAGACTCTGGGTGCTATTTTTTGTTTCAAAGAAGACCACTATAAACCATAAATGTTATTTTCCATGGCCTTATTCTTCTAGTTATTAATAATATTTGTCTCTCTATTTCAGTTTTACTATTTATGTCATCTTTTTCTCCCACTCTAATTTAAAAATCATGCCATTACAGAAGTTTGAGGGCAAATTTGTTTCTTAGACTACTAGTATTTTTATTGATTATGTGTTTCCATATCATTAACTCTAAATTCTGTTGTGTCCATTGCATTAACAACTCATATTCTGTGACAATGAATTATTTATGATAAATTCTAAGGGAACTAGCAATAAAAATGTTTGCTTTTCTCTAAATTCATTATATATACATGTACATGTATATATATATATATATATACATATATATATAATATTATTCCAGGCCTTCCCAATTATATATGGTCCTTGGTATGTCAGTAAGAAAATGGAAAGTATTAGAGAAATATAATATAAGGCCAGATGGTTTATATCAGTAGACCTTAATCTTCCAACTGAATTTTCCAAAGCAAACACTATGTTAATATACTTCCTACTGAACTTACCTCAACAATATTAGCTTATTGCCAGATACTGTTATGAAACAAAAGAGAAAAAACTACAGTCTTTATCACATTCCAATTTTTCTTTTCTATTTATTTCATTTAAAATGTCTTCTAAGGCGGTCTAAAGGTGACATGAGAACAGCAATGGAGGGTCTTGGGGTCTTTGGTGGTGGTGGGGTACTATACATCGATACCATAAATGCCAGCACCATTGAAATTCTGTTACCTAAACTACAATGATGCTTTATAATTATATTCCTAAGAAATTCTACTTGCTGCCTCATATTTTCAATGTTTTCAATATTAGAACTACAGATTTTAACATACAGCCCCTTTTAGACATCCGGGAGCAAACATCATCAATGAACCTGGCATTACGAAGATAACTTACATGCATTTCCAATTTCATGAGAAGACAAATGTTTTGAATCACAATTCTACTCCCAGTTATTCAAGGGTCAAGTTTCCTAAAGGCAAATTATAATTATTGGTAATTTCAGAAGATATTGATATGTCATGTTTCCTGTGATTTTCAAATATACACAGCACTTCCACAACTTAACAAGAATAAAATCAACCCCATTCAAAAATGTAGAGAAAATGAATGAAAATTTTCTCAGTTAAAGATATATGGATGGACAATAAGCATATGAAAGATTCTCTGTAAACATAATCATCAAAGGATATGTAAAACAATGAGATACCACTTCCCACCAGTGAGACTGGTACACAAAAAAGTAGGTATGAAAACATTATTATTCCTGATAATAATACAGATGCATCAAAAAACTAAAAATGAACTTCCATATGGTCTAGAAATTCCACTTCTTGACACTTAACCCTAGATCCCAATAATTCTGTTCAGAAAAGACCTTTGTGGTCCAACGTTCACTGCAGCACTCTTCACAGTTAATAAAATTGTGAGGCAATGCAAGTGTCCAAGAACAAAGAATGGATAAAGAAATCGTGGTAAAGTTTCTTTGTAGTCAGTGAAATGCTACTCAGTTATAAAAAGGATGAAACCATGCAAGTTGCTGCTTCATGAATATTTTGAGAGAGAGAGAGAAAATCAAGCCACATAAAGTTAGTCATAAGGAGAGAGACAGACACAGATACATCTCTCTAAAATTTGTGGGCATAAAAGCATAGAAGTGTAAAAACAAAGAGACAAGACAACAGAGCTTGAGATCTGATCTATGGAACTTAGTTTACCATGTTGGGGGCCAGTGGAACTGAATTGGATCTGAGGGGAGGAACACTCTAGAGAGTGCTATGTTGGAATGTTGCATGCATTAAAACCTGTCATTAATGGTATTGTAGATCACAGAACCTAACATTTAAAAAACATAGTCCTTATAACCTAAAAGAAAATAAAAGTAAAAACACATGACCTTAATTGAAAATCTATCATTACTTTTTGATATGAACATTCCCCCATCTTCCCAAATTATTGCACAACTACTCTTATTTGACATTTATTAAATATTTGCAAGGAAAATGAGTTTTACTGTGAATTTAATTCTTGATAGCTTTTGTGAACCAAAATAGATGGAACAATAGTACAAAATGAATAATTTAAAACCTTGAAATTCCAAAGCACTTGAAAATTTTGTTATGTTACTTAATTCTGTGGATGGCCAAATATGAATGGTACCCATTATATGCATCTCTGACCTTGTGCAGAAATGAAATAATCGTCTGGGGATATAGTACACAAAGTAATTATTAACTAGAAGCTCTTTCTTTTCCCCCAGTTTCTGCCTGACTTAGTTATTCATATTTTCCTTTGCAATTTGTCTTGCTTTATGTCCCCTAGAAACTGGTATTTTGTTCTTTTATTTCCATAATTTCAATCTGCTTGCGCATTCCCCAAAACACATGCTCATAAATAGTGTGCATATCTGCTTTGAAACTTCCGGTGTTTGCACTTTTATATCACTTTCAAGGAATGATAGGTAACTTTTTGCTTCTTACTTTTTTCATTTCAAATATTCTCAGGTAAGTGGTCTTAAATGAATGATCCTATGTTATATAACTTTTGAGGTATTTTAACATAAAATAATTTAAATTTTGTTAGATACAAGGAGTTAAAGGTGATGTCACGAAATTAGGGGAAGAGTTGTCTTTGGCATAACTAGAATCTCTGGAAGGGTGACTCTTATCTTGATATTTTCTAACTACTTTCAATCAATTTGACCTTTATTTGAAATCAAGAGCTAATTATTTTAACTTATTCTGATAAAGAAACTTTGAAGGACTGTTATCTGAGGCTAGAAAGGATAATGAATTGGATCCAGGCCTTGTCTGAAGAATTACTTCTATTTGTGAAATTCCACCCAGATGTCTTTTTCTTTTTTCTTTTAATTTTTTATTATACCACCATGAGACATACAATTACAAAGGTGTTAATAATTGGTTCTTGGTAATACAGTATTCCAGCTCCCCTCCTTCCACCAGTGCCCCATTTCTACCACCAGTGTACCCCACCCCCTCCCGCCCACCCCAGGCTGCCTCAATAGCAAGTAGCACCGTTTCCTCTCTTTCTCCCTCTCTGTCTCTGCATCTCTCTCCCTCTTCATTTACACATTATGGCTAGCCCTGCAGATATTTAGAGTTTATCACTTTAGTCTCTTTGTGTATATTCAATGGTGAGTTTTAATCTGCCATTACCATTTCCCACATTTAGTAAAACACTGGTATCTATGTATATCCTATTAATGAATGCAGTCATTCTATATCTGCCAGACGACTTTTCAATGGTACTTTTGTATTTCAAAGGGAAATTTTAAAGTGTGGCAAATAAATATGGTAATATTTGAAGTTGGTTGTAACAATGAATAGCAAATCATTAAAAGCATCTTTTAAAATATTGGTCAACTCCAACTTCCAAAATTCTATAGCATATATGAAAGTAGCAAATACTTCTTAATCCTCCTCTGTAAAAGGCTACATCTCAAAGAGTGTTCTTTAACTTCATCACAGGTATTCCTTCAGGGAAAAAAATCACCTTTGATAGCTTATGTGGCTATAATTTTGTGGAGAATGCCTCCCAGGCAGTGCTCAAGGTGCCTGATGAAACTTGGTTAATTAAGTGAGGCAATTCACTGCTTGGGTTTGAAAATGTAGAGCAGTCAGGCCCTGTGGGGCTAGGGACCACAACTGTCACACTGATAGTGTTTTTGAACCACTTCAGTTATATTCAGTAGTGTTAGAGGGCTCAAGTAGCGTTGGGATTCAAACTCTGTTCCATATACATGTTGTGCATATACCCTTGAGTACTAAATCATCTCCAGGTCAGAAATTTTTAATAGTGTCTAGGTTTTATGTAGATTTCTCAGAAAGTTAATAATAGTATTACGTTTTGATCTAGCAATTCCACTTTCTTGGTTTTCCAGAAGAGAGAAACATTATTCCAAAAGAACATAGGTACACTGTTACTTGCTATACTTGCTTGACCTATTGTTGGATCACATCCTTCTTGCTAGCACTGGGTTTCTGTATTGCTAATGAGTGGTTTCCTACAAGCCTTTTTGCATCTGTTTATGCTAGGGGATCTTCTGTATAAGCACAAAAAGATAGTCTGGGCAGTGTGCAGTTGTGAGTTAATTAACTCTGAAATATTTATTCCTGGGCTTCTGAGACTTAGTTGGAAAATATGCCATTGTTTTAGGACAAAAGTCTTAACTTTGGTTACAGCCTTCCCCCCAGTATCTCCATAGGATTGATATCTAGCAGTTCTTGGTCTGAGTTGTCTGTGTGGAGGTGTGGATTTGAGTTGGAGTAAGGTGTATTGTCACTATCACTATCACTATCTTCCCGTTCATCATCTATTTGCTCTAGCGGGCACCAGTAATATCTCCATATGTCCTGTCTCATGCTAGTAGAGCCAAAGGACATTTGCTTGCTGCAGGAACATAAAGAGCCTCAAACCATTATATTAGGTCATGGGAATGACATAGTATAATTGTTACTGGTATTTGGCATATCAAATATGACACGGGCAGCTTGCCAGGCTTGCCGTGTGGGTGGCATATTCTTGTAGTCACCTCTAAATACAGCATTTATTGATGAACCACATGACTGCAAATGGCTGAGCGAGCCAGGCTGTGATAGGCTTGTCTGCTGCTAGGTGGAGTTCTGACGAGAGGGCAGTCTGGATGTGGAAGAATGGCGACCCTCATGGAGTGAGGGGTCATCTGGCTTGTTGTGAGGCCCTGCTGGGTGGCCGGCCAGGGCTAGAACCCGCCATCCCTTCCGAGTACCTCGTAAGTGGCTGGGTACAGGGAGAGAAAGTAGCAGCTCTGCCCCTTGTCTGTAAGTCTCTGGATCAGCATACCTGGGCTGATTGAAAAAAAAAAAAACTGCTGCAGGGTGGGTGTCCATGATCCGGGCTGTGATAGGCTTGTCTGCTGCTGGGTGGAGTTCTGATGAGAGGGAAGTCAGGGTGTGGAAGATGGCGGCCCTCATAGAGTGGGGACTGGGGGGTGGTTTGGCTTGTTGTGAGGCCCTGCTGGGGTGTATTGTGGAGAATAAAAAGCCTTAGATTTTCTAGAACTAGTAGTCTTACTCTCTTTGTCTATTGTCCGGACGTGATGGTCATCAGCCCCAAATGTGACCAGGACCTAACAGACTTTTGAGGGCCCCAAACAGTACCAACAGTACACCATTTTTTCACTGGATCGTTTAGCACAATAGCTAGAATATGGAATCAACCCAGGTGCCGAACAAAGGATGAGTGGATAATTGGGGTATGAGAGATAGTACAGCGGGGTCAGGCATATTATTAAAAATGCAACTAACCTGAGTTCTATATCCAGAACCTCAAATGGTCCAATATTCTGCCTGGAGTAATCCCTGAGCACAGAGCCAGGGTAAGCCCTTAGCACAGTCAGATGTGGCCCCAAAACAAGCAATAACAACAAAAAAAAAAAATACAGTAGAATATATATATATATATATATATATATATATATATATATATATATATATATACAGTTGTAAGGAAGGATACTAGTACTAATTGGCTGAAAGTTTGATGAAATGGGAAATATTATGTTAAGAAAATTAAATGAGCACAAGAAAGACAATCTTATTGTCTTATTGCCGAAGTCATGGCTCATGGATTTCCCCAGAGGACAGCCTCTCAGAGCTCGAAGAAGCCAGAGGAACTCCTGCACCATGACTGCAGCATTTTTAACGTGTGGATTCCACAGCTCATCAGAGCTCCACCCAAGAGAGAAGCCAGTCTTATGCCCAATTCATCAGAACGCCCCTAGAAAGAAGCCTATTTCACAGACACAGATGAAGCTGATACTGGCTCTCACAGGTTCCATGCAGCTATGATACATCAGTAATGGCAAAAACTGAGTGCCCACATGGCAAAACCTGGCAAGTTACCCGTGTAGTATTTGATATGCCAAAACCAGTAATAATAATAGCCCTCATTCCCATGACCTGAAGGAATGGTTTGAGCTCTTCATGTTCCTGGAGCAAGCAGAGGCCCTTGAGCTGTACTAGTATGCGAACAGGAACAAATGGAGATGTTACTGGTGCCCGCCCGCTTAAGCAAATCAATGAATAAAAAGAAGACAAGTGATACAAATCAAGAAAGACAAATATGGCATGTTATTGATGTATGCAGGCAGAAAGGGGGTCCCCAAGGCAATGAAGTTTCACCCTAAGGCTGTCCAGAGTTGTCTGTTTGGAAACTGGAACCAAGACTTGATGAGACCCATTAACCCTCAGTAGATCTTGAGGAATCTCAATCAACCTGTCTCAGCCCAGCCCATAATCCAGTTACATTCTAGAGCAGAAAATCCAGCAGGAACAGGTCAAGAAAGGGAGATATTCAAAGATCACTCCCAAAGTCTATTCCCCTTGACAACGGCCCTAGCAATGGACTTTAACTTAGGTTGAAGCCCCATATGGGAGTAGCTTGGGAAGAAATCTATACAAGCCATCCTGACCAAAGGACAGTGTGCATATGCTGCTGAGTCCATGTGCTGCTTGAGCCCATGTAGCCGAACACATGTGTCACCCGCTTTTCCCCTCTTGAGATGTGTAGTCTCTCTCTCTCTCTCTTCTCTCTCTCTCTCTATTTCTCTCACTTTCCTCCTCCTTCCCCTTCCTAAAACCTCCATAATAAAATCTGTTTGACTTCACTGCTGTCTACTCCTGAAAATTCTTTTTCAGCGAGGAAAGCAAGAACCCTGACAAAACCCTGAGTAAGTCCTAGAACTGACTTTCCTCTCCTCAAAGGGCAATTCCTTTGCAGGAGAGGCTCCAGGCTGAGTCCATGGCTCAGGCTCCAGCTCCAACTCATTCTCCAGCCTGAGTCCATGGCTCCCTGAGAAATCTTTGGTGGTGGGGATCAACTCCCATGCCTAGAGATCAAGCTGACATCAGGTATGGGGGACACCTCGTGGGGCTGGTGGGGCTCTGGTCCACACCTTGTAGGTGCTCATTGTAGACTTTATCAGTCCTTAGCCTTTCCAGCAGGTCCTGAGTGGCAGTGGTGGCTGGGGAGAAAGCGACCATTACTCTCCCCTTCCCACTTCACCTAGGCCTCCTGTCTGGCCCACCTACATCATTCTCACTGATCTGTGGTGTGTAGAATAGCAGAATAAGGACACATAACACATCAAACTGGGGATATCTAGATCCCTGTTCTCCTAGAACATAGAGAAAGAAGGAAGGAAAAAAAACTGAGGTAGATAAGCAAGAAGAAACAGCAGGCAATAATAGGGACAGGGAGCAGGGAATTTGGGAACACAGTCTTATTGGCTCCTGTATTTATATTTAATGTTGGAAAGAAAGATCTTAAAATATTGGTAGATGAATGGTGTATTACTTCTCAACTCTAAATTGATTATTTCAATACTATTTTGACCTATGTTACCACAATTAAAATATTTTAATTTTTTAAGGCCTCACGATACAGAGTTGGGTTGGTACATGCTTCAAGCAGTATCCCACCAGCAGTGTCGTCTGCCCTCCACCAGGGTGCCTGGGTTAGTAGCCCCCACTTCCTACCCCCATTCTCCGTGCCAACATAGAGGCACCTTGGAAGTTTGTTAAAGTTTAGTCTCTTATTTTCAGTATTATTGATTCTGTGGCTTGTCTATTTAGCTGTACAACTCCTTTACCTACTAATACACTCAGATGCATTGGTCCTGTCACTCTGACCAGTAGGTCATAGTAGAATATGCAAGAAAAAAACACATATATAGTCAGCTAATTTTTGACAAAGGAGCTGAGAGCACAGAACGGAGTAAATATAGCATCTTCAAATAATGACTCAAAACAAACTGGATAACTATGTGTAAAAACTTAAAGCTGGATTAGTATTTGTCTTTTGATAAAATTCTGTACATTGGGGCCAGAGCGATAGCCCAGCGGGTAGGGCATTTGCCTTGCACGCGACCGGCCTGTGCTGGCCTGGGTTCGATCCCTGGCATCCCATATGGTCCCCTGAGCACCGCCAGGAGTAATTCCTGAGTGCAGACCCAGGAGTAACCCCTGAGCATTGCCGGGTGTGGCCCAAAAAGCAAAAAAAAAAAATTCTGTACATTGTAGAGAATAGTCAATTTAAACTGGATCGACAAATTTCAAATCATAACAGAATCTATAGAAACCACTAAGAAAATATAGGAAGAACACTCTAATATTTGGATTTCAAAGGTGTCTTCCTCATTTTTTTAAATTTAAAATTTAAATTAAAAAAGTTGCTTTCTAATGCTATAGGATTTCTCCTGGTCATTTGAGAAATAAATTAGCTGATACAAGTTTTATGACGAATGATGCACATATTGCTATGTCAATGTGGTCCTTTAGCTATTATGAACATATCTTTATGTAATGTGGAATTGTTCTAACTTATTTATCATAAAAATGTGCATTTTGCTGGAGGATTCCTTCTATCTAACACCAAAGAAAATTAAGAAGATTTTGCTAAAGTTTTAGTATTGTAAGCACATGATTAACTGACACAAAATTATCTTAACCATGTAACTATCTAATAAAAATTCTAATATTAACAAAAGGGAAATTATTCCATCATATTCTAGTGTAATTCATGATCACATCAAGCGAAAGTTGTTGCTTTCTTTTACCTTTTTCTTATTTGTGAATTTAGAACAAATCTGTTTTCTAATACAGATTGCACATACTACTCTACACAGAAATAAATATGTATACACCTAAACATACATGTACACTTCCACAGACAAGGAATAGTTATTTGGTTATTTGGGCACCGCTAAGATCACTGCAAGTTTACTTTAAGAAGTAGACCTGTATGAGGACCTTGATTTGAGCTGGGGATGGAATTGCCCACTTTTCACAAAAGAGCAGCAAAGAAACTGTGGTACATCTATACAATGGAATACCATACAGCTGTTAGGAAAAATGAAGTCATGGAATTTGCCTATAAATGGAAGAGTAGCTCATAGAAAGAAGAAACAAACTAATCCTCAACATCAGGTCAATAGATAAAGAAATCATGTTTCTCTGGCATGCTGAAGTATTATTAAATAGGATGTAAAGAACTACAGGGTCAAACTAGAAAGTCAGTATTAAGATTAGTATAACATTGTGGGGTTAGAGGCTATGACCAGGCACTGTGCAGTACTAGATCTTCATCTCCTACTTCCTGGACTCAGATACCCTAGAGCAGGAGGGGCAAAAGACTTTGCTATGGTGCTTATGTTGTTCACTGGCCCTTTCCTGGTCTTCTGTGATGCTTCTACAATGGAAGGAAGGTGCTCCTTATTTCTGCTAGGTAAGGAGTAGGCTGCCACAGTCTGCATTTTCACTCTGGGGCCAGGGAGTAGTAACTGCTAGACAAGTATGAAAAGATTAGAATAGGTCTTAGCCTTTTCTGGCATCACAGCAGCAGAAGCATGGGAGTCATTTTTTCAGCCTGGAAGAAAAGTCTAGTCTTTAGGCTTACCGATGGGATGAAGTTCTAACTAGAAAGGTGTGTTTGGGGGGGAAAGGGTAGCTTTAACTCAAACAGGTGTATAGTTTATTGAAGAGCAGTTAATTGCTTTCTGTGGTGCTACCAGATGTTGGGTGACACACCTTACTGAGCCTTGGTCTGAAACTACACTTAGTTTATGTGAAGATCTGGTCCCTGCCTTTGGGGATCCTCCTGCTTTCCTGCCTGCCTGCCTGCCTGAATTCATTTCCTTTGTTTATTTTTAATCTGTACATGGTCATTTCCGAGTTATCAACTCTTTGACTCCATGTTCTTGTACTTAAGTTTAAGCCTATTTAAATAAGTTTTTTTCCTGGTACCTTTCTATATTTTTAAAACATTTTAATGTAATATTCTGGGAATCGGTTCTATACATAATAAGTAAAAAGAATACATCTCCACTATCTTAAAATTAAAAAAATCAGATGTTTAGAGAACTTGCTATAATTTTAATATCTTTGAATGCCCACATACTAAATTATTGCATCTTCCATACTATTAACTCTTGTCTAGTTATGGTTTCCTTTGTGAAGCCTTGGGTAAATGGAAGCAATCTTTCTTATGTCAGTGACTGGGCTAAATAAGTGCTTACTCCCAGGTAGGAAAAACAATATGATATTTTTCTTATTAATGATCTGCTATCACCTGTGGAATTTTTCCTTCAATGTTTTATTTGCTTTAGCATATTTCAAAACTCCATTATTATCTGGACTATTTTGTTTTACTTTACAACAGAAGTGAAGATCTGATATATACTTTTATATTTTACCTGAAAGAGAAAGTGATTTTAAAGTCATTTTAAAATAGAGATATTTATCAATATTTGCTCAAAAGAGGTTGGGATTGTCAGCCCCTTTGTGTTGCTGGTGTTTTGATTTGAAATGCACTTTCAATATATGAAATCATATTCGGCCTCTCAGGATCATAAAAGTGAATTAGTTACTTTCTAAATTATAAAGAATTCTCTGTTGTTTAAGGAATTTTTGTGTAAAATAATACAGAGCATTAACATTTCTAAGTCTTTATAACTTTCCGAGGCATATTTTATGCTTAAATTTAAAGACCTGATTTAATGAAGTTACTTTACTGATTGCCAAAATCAGTCAGCTAAGGCACTTAAATGGAAGATATTAGCTATTACATATAAGCCTTGTTAGTCAAACCAACACAACTCAATAACTTCACAATTTCTTTTCAATCATCATTTATCTCTAAATTTCTCGATGAGATTATTAGAAAGCATGGAATGTTCCTTAGAAGAAACATAATGAGACGCGTAAAAGAATATTCTCCTGAACAGTTTTACCAAAGTTTTTGACATCTCAAAGAGATATTAGAGAAATTATATTTCTTTAAGGAAATAGGACATCTTATGTTCTTAAAGCTATTTCTGGGACAGCTAGCTTAAATCTGACTCTTAAAAGATTATAAAAATATAATTTAAGTCATCTCAAAATGATATGAAAATTTAGAGGGAAAGCCAGTAGACGATAGAACATAACATTTATACAAGTATTGATGACAGTCTGTTAAAATATTGTGAAATTTCATGTGGTTTCCCCACTGGACAGAAGTTTGGACATATAGCACAAGTTATGCAAAAACAGAAATTTTGACATGAAGACCCTCTATATATTTTGTGAGATTCTAAATATCCAATATTAGGAATAAAGGGAGTTTGTTGAGACCAACGGTTACTTATATAAAGAATACACTACCTTAATAAATTATTATGAAGTGAAACAAATATAAAGAATACATTATGTATTTGTTTTTCTGATATTGTTGCAATTTGTACTTTACAAATTTAGCTGCAGATAGAGAACATGAGAGGCGTTCTATTCCCTGTTCCTAAAAATCAAGTTGAAAAAGAAGTATCTGGATCCCTTCTATATTGGCAAAATCCTTATTATTTATTTAGTTATTAATATCTTTTATTATTTCATGGGAATAAAAAGAAAGAACAAAACCAAACAAAAAATAAAAAAGGAAAACAAAATAAATACTATGATGACAAAATACTTTGGTAAGTAATACAAATAAAGCAAAAGAATATTTTAGGGATAGATATGTAACTTTAGAGATTCTAAGAAGTTTGACAAAAATTAAACTATAGTTTTGATTATAAAATCAAAGCTAAAACCATAATTCAGTATCACTGAGTAATATTGATCCAGAATAGAAGACTGTGTTATCCTCTAACTTACATAGATAGAGGCTAGTGAGGCCAGAGACATTTTTGCTCAACTTCTACTGAAATATTCAAGTCATAAAAATGAATCAATGCATGGTACAGCCACACTGGCAGTGGGTATCAGTGTTCACCAGGATAATATTCTGGTCCCCAAATTCTAAATGGGGCTGCAAGAGAAAATGCTGGGGCCAGGGAGACAACTGGTAAGAAGTTGGTATCATTTCTATTCACGAGCGTAGAGACTTGAAGTTCTGTTTAAAAGAAGGAAATCATTGCTCGTTGTTAACAATTGGATTTTCAAAAGAGGCAAAGCTCATTTTATACACCTGTCACTGATGCTTGCTGGAATCTGAAGGGAAAGGTTGAATAACATAGCCAGGTATTTCCTGAGAATGTTCACTCTAGTAGTATTAGTTTTATTGTGCAATGTCTTGGGTGCAAGAAAATAATTCTAGATACATCTGCATTGTCCATTGTCTATAATCAATGGCTGATATCAAGGAGAGTAAAGGTATTTTTGACCCAGGAATGATTAATAAAGGACAGTAAATTTACTAAGATTTCATGCATATAGAAATAAATGTTATACCAAAGATCTAGCGTGACTTTAGAGAAAGGGACATCTCTCCGTAAGTTCTCTTTTCAAATAAGCTTTAATAGGATACTGCCCCTAATTATGATGTGTAACAAGCATGGGAGGGTAAAGGGTTGATAAAGTTTGATACTAAAAAATAGCATCTGTACTAGGAGTAAAGGAGTTCTTAAATTTATGAAAGACACACTTCTTTCAAAAGAAAATTTGCTGTAACATAAGAATAAATTATGGCAAGTAAGCTATTACCATATAGCATGAAAATAGCATTTTAATAGTAAAATATTAGTATATACTGGGGACTGTTGGAGCATAAATGGCTTGATGTTATCTGGAAAGAGCACTGAAACCAATTAGACATATTACCTCGGAGTAATTTACTTTCCCTGGAAGTCTATATTAGAACAATTAATAAGCAATCCCCTTTCTCAGTTGCATAACACAAAACTTATAGACCATAAATATTAACATACTAGTATTTAATCATCACCTATGCATTAAATATTCTATTCAAGGTTAGACAGAAGTTCATGCTAATGATTCGATATAATAAAGCACCATTCAGTAAAGAGAGGAAGAGGCTAAGTTTACATTGTGCTCAGGTAGTTATTCGAGGAGAAATTATTTGATGGCTTTCTGTCCACACTGTAAAACTTTATTTGCATTTTTATATTAATTTTTAATACTCACAACTGCATATCTATCAATATATAAACAGTCATATGATATGACTATTGTTATACTTAATTATCTACCTAGATAATTATGTAATATATATAACTAATGTGTTAGCCATATACATCATATGTGTTTACGCATATGTGTATATATATTATATATAAAGATTTATAAATACAGATTTATATATAAAATATATGTATATAAAATATATTTATATAAATATACACATATATATATATCACTGTATCACTGTCTTCCTGTTCATCATCGATTTGCTCGAGCGGGCACCAATAACATCTCCATATGTCCTGTCTCATGCTAGTAGAGCCCAAGGGCACCTGCTTACTCCAGGAACATAAAGAGCCTCAAATGATTCCATCAGGTCATGGGAATGAGGTCTCAAATTGTTACTGGTATTTGTCATATCAAATATGACATGGGTAGCTTGCCAGGCTCTGCCATGCAGTTAGCATACTCCATATATATATTAATATATATATGGAGTGTGTGGCAGGGAACACAGGTGTATATATATATATATATATGTATATATATATATATATATAAAACATATATATTATATATACATGGCAGCATACTCCTTACCTAGTAGAAATAAGGAGCACTTTCCTTCCATTGTTATGGATATATATACATATACATATGTATATGTATGTATGTATGTATATATGTATATATATACATATATATATATATATATATATATATATATATATATATATAAAAAACACCTGTGTTACCTGCCACACACTACAAAGTCACACAAACTCTGGCATTAATTACAGTTTTAATGTTCTCTGCAGTGAGTTGGGAAATGGCCATGTAAGGATTGTGCTGTTCCCACAGTATTGGGGAATGGCCATGACAGGGTTTTCTGCCTGTTTTTCTTGAGGCAGGCACTGAACAGGGCCACCAGGCTGAAAGGGGGGAAAACCAGGGTTCTCTCCTACTGTTTCCTAGGTTAGGGGTTAGGGTTAAGGATTAGGGTTAGTGTTAGGTTGAGGTTAGGGTTAGAGTTAAGGTTAGATTTAATAGTTAGGGTTAGGGTTTGGGTTAGATTTAAGAGTTAGAGTCCGGGCAGCGTTAGGTTAAGGGTTAGGGTTTCATTAGGCATTTTGTTGGAGTTAGGGTTAAAGTTTGGGTTTTTATTCTTTCTCTCTCAGTGAGGTTAGCGTTTGGATTACATTAAGTGTTTGGTTATGTTCTGCTTTAGTTGGGTTAGGGTATGTTTTGGCTAAGTAGTTTTAGGGTTAGACTAACATTTGTTTTTTGTTAGGGTTAGAATTAGGCTATCATTTTTCTCCCCAGTGAAGTTAGTGTTTTATTTTTAAGGGTTAGAGTTAGTAGGCCCCTTTTAATGAACACAGAGCCGCAGCAGAGCCTGGCAAGCTACCCATGGTGTATTTGATATGCCAAAAACAGTAACAATTATGAACATCATTCCTAATGAATAGAGACGTTACTGGCCCCTGCTTGAGCAAATCTATGATCAACTAAAGGACAAGTGATAAGATATATCAGCATGTATAGGGATGAAATAATAAAGGAATATATAGAAAACTTATCATTGTCATTAGTTATGAATGTTGCTAATGATGTAAGTTTTTTCAATTGAATCTCCATGAGATATGCCACTACAAAGCTTGCTGTACAAGTCTTTATTATCATTAATAATGTTAGTACTTTTTGATCAACAGATATATAATTACATATATAATTGTTGGAAAATTATAAGATTTTTATCACTAGAGACAAAGATACACCCAGCAGAGCAGATATATCACACGATTGGAAGTGTTTAGACTGATTTTTTCTATATTTGTGTAAGTAATACATCTATCACTTGTCTTCTCATTGTCATGGATTTGCTCGAGCGAAGCTCCTGTAATGTCTTCATTCATTGGGAATGAGGTCCATTATTGTTACTGTTTTCGGTACATCGTAAATACACCACAGGTAGTGTGTAACCAGGCACTGTCATGGCTCTGGGTTCATCCCAGGGGGACCAGTCTCTTTTTAAATTTTTTATTATACCACCGTGAGACATACAATTACAAAGGTGTTCACAATTGGTTCTTGGTAATACAGTATTCCAGCACCCATCCCTCCACCAGTGCCCTATTTCCACCACCAATGTACCCCCACCCCCTCCCACCCACCCACCCCTAGGCTGCCTCAACAGCAGGCAGCCCTGTTTCCTCTCTTTCTCTCTCAGACTCTCTCTCTGTCTCTGCATCTCTCTCCCCTCTTGTTTTACACATTGTGGCTAGCCCTGCAGATATTTAGAGTTTAAAACTTAAGTCTCTTTGTGTATATTCAATGGTGAGTTTTAATCTGCCATCACCATTTCCCACATTTAATAAAACACTGGTATCTATTTATATCCTATTAATGAATGCAGTCATTCTATATCTGTCCTTTTCCTTCTGACTAATTTCACTCAGCATGATAGTCTCCATGTCCATCCATTTGCAGGTAAATTTCATAATTTCATCTTTTCTGACAGCTGCATAGTATTCCATAGTGTAGATGAACCACAGTTTCTTTAGCCAGTCCTCTGTTCTCGGGCATTTAGGTTGTTTCCAGATTCTAGCTATAGTGAATAGCGCAGAGATGAATAAAGAAGTACAGATAGTGTTTCTGATATGTGTTTTTCGGTCTCTCGGGTATATTCCCAGGAGTGCTATTGTTGGATCAAATGGGAGTTCAATGTCTAGTTTTCGGAGGAATGCCCAAATTATTTCCCAAAAGGGCTGGACCAGTGGCACTCCCACAAACAATGGATGAGAGTCCCTTTTCCCCACACCCACTCCAGCACCGGTTGTTTTTGCTGTTTTGGATGTGTGCCAGTCTCTGTGGTGTGAGATGGTACCTCATTGTTGTTTTGATTTGCATCTCCCTAATGATTAAAGATGAAGAGCACTTTTTCATATGCCTTTTGACCATTCGAATTTCTTCTTTTTAGAAGCTTCTGTTCATTTCTTCTCCCCATTTTTTGATGGGTTGTCTGTTTTTTTCTTGTGATGGGCTACCAGTGCCTGATAAATCCTGGATATTAACCCCTTGTCCGATGGGTATTGGGTGATGCTCTACTACAGAGCAGTTGTAATTAAGACAGTGTGGTATTGGTATAGAAACAGACCCGTAGACCTATGGAATAGAACTGAGTATCCTGAAACACACTCTCAAATATGCAACCACTTAATCTTCGATAAAGGAGCAAACAATATTAAGTGGAACAAAGAAAGCCTCTTCAACAAATGGTGCTGGGAAAACTGGGCAGCTACGTGTAAAAAATGAACTTAGACCTCCCTTTAATGCTATGCACAAAAGTCAGATCAAAATGGATTATAAGAATGACTGCATTTATTTGCATGGCATAAAATAAGTACATATTATGATACCAAATCAAGGTCAAGAAATTCAGGAGGTCTTGCAAGGTGGAGATTATCACAAATGTGTGGGGAGTCAGAGTTTAGGTAAGACAGAAAATGGAACAGGGGGCTAACAATAGTCGAGGGGTCTAATGCCAACCTAGAACTGAGCATTAAATAGAGGCAAAAGGATACAAATGACAACCTTTTAATGTATGTTCTGTACCATAGTCTGGAAGGGAAGGAAAAGAGAAAGAGAGAGAAGGGAAAGAAATAAAGAACCTGCCATGGAGCAGGGCTGGGGAAGGGGGAGGGAACCGGGTTTTGGTGGTGGGAGATGGGCACTGGTGGAGGGACGGGGCTGAACACTGTATGACCAAAACCAAACAGAACTTTTTGTTATCTTTTTATTTGTATATCTAGGTGGTATAAAAAATACTTTAAAAAAAAAGATGTCTTAAAACACAGTAAAAATGGATTATAGATCTCAACATCAGACATGAATCTATAAGGTACATCAAAGAAAATATAGGAGAAACGCTCTATGACATCGAAACTAAAAGTATCTTTAAAGAAGACACACCACTGACCAAGCAAATGGAAGCAAAGATAAACAAATGGGATTATATAAAATTGAAAAGCTTCTGCAACTCAAAAAAAAAAAAACGGTGACCAAGATACAAGGATCAGTCTTTTTTTATGTCAGACCATCAACCATCAACCATCCATGCCTCCGGGGCAGAGCCCCTGGGTGTAGACAAGTGTGTCTCCTGTCTGCCACCTGCCGATGCACCTGGGCACTACAGCCACACTTGCAACACCTCGAATAGCAGGACATAACAAATGTAAAGATTTCTAAATGAATGATGGAGATTGAATACTCAAGAATACTCAAGAATATTCAAGAAGAGCAATAAATTCAGTTAATATTCGTAATAAAATAATCCAGTAGAAACAGACTTGATCCATAGTGGAATATAGTTAAAATGTGATAGCATATTCCTTTGTGGCTAATGTTTCAATTTTATTCTATGATTATTGTGATAAAAAGATTCAATCAGTCAAGCACCATTTCTCTATAGATTGTCAAGCTGCAAATGAATGGATGCCTTTTTTAAAATTTAAGAACAGTGTAGTGCCAGGTTTTAAAAATTGTTTAACATTTCTGTCTTTAAATTGAATAGTATCATTGAAATGTATGCATTTATATATATATATAATACACATATATACATGTAACTGTATGTGTGTATATATATGTTTATCTACATATACATATAGTTCCAAGATACATATCTATAGTGAAATATATATGCATATATATAGGCATATGTATGTTCAGCCTCATTTTCACATCAGACTATTGACTCTACCAGAGTTTTCTCCCCAAATCCCCAACCTCACCCTCAATCTTCCACCTTGACAAGCACATTTTTTTCAGTTGGTTGTTCAGACTACAATCTCTTGTTTTTGTGTTGTTAACTTTGTGGTTAGAATTTTTGCTGTCAACACTTTTTGATAGACTATCATCCCCTTGATAGACTAAGATCGCCTTGGCTTCCACATTTTCTCAGTATCATTTGTCAAAAAGGCACTCTATTTCATTACATGCTCTCAACCCCTTTGTTTAAAATTGGCTAACTGAAAATATGGGTCATTCATTTATTGGATATTGTATTCTGGTCAGAAAGTATGCCTTAGTCTAGTACTATGCTGTTTGTTTTTATCACAATCACTTTATTGTATAGTTTCAAGTTAGGAAATCAGACACTTCCAATTTTCTTATTTTTCAGTATGGTTTTGGCTAACCATGTATTTTCTTTTTTACTTTTATCACTTGTCTTTCCGTTGTTTATCGATTTGCTTGAGCGGCGGCACCAGTAAGGTCTCCATACATCCTGTTGTGTGCCAGTGTAGCCTAAGGGCATCTGCTTGCTCCAGGAATACAAAGAGCCTCAGACCATTCATTCAGGTCATGGGAATGAGGTCTATAATTGTTACTGGTTTTTGGCATATCAAATATGACACGGGTAGCTTGCCAGGCTCTGCAGTGCAGCTATGCATGGGGTGCAGCAGGACTTAGTGGTCTCCATTAGTTTTCCTAGCTGGCAAAGTATTATTTGTGTCATCATTTGTCTTCCTTCCACATTCTCTCTCACTTAATTTTTCTCTTGTTATGATTCAGGAAACATTTATACATCTCTTCCAAATAAAACTATCAAATTGGGGAGAGGTATGTGTTAAAGAATAATATATGTGGACTTGGTGGACACTGGAATAGAAATAAGTTTTTCTGTAAATAAGCAAGAAATGCAACACAAAAATATCTGTATCTTCTTTTATTCCATAGAAATTCCATTACTGACTTTACTTGGCCCAGCTCTGTAGGACAATGGCTCAGAGCTAGGGCCAGTGAGGGGGTGCTGGGAACCACAAGGCTCCACCCGAAAGACAGGGTACCATTGGTGTGTTCCAACCCTTTTGGGCTGTCTTCCAGGCCCTCATTCTCCTTATTCTTTAGGCTTAGTTTGATCTTTAGTAACATCACTTCTCATTTAGTCAAATAACTTTATAAATAATTCCTTTTCCCTTAAATTATCTCTAAATGCTGATTCATAGATTGTTGCTTTTTTGTACTTTTAAGTATCCCACCTTCAACAAAGCACTTTAATTTGCGTGGAGACCTCTCTGCCACATTTAGTTAAGCTGCTCCATTTCTTCAGTCCTGTACGTCCTCATTTGACAGGGCAGTGGGGTCAGAAACGGAGGGAGGAACATCTAACTTTGGAGTGATTCACTAGGCTGTATGTTGGTATTTTATAATATTAATAATAAGGAGGTATGCGTCTCTGTCATCCTGTTAGGCGTCAAGCCAAGAAACTGCTGTGCTGCTCTTTTCCCCAGAGGGCTTCTCTGTCTCTGCCCCTCAGTTTTTGCCTCTTTGTTTATTCTATACCTGTTTTATCATTGTTGCTTTGTTTTTTGAGCCACACCTGGCAGTGCTTAGGACTTTCTCCTGGCTCTGCTCAGGAATCACTCCTGCCATGCTTGGGTGTGCATATAAAGAGTGCCAGGGATTGAGCCTGAGCCTGGGTTGACCATGTGCAGGCAAATGCCCTATCCGCTATAATATCTCTCTGGCCCCTTAAACCTGTTTTGTTTGAGTGTGGCACAAATTTAATCTGCTTTTTAGTCATATGGTCAGTATCACCATTTCCCTTTGAAAAGTATAGTGTCTTCAATGTGTAAAGAAGAGGAGAGAGATGCAGAGTCAGAAAGAGAAACAGAGAGAAAGAGAGGAAACTGGGGTACCTGCTATTGAGGCAGCCTGGGGGTGGGCGGGAGGGGGTGGGGTACATTGGTGGTGGGAATGGGGCACTGGTGGAGGGATGGGTGCTAGAATACTGTATTATCAAGAACCAATTGTGAACACCTTTGTAATTGTATGTCTCACAGTGGTATAATAAAAAAAATAAAAAAAAGAGTATTGCCTGAATTTGGATGGGGATTTCATTAAATCAATATAGTAGTTTAGGTGGGATGAGCCATTTTGACAATGTTGATTTTTCCAATCCATTAGCATGGAACATTTTTAATTTTCTAAGGTAATTTTTCTATCTCTTTCTTAATCCTTTTATATTTTTATGGTATGGGATATCAACCTCCCCCCATTTTTAAGAAGTTAATTCCTAGCTACTTGATGTTTTTGGACAGAATTTTGAATGTGATGCATTTGATCTCAGTTCTCCTCTGATTTATTATTTGTATGTAGGGATATGGTGATTTTTGTGCTTTGACTTTATAGCCTGCTGATTTGCTGTATTATAGGTATATTATTCCTACAGACTTTTTAGTGGACTCTTTAGGGTGTTATATGTATATCATCATGTCATATGCAAATAAATATTTTTGACTTTCACTTTTCTAAATCTGTATCCCTTTGATTTTCTTATCTTGACTGATTGCTATTGTTATGACTTACAATATAATATTGAAGGAGAGTGTGACAGTGAACATCTCTATTGTCCTGATCTGAGAGGAAATACTTTCAGCTTTTCACCATTAGAATAATATTGGCTATAGGCTTTTGATAGATAGTTGTTACTATCTTGAGGAAAGTTTATCTATTTCATTGAGTCTTATTTTTATTAAGAACATCTATAATACATTATAGAATGGCTTTTCAGGGCTAATGAAAAATTTTTAATTTTTTTTTTCTTCGCATCCAAAACAATATGTTTTTTATAATGTTGAAATAGTCTACATGAATAATTTCAACAAATTTTGGATGTATATCTAGTGTTGAGGGAATAATGGCAAAAATTAAGCATTTTAGGACACAAAAACAATTATTAATTTTCCAATAAAAGATCATCTATTTAGTCATAATATTTCAGCATATATGGACTTAAGTATTTCACATCCATTTTGAAATATACTTTTTATTCCAATCATTTACTTCAAAACAGTGAAGAAAATTCTGTTTTGCTTCTTTAACAGTTCATGTTCCATAATCAACCCTCAAAAGTGGATTAACCACTTTCTACATTATTCGAATTACTTCCAAACCTCCAAACTCCAAAGTCATTGTAGGTATTCTCTTTTTTTTGGGGGGTTCACTGGACAGCAAGAAATACCCACATCTATTTTCAGTAGATGAGGCAGACATTGTGATAAATGTAAGATGCTGGATAAATGTGCCCAGATCACAAAGATAAATGAATTGTGGGGTACTGCAGGACTTAGTGGTCTCCATTAATTTTCCTAGCTGGCAAAGTATTATTTGAATCATCATTTGTCTTCCCTCCACTCATTCTCTCTCACTTAATTTTTTCTCTTGCTTTAATTCAGGAGACATTTATATATCTCTTCCAACTAAAACTATCAAATTGGGGAGTGGTATGTGTTAAAGAATAAGTATAATATATGTAGACTTGGTGGACACTGAAATAGAAGTAAGTTTTTCTGTAAATAAGCAAGAAATGCAATGCTAAAATATCTGTTACCTCTAATTTTATGTATCCTGATTTTCTCTTTGAGACACTGCTCTTGCTCTACACACTGAATTTTTACTTAGAATCCTTCACATGTTCCCTAATTTACCACTAGGATTCTTCTTGATTATCCTAAAGAATATATTATTTTCAAAGACAATTATGAAAAAGATATGGGATTTAATAATAATAACATCACCCTCCCTATAAGGAGCATGGACAGTCCCTGGTGGAGTCCAACATTGCTCCAATGGTTTACCTCACACATGCGGGAGGGGCCACACTGGCCGGACTTGGAGCGGAGATTTGTGCTCCTCTGCCCTTTCCTCCACCTCCATTTTAGCTACGCTGGAAGAGACACCCACACCAGACACACAGCTCTGTTGGCAACCCGGAAGAGATCCAGACCCATCCACTCCAGCCCCACGTGGAAGCAACCCATGGAGCCGACCTCCCTGTAAGGGGCTGGGCCAGCCCCCTGGACGAGTCCAACATTGCTCCAAGGGTTCACTCACATGTGTGGGGCGAGGGGCCATGCTGGCCAGACTTGGAGCGGAGATTTGAACTCCTCCAACCTTTCTCTCCACCTTCATGCCAGTTACCCAGGAAGAGAGATCCACCTGAGTTAGATAGTACTGATTTAGGATCAGGTCCATCCAGGATCTTTCTCATTTATACACTGTATACAGTTCTAGGCCTCGTTCTAACTGATAGCCACCATCCCAGTAAACCTACCAAGAAACCAGAGCAACCAACACATCATGAGATCAGTCATTCTCAACATCCAGAGTCCATAGTTCCTCAGAGCTCCACCCAAGAGAAAACCTGATCTTGCGGCTTTAAATTTCATCAGTAAATGCTCAAGATGAGAGCCTCCTACTGATAGTATACCACCTACATGGCAGAGCCTGGCAAACTACCTGTGTTTTATTTGATATGTCCAAAACAATTATGTAACAATTATGTACCTCAATTCCATGATCTGATGAATGGTTTGAGGCTCTTCCTGTCCCTGAAGCAAGCAGATGCCCTTGGGCTACTTTGCTTGCAACAGGACATATGGAGATGTTACTGGTGCCCGCTCGAGCAAATCGATGAACAATGGGAAGACAGTGATATAGTGAACATTCAGTGTTTCTCAAATTTTAGGTCATGGCTCAGGTTATTACTGTTCTTTGATTACCATGACAATTCAGTGTTAATAATTTGGAGAACATTATATCAAGTGGTTAAGACATGTGAAGGACTATAGGATATGTCATGAAGAATCAGGATAACATATATCTATGTGTGTTCTTGAGTAGATCTAGAAATGTTCCTCAGTCTCCACATTTATAAAATGAGGGTAACCAATACTTTCACTGTCCATTGCATGGACTTTAACAAAACTTGTTCCACTTTGTATCCTTTAGCAAAATATGGTGTATAACAACTAACATGCATAGATGCTTAACATATTTTTTGTTAAATGAGCAAGTTAAGAAATATATTGAAAAGTGCAAAATTCATCACAGTAAATGAATAATGGTTATTGTGTATTTATTTAGAGTTTTTTAAATTTCAGGCTTCCTTTTGGCCTGGGAAAGTGGATATTAAATCACTTCAAGGGCAAGAATGCTATTACACAGTGAGGACTAAAATCCTGGTATCTGATATTCATGCATGGAGGTTCCCACCAGCCATGGCCATGGCACCTTCATGCATCAAAATAATGGAACAATGTTGACAATAATGAAGATAAATGGGATGATTTTAGGCATTGATAGACTTGTATTTTCAACCATGAAAATGTAGGTGATCCACAGTAGAAGCAAATATTGCATAAAAATTGTACAATATTTATAACCTGATTTTATATGAAACAACTGCATACACTTATTCAATTAAAGTGTTCTTAGTGAAATGAGTGTAATACCTCGTGTTGTATTGATAACTACTGAACAAGAAAAAATTTATATATATATATATATATATATATATTTCATTTATGATCTGCTTTTGGGTGACTCTAAAAACTAAAGTTTTTTTTTTTGAGTATTTTTCCTATATTTTCTTCGATGTATTTTATGGATTCAGGTCTGATATTGAGATTAATCCATTTTTTTAAATCAATGTGCATAGGTAGTTTATTTTTTTCTTCTTTTTATTAAATATTTTATTATACCACCGTGAGATATACAATTACAACGTTGTTCATGTTTAGAGGTTTCAGTCACATAGTGTTCCAGCACCTCCGCCCTCCACCAGTGCCCATTTTCCACCACCAATGTCCCCAATTCCCTCCCCCATCCCATAGCCTGCCTAAATGGCAGGTTCTTTATCTCTTTTCTCTCTATATCTCTTTTCCATCTCTTAAACATTGTGGGTTGCGGTACCTACACTTAGAGGCCATCATGTGCATTTTTTTTCCTGTATTTAATGCTCAGTTCTAGGTTGGTATTAGCCCTTTTGACATTTACTCACACATATTCCCTTCACTGTCTTACCTAACCTCTGACTCCCACACGTTTGCAGCAATTTCCACTTTTGGTAAGACCTCCTGATCCATGTTGCGCCATTGGATTTTGGTGTCAAATCTGTATATATATATATATATATATATATATGTATGTATGTATATATAGATTTATATATATACAGATTTATATACATAAATATATGCATATTGTATATATATATGTATATACATAAATATGTATATATATATATAAATATATATATTTATGTCATGAAAATAATCATTCTATATCTCTCTTTCCTTCTGACTAATTTCACCCAACATGATCCTTTCCATGGAATACTATGCAGCTGTCAGAAAAGATGGAATTATGAAATTTACCTGCAAATGGATGGACATGGAGTCTATCATGCTGAGTGAAATTAGTCAGAAGGAAAAGGACAGATATAGAATGACTGCATTCATTAATAGGATATAAATAGATATCAGTGTTTTACTAAATATGGGAAATGGTAATGGCAGATTAAAACTCACCACTGAATATACACAAAGAGACTTAAGTGATAAACTCTAAATATCTGCAGGGCTAGCCACAATGTGTAAAATAAGAGGGAGAGAGATGCAGAGACAGAGAGAGATAGAGAGAGAAAAGAGGAAACTGGGGTACCTGCTATTAAGGCGGCCTGGGAGGGCGGGAGGGGGAGGGGTACATTGGTGGTGGAAATGGAGCACTGGTGGAGGGATGGGTGCTGGAATACTGTATTACCAAGAACCAATTATGAACACCTTTGTAATTGTATGTTTCACGGTGGTATAATAAAAAATTTTAAAAATGTTTAAAAACTAAAGTTTTTTATTTGTTCAAATGTGTTCAGTTGTTTTTCATCATCAAATAGTCAAATTTCATAAAATTAATATCAACTTCTAATTATTGACAAAGCTATAGGCTATTAACCTGTACCACTTAAAGATGCCTGTCTTATTAATGTGAAATATATAAGAAAATTCAGTTGTACTTACTATAGTTTCAAATTTCATTTGTTAGCCTTAACTTAATTCTTCAACTATATTATACTGTTTAACTATTTGAGAATTGTGAGCTCTTCACATATTCTTGTATTTCACTTATGATTACAAATAACCTTGGCACATAGTGTAGGTTCTTCATGTAATAGTAGGATTAATGAATGCTTTGATGCGTCATTTACATTCTTATTAATGCTCAGTCTTCTCTGACTATAACAATATGTGTTTCAAGATGACTTGTATTTCTGCCTATAGGAAAACTCAGTTGTCTAGGACAAATGTTGGGCACTAAAAATGGATTTTATAGTGAAGACTTATAAGCTGTGCCCATAAATAAATTATTTTTAAAGATCATTATATACTCTATTCCTATTCTAGCTGAAAATGCTTCTAAATAATTAACTAAGAGATCATTATGTTATATGCATATTCCTTTTCAAAATGTGAGCTTAAAGGAAATTATAATGTGGTAAAGAAAATGCCGTATTTTCTGTATACAATCATCACTATTGTGTTGAAATAGTCTAGTTCTGCTTATTTACAACAAACGTGTGGAAAAGAGGAAGAACTGAAAAACATGGGAAGGATATTATTTTATATTTTAGCAACTTATTTATACATCCATAATTTTCTTTTAGCATATTGTTCTGAAAAATATCTCAATGCTCCCATTGTGCAATAGTATATGTGTAAACCTGATGTTAAATATTTTAAGTTGTTTGCATATTTCACTAATATCTATAAAATAATAATCATTGTAAGGTTATAAGACTGGATTTATTAATGCACATGTGTTACACAGAATATTTACGATATGAATATTATTATAATATTATATTATAATATATTTATATTGTTATTTTATATTATATTTCTATTATCATTTTATATTGTTATTTTATATTATATTTCTATTATCATTTTATAATATTATTTTATATTATTATATAATGTAATTATATTATGATATTATAATATTATTATACCTCCTATAGAAATCATCATCATCATCTCATGATGATTTCTTTTTTTGAGCTTCCCATATGTTTTTTATTTTATTTTATTTTATTTATTCATTTTTTTTCATTTTTTTATTTTTACAATTACAAAGATATACAATTAAAAAGTTCATATTCGGGTTTTGGTCATACAGTGTTCCAGCACCCAGGTGTCCCTCCACCAGTGCCCATCTCCCACCAACAACGTCCCCGGTTCCCTCCCCCTTCCCCAGCCCACCTCCATGGCAGGTTCTTTATTTCTTTCCCTTTCTCTCTCTTTCTCTTTTCCTTCCCTTCCAGACTATGGATTACAGAACATACATTAAAAGGTTGTCATGTGTATCCTTTTGCCTCTATTTAATGCTCAGTTCTAGGTTGGCATTAGTACCCTCGACAATTATTAGCACATTGTTCCATTTTCTGTCTTACCTACCCTCTAACTCCCACACGTTTGTGATAATTTCCACCTTTGACAAGACCTCCTGATATATGTTTCACTTGACCTTGGATATTGGTATCATAATATGTACATATATATTTATGCCATGCATATAAGTGCAGTCATTTTGTATCTGTCTCTCTCCTTCTGGCTAATTTCGCTCAACATAATCTTCTCCATGTCCATCCATTTATAGGCAAATTTTATAACTTCATTTTTCCTAACAGCTGCATAGTATTCCATTGTGTAGATGTACCAAAGCTTTTTCATCCAATCATCAATTTTCGGGCACTCTGGTTGCTTCCAGATTCTGGCTATTGTCAATAATGCTGCTATGAACATAAAAGTAGGAATGGTGTTTCCGCTGCGTATTTTTGGTTTCCCAGAGTAGATTCCCAGGAGTGGTATGACTGGGTCAAATGGGAGTTCAATTTCTAGTCTTTGGAGAAATGTCCATATTGTTTTCCAAAAGGCTGTACCAGCCGGCATTCCACCAACAATGGATGAGTGTCCCCTTTTCCCCACATCCAGGCAAGCACTTGTTGTTCTTGCTCTTTTGAATATGTGCCAGTCTCTGTGGTGTAAAGTGGTATCTCATTGTTGTTTTGATTTGCATCTCTCTGATGATTAGTGATGATGAGCATTTTTTCATATGTTTTTTGGCCATTCGAATTTCTTCCCTTGCTCAAGTTTCTGTTCATTTCTTCTCCCCATTTTTTGATGGGGTTGTTTGTTTTCTTCTTGTAAAGTTCTACCAGTGCCTGATATATCCTGGATATTAACCCCTTATCAGATGGGTATTGGGTGAATATTCTTTCCCATTCTGTGGACTGCTTTTGTATCTTAGTCACTGTTTCTTTTGAGGTGCAGAAGCTTTTTAGTTTCATGTAGTCCCATATGTTTATCTTTTCTTCTAGTTGCTTTGTTAGTGATGTTTCATCTTTGAAGATGCCTTTAGCTTCAATGTCGTGGAGGGTTTTTCCTATATTTTCTTCAATGTACTTTTATGGATTCAAGTCTGATATTGAGATCTTTAATCCATTTTGATCTGATTTTTGTGCATGGTGTTAGACACAGGTCCAAATTCATTTTTTTTACATGTTGCTGCATGTATTATATAAATATCATATATTTATTTTGTTATTTTATATTATATTTCTATTATCATTTTATAATATTATTTTATATTATTATATAATATAATTATATTATAATATTATTATATCTCCTATAGAAATCATCATCATCATCTCATGATGATTTCTATAGGAGATATAATTAGAAATTAATTAAATAATACTGGCAGCCAAATTTAGTGTTATTTTATTTTCATTAGACCATGTTTCCAACCTCCACTGCACTTCTCTGCATAAGTAACACTATTATTATGATTATTGTTATTATTATCAGCTTTTGGAGTCACACACTTCTGTATTCAGGGTTAATTCCTAGCTATGAGCTCAGGGAATCCCCCTGGTGAACCTTGGAGGATTATATTATATGGGGCACTGAGAATAAGACCAGGTCAGCTGCATGCGAAGCAGGCACCCTGCCTATGAATTGTCTCCAGTCCTTGAGCAAAAACTACTAATAGAAGCTACAGTTATGGATTTATATGTCAATGACTTTTATTTAGGAATATGAGGTCAGTAGAGAGATTGAGAAAGTAATGTAATCAGGAGATATTGGAGTTTTCTCCAAAGGAGACAGTCAAGGATGTCCCATAAGATAAAGAAAGAAATTACACATCCCAAACTGAGATTGGGTGATTTTCAGAATGGGTGTATGAGAAAAGTTACGTCTTTTGTTGCTTGTCCATCTATCAACCTTCAAATCAAGTTTCTTTTTAGTCTTTTTTATTAACCTCTAAACCATCTGAGCCATATTCCACATTGTAACTAAAGCTGTCTTTAAAAAGAAATAAAACAACTAATAGGCTGGGTAATAGCTCAAAGCATTGGAGCACATGACTTTCATTTGTGAGACATAGCTTGAATACCTAGTACCATATAAGCCATGACCACCTCATACTAAGACCTTGACAGACCCTGGGAAAACCTGAGGTGGCACTGCTGCCTTCCAGTCCTACTAGAAAGCATGTATCACCAGTTTGAAAAAACCACACAATGGGCCATCTATCATTGTGTATCTCCCTCCCTAAAAATTTCACCTCCTCTGTTAAAATTCTTTTTCTGTTTTCTATTAAATGTATTTTGGCTACAGACTAAATTCCTCAATGAACCACTCAACTCTGTGAAATCTAGTCTTGGTCTTTTCTCTAGCCTCCTTCCCAAATTATTCTGTTACACTCACAGCTTCATAGATGAAAGCCTCCTTCAGTTCTATTACCTCCCCCTTCAGGAAATGATGCTTTAATCCCATCTCTAGGTATTCATATAGTTTTGATATCTGTCATTTTCCTTTCCAGTTTCTAACTCATTTGACTTCTTTTATGGAAGCTACTTCAAAATTCCCTTCTTCCCCCATCTTAGTCCAGATCAAATTCCCAATAATTTCGTATTTACAATTAGTTAAATTTCTCTCTTAGAAACTTATCTTATGTGACTTTGCATTTTGATTTTTGTGCATAGTGTTACTTAAGATCTATCTTCCCAATGGCAATGTAAAATTTTAATGTTATTAAGAATCTCATTGATTCTAAGGCATTAAGGTATGAATAATGCAAAATACAGTTCAGTAATAAAAATGTTCATCATTTGATACTATATTTACTAACAATAGCTAAAAAGTAATAGAGAGTTATCCTACCATCTAAGAGAGTGCTTTTATGCCAAAAATTATCAATTCACTGGTACTGTTTCCTCTATATAAAGGACAGAAGTAGTATAGTATATTTACATTATAAATGCTGAAGTAAAAGACTGAATGTGGAGAGCTCCACCCAGAGAAAAGCCAATCTCTCCCGGTTCATCAGTAAATGCACAAGATGAGAGCCTACTACTGAGAGTATACCACCTGCAAGGCAATGCCTGGCAAACTACCCAAGTTGTATTTGATATGCCCCAAACCAGTAACAATTATAGACCTTATTCCCATGACCTGAAGGAATGGTCTGAGGCTCTTTGTGTTCCTGGAGCAAGCAGATGCCCTTAGGCTACACTAGCACTGGACAGGACATAAGAAGATGTTACTGAGGCCCACTAGAGCAAATCAATGAAAAATGGGAAGATACGAGATACAAGTGATAGTTACAATACCCTGAAATATAACATTCTCATTTCTCTGCATTTCATAATCTACAACTGAAGCTATGAACTATTTTGGTTAGGTGGCATGTAACTGATCAAATATATTTAAAGTTTTTTGTATCTGCCCTTCATAAAGATCATTCTTACCCTTATAATCTCTGTTGAAAATAAGAACATCTTTCTCACAAGCTTGTTTTGAGGTTTGACTCATTATATTTGTGACCACAATTGAGTTACTGGATCACTCTCACTCTCTTCCCATTGTTCATTGATTTGCTCTAGTGGGCACCAGTAACATCTCCATACATCCTGTCACAAACTTCAAGTGTAGCCCAAGGGCATCTGCTTGCTCCAAGGGACAGGAAGAGCCTCAAACCATTCTTCAGGTCATGGAATTGAGGTCCATAATTGTTACTAGTTTATGGCATAACAAATAAATAAAACACGGGTAGCTTGCCAGGCTCTGTGTAGGTGGTATACTCTCAGTGATATTTTGATATTTATTTAAAATTTGATGGGTAAAAATAAATGCATATTAGAAAGAATGATTTTCACATAATAAGAACAAATTGCCATAGCATATTTTCCTAGCACTGTGTATTTATATTCATCTCAGTATCTTCTAAAAGGTAGATCCATTGTTCTCTCAGAATGCTCATAAAAACTAATTTACATATTTCTATAAGAACCCTTGGATAGAATTATGAAAATCTGAATACTTAGAATATTTTTAAAAAAATGCATATCAAAGACATTGTTTTACACAACTAGTAATTAAGATTTACTAGCTATTGTGAGGCAGTAACCTTGAAATACATTTTTGGCTCTCTGTATCACAAATGCAACATTTTATGATTGTTCATAAAAACATGCATGAGTTTAGATGTGCTGGTTATTAAATGAATAAATAATGTGGCAAATGCACAGAAAAATAACAATTTGAATAATAAACAATAGTTATTTAGGTATTTCCATGATTTATTTATAATGATAGTAGTTTAAATTAGATATTGGGATATTCATAATCATTGTACAAACTCTAGTTCAACATTTTAGCTCTCTGCACTTAATATACTATACATTTTCAATGTAAGCCAATTTATCTAATAAAAAGATGAAAGAAAAAAGGTACGCCTTCCATGAAACAGCTTTATAAAGACCGTAATTTAAAGACATTAGAGTATTAAGCCGTCATTGCATGCTGTTTCCTGCTGGCACATTCAGCAGCATACATACAAACCTAACAATTGTGATGCTTCAGAGCAGTTTCTAAAACTTTAAAGTCAAGCTGAGCCTTCTTTCATAAAAACAGAATACTCCCCAGGTATAAAAGTCAGAATGATAACAATATAAAGTCTAATTTGGGTACCTCTTAATCAAATGTGCTTCAAAAATACAATTAACCTGACAGTGAATTTAACCCAAATGGTTATGAATTTGTTAATATCTTAAGGGTGATATATCTTTAGTTTTTAAAAATTTCTTCTTAGTTATAGTGCCTCACATTTAAGTTTTACAAATTGTAATTTACATGCGATTTTAAGAAGTACAGAGTTTTGGCTTCTGAATTCAGGCCCCTCTTGGCATGCATGTTAGGTAGTGGCAGAGAGACAGGGTGGGTGGCGTCTTGGAAAGGTTGTTAGTATAAAATAGCACTTTTCCCTGAGCATGACTCAGTATGTAAAGAACCTTGTATAATGTCACCAAAAGTTATAGGGAAATCAAGGAGGAAATTTCAGTATAAGTGTGCTCCTCAAGCCAGAAATGGCTTATACTCGCACTGATGTTAAAGGTCTTTCCATGCAGGGATAGTTTTGATTATTTAAGTTCCTTCAGTTAAGCTTTGATTGTTATTTTATTAGTTTCTTAAAAATGTCTACGGAAAGTTGTGAACAAAGAAACTCAAATAAAATTGGGAGGAATGAAACACGGAAAACCCAAGCATGAATAGAATGCAATTGTGTTTATTAAATTTCCCACACATAATGATATGTTATGTGTTAGCTTATGAAGCAAATAAATGGCATCTTATAATTTTTTGAAATTACTTTAGCTTAAGGTCTAGGTTTAGAAGATTAGAGGCATTTGGGCAGAAGGGCAATTAAATAATATATCTGTGGTGATCAAAGAAGGCACTCTGATTTTATAGTAATATACAGTGAGATTTGTAGCAATCTTCAGTATAATTTAATTCAACTAATGTTTTTGAACACTATACGTGTCCTGGGAAATAAAGCCTTTAATAAAGCAATTTTTTCTTCCCTCAGGATGCTTAAGCGAACAAGTGGATGACTCATAGATGGCTAAAAATCAAATCATCACGTACCTCTCACTCAGCTCATTTTCCATTCACTGTACCAAATCACATCTAGCAAATAAATTTAAGGCAGCTAAATCTGAAATGTTGAACACAATTTGAAGAGAACAAACAATGGTTTTTCTCAAATGCTCTCTATGTGAATGTGTCATGTGTTGAAGTTTTCTATAATGGTGAGTGGTAATTTGAAATAAATTGCCTTTCCATGAAAATGTCCAGTTGGAATGTGCAAACAAAATTGAAAACAACCCAAGTTATTGGCAAATAAATACAAAGAACTGAGAAAGTTTGTAGTATGCAAATGTGTGTGGCAGAGATATATCATTTGTCTACGAGATTCATTAAAGTATCATATAAAACTAGATGTTCCTTTCAAAAATATTTAAAATTAATAAAAATCAATTCTAGGAAGTACTTCTATTAACATGATGTCCAGTTTCAGAATAGGTATTGGCACTTTCATTTTAATGAAACAATAAATGAAAGACAAAGGATGATTTAGATGAGGGATGGTAGTCAAGAACAGCAGAAATTGGATGAAACTAATTTTAGGGCAGATGAACTACTCTATTAATACTTTTCATATCTTATAAACATTTATTATCAGGCTGATGATTTAGTAGATGAATAGAAATTTGAGTCATTTGAAATATAAAGAGGCAACTTTCCCAGAGGTCTATCTTAATGCTAACTCTTATAACTGGACAGGGATTAGAAGGCAGATTGTCGCAAAGTATAAAGGAGGGAGAGTCACAAACTAATGGAACTGTGGCTTCCCCCGAGACCTTCAATTGGAAGATAATTCTCAATTCTCTTGTCCCTTTCACCTCAACTGATTCAAGCAGGAGTTTATCAGAATCTCTTCTATCAGAACTTTTTGACAACTGACGTATGCAAAAATCATTTCACACTGAGGATTTGCATAAAATGTTCATTTAATAGCATGACCTTGTCCTCAGAATCTACAATAGCATAGAACAATTATGACTTAAACAATGGAAAACAGTCCAAATGTGCTCTATTGAAAATATCTCTTGACCTAAGTACCTGAACTCTGAGAAATAACTGCCAAACAAAAACGATGTCTACAATTGGTTATATATTTAAATTTCTTCAAGTCAGGCACCTAGGAGTATCCAAGACAATTTTGAAAGTAAAAGTAATAAGAAAAGGCAGGGAAACAGATTAAGACTCATAAGATTAAAACAGAAAACTCTAGATGATAAATAAGAGAGAAGACTCTAATGAGCAGACCAAGAGGAAGTTGATTGAGGGCAAAGATCCTTTAACATTTATTGCTCTTTCCAGAAATCCTGGAACAGAATCTGACACATATTTTAGATATTTGATGATAAACAATGCATCTTCTAAAGAAAGAATATGTTCACTTATTATTTTAATTACAAAATATAGAGTTAACAATTATAATTCACTTTAGTAGCCCTATACTTATTTATACACTGAATAAATATTCTTTCATTAGATTGCTGCACAGAAAAATAATACTACTTATGTAAAATAATAATATCACTCTTCAGGGTGCTCGATTTTATCAAAAAAACTTTAGTTGTCACTAAACATTTAAAACTATTTTATTTATCAAGCATACAATAACTGAGAATTACACAATATACTAGTTTTTATAGATAAATAACATGTTTAAATGGGCAAGGGAAGCATACATTGATCCATAGAAGAGTTAAAATATTGCCGTAATAATGTCCATTATTTGAGAATGGACTTCACAGTAGTATTGCTAGATGCTTCTGAATGCAATTCTTTAGAAATTTGGAGTAAAAAAAAGGAAGAGGATTCTGTTTTATACAATGGTGCCTGAACAATTATGTAAACTACTGTTCAGGCACAACATCGCTTACTTTTGCGAACATCTAAAATTAGTCATTCACAGCCAAGGTTGGTGAATTGGATTTGTTGTCAAGCTAATGTGTGCTCCTAACCCAGCATGAATACAAAATTGTGAGACAGAATTTCTTGTGTCTCATAAACTGTCTGTGGGTGTAATATCCAGTGAGTTCCTAAATATATCGAGTCATATCTGCATTCTTAAAATATGTGTAAGCTTCACCAAGGAAATCACTCTGCAGCATTCTGCTCCTGAAATGCGCACAATCTGGTATAAATATCAGAATTATTTCCTTTGTATTCTCTACCCCCAAAAAGTATGTTTTACCCCTTCCTTGTTCCTATATTTTATCACCAAAGACACTTAAAATTTATTGTATATGTCAAAAGAAAGATATTGCTAAGCACCCTCTTTGTCCTTCTATATTTATAAAAATAACATTTGAGTAATTCAGTTTTGTGTCTTGCTTCTTGTAGCACAAATACCATTTCTGGAAGCCTTTTTTGAACATGGATGGATGTGTCCTCCAGTAGTCACCTTCTCTCACTCTACTCAGCATAGTTCCCCTTTTAGCAGCTTAGCAGCTCTTATATAAATATATAAATATAGTCACTTCAAAATAGAGATATGAAACTGGAGAGGCAGGCAGCAGGTAACTAACTAGCTTGCCTTGCCTGCATCTACTGTGGGTTCTATCCCAAGCAACACATTTGGTGCCCTGGCACCCCAGCAGAAGTGATTCCTGAGTGCAGAGACAGGAGTCAGCCCTGTGTACAGCCTGGAACAAACCAAAAATTAATGATTCTGGTTAATCTGTTTTACAATTTAGTCCCTAACTAGACAAAAAAACTTCATAGAACAATAATTTTTGCTTGTCTAGAGTGCACTTTATTTTTTATTTTTATTTTTTTTTGCTTTTTGGGTCACACCCGGCAATGCTCAGGGGATACTCCTGGCTCTGCACTCAGGAATTACTCCTGGCGGTGCTCGGGGGACCATATGGATGCCGGGATCGAACCCGGCCGGCAGAGTCCGGCTGCGCAAGGCAAATGCCCTACCCGCTGGGCTATCGCCCCGGCCCCTATTTTTTCACAGAGCCTAGAATTTCTTGATCCCAGAACATTGCTTAATACATTTAATAATACATACATAATAATGAAGGCTGTTAATAATACTTAGTGTTAAGCATTTGTTGTGTGAATATAAGTACCTTTCTGAGCAGCAACATTCTTTTTGCTCATATCATATATTATTGGGAATTAGTACTTTAAAAATTATTGGCTTTCAATGTCATGTGGTTCTATTAGGAAGAGAATCATCTTCAAATTTAAAGAAAACGCCTAAATAGGGCAGCAGAAACTATGCTTAAAAAGGCGTATCCCTGCAGCACCAAAAACTGCCAAAGTACCACAAAAAGAGAAACTTCAGGATAATATTATTTTTTGAATAGCAATTAAAAATAATCTAATTGCATATTCAGTCCAATAAGAGAGATAGACTAATACATCTTATCAATTGAGGCTCAATTAAAAATTGAAAAAATGATGTGACTTTTTTACAATGTATAATGTCTGTTCAGCATTTATTGTAGAATGTATAATGTCTATTCATCAATAAATGCTGAACAGACATTATACATTGTAAAAAATGATTTAGAGATGACTACAAAAAGTATGCTACCCGCATGGCAGAGCCTGTCAAGTTGCCCATGTCATATTTGATATGCCAAATACCAGTAACAATTATAGACCTCTTTCCCACGACCTGCTGGAATGGTTTGAGGCTCTTTATGTTCCTGGAGCAAGCAGGTGCCCTTGGACTCTACTAGCATGAGACAGGAATATGGAGATGTTACCGTGTGCCCGCTCGAGCAAATCGATGATGAACGGGAAGACAGTGATACAGTGTACAGTGAATGTCTGTTCAAGAAACATGAAGAAGGCATTCAATAATTGCAAAGGTAAACATTCTGCTTTAAGCACGCTATGGAATGTTGAAACTTCCCTGTTACATTCAAAATGAAGATATGATTGCCTATGGAAGCTGCCTTGACTTGGTACTCTTTTGAAAGTACAAGAAAACAAAATTTGGAAAGGGAATAAAGTAGGTAAAGAATTGTAATATTAATGCATATCATAAAACTATATAAAATAAACTAAATAATTAAAATGATAATTTGCACCATTGATTATGCAATGCGTAATAAATATCAATGAATAAACAATTCCTGCTTAATATATTTTTATAAAATAAAATCCTCATAACTACATAGAACATCAAGTAATTAATGCTTATTTTAACTAGAAATAGAGTGATATTTATGGAATGAAGTATGATAAAGTAACTTCTGAGAGACTTTCAAGTGAGTACAGTAGATTAGTTATGTGCCTTGCATGTGACCTTTGGGGTTTGATTCCCGGCACCCTGTATTTTCCTGAGCCTGCGAGTGACTGCTTAACTGCAGAGCCAGGAATAAGCCCTGAGCACTCTCAGGTGTGAGTCCCCCAGAAAAGTAACTTTTGGATATAAAATCTCTATTTATAAGAATAAGCAACTTGAGGCAAGAGAGATTGAACAGAGACTGTCATGTCTTGCACATGATAAACAAGTTCAATCCCTGGCAACACAGATAGTACCATAACAAGTACCACCAGGGTTAATTTTAGAACTCTATATTAAAAATTAAAAAGCCAGATTAAGTCCACTTACTGATATTTAAACATAATGAATTTTCAATGAAATTCCTAAAATATCTAGGAATATATGAGAAAATATTAATTTTAATCTAAATACTTAATCTAAAGGACTGTGTCATTGGAATTGGATAGAAATAAAAGGAATAAAACAGGAAAGTAATAACTCACAAATATTTAGACATAATAATGCAGTGATTAAATCTATAAGGCAATGATTAAGTATACAGATAAATGAAAATGAATAAACCCGAAATGACATATATATGAACTTCATGTGTGTGAAAATGGCAATATAAGGTAAATAAGTATTATTTATGGATTATAAAGTTGCACAAAAAAATCCTTATATTTAGAGATGACATGAGAAGCCCTGTTGGAATTCATTCATATTTAAGTTTTAGAGGTATCACATTATTAAAAAATAAAATGCATAGAAAAAACCTATATTGTTTTGACATTTTTTCCTTTTTCTGCTAGTTAAATGTTTTATGATACATGTCAGAAAACCAAGCACCCATAAAGGTAAAAGTTGTTAAATCTGACATTAAAATCCTTTAAAAAATAAGTCATATGTCTTTACATAAAATAGTATCTAAATAAGAAACACATGAAACTGTTTTACTATACATAATTCTGAAAATGTTTGTTCAAATACTTAAACAAAACAGTAATAAAGCAAAGCCAATAGTAAAATAATGGAATCAGTGACAAAGCTAGTATATTCAAATAACATTTATAGATGAAGTCAGGAAAAAATAACATAAATTCAGATTTTGTGCCTTCTATGATCCACTCTGCACTAAACAAATTACAGCTATGATATATTAAGTACAGAGAGAATTCACAAAAACGCTGTAGCCTTGAAATCCAAAAATGTGCATTTCTACACAACAGACTAGAACAGTAGCTTCTCTGTTCAAAATTAAATTTCATTAGAAGTAATGATCATTTTCAGGGGCTGGAGTCATAGTACAGCAGGTAGGGCATTTGCTTTTCACACAGTCAATCTGTAATCCTTCCCAGGTATCCCTTATGGTGCCCAAGCACTATCAGGAGTAATTCCTAATTCCTGAGTGCAGAATCATAACTAACCACTGAACATCACTGGGTGTGGCCCCAAAACAAATAGGCAACAGCAACAACAACAAAAACAATAAAAAGTAATGATAGTATTCAATATTTCCTGATAAATACAACTAAATTTATAAAATATTTTGGCTAAAACATGCTTGCTGCATATATAAATATATTAGCATAGCTAAATAGTTCAGGAATATTAATAATATTAGACATTTATCAAATAAAATTATTAAACTATAAATGTTTGTTTGAAAAATACATTTTTAGAGGGACCATCTTTAGCATAGGAGCTAGGATCTTTGTGCAATATTTGGCAGTCAGGCAGCCATGGTGGCTTGGTATTCTATCTCAGCATTGCTCAGGGGACACCAGGCCCACAACTTGTGGCATAAGGAGGCATAAGGAGGTACCATGTCTTGGGGATGAAACCTGGGGACTTGCTCATGCTATGTGCTCTGTTAGTTGAATTGTCCCCCGACCTAGAATTTTTAAGTGCTAATTTTTGAACACTTTTAAAGGTAAGTATCATAATATGGAAGAGACGGTGGTTAATTCCTGGCACCACAAGGTTCCCTGAGTATCACTTGGTGCAGTTCTGAGATCCCCATATACTGGTAGGGTAGTCTGAGCATCTCAGGAACCAAAGGGTTTGAACAGCACCAAATAATCAGAACCTAGTATTAAGCCACCTACTTGATTAGGCAAGAAATGCTAGTGGAGTCCCCAGGCCTGAGCACTCTGGGAGACACATCCAAAATACTATCTTGATATAATTGGTATTTCAAATAAGAGGAATCGAAAGAGTTATGCTTGGAGTATGTTGCTTCACTCAAGTGAGAGAAGGAATCTGGAGTTCCCACCTCTGTTGACGATCAAGAATCAAGGATGTTGCCTTGTTTCCCGCTGTCACTGTCACTGTCTTCCCGTTCATCATCGATTTGCTCGAGCGGCCCCGGTAACATCTCCATATGTCCTGTCTCATGCTAGTAGAGCCCAAGGGCATCTGCTTGCTCCAGGAGCATAAAGAGCCTCAATTCATTCCGGAATGAGGTCTATAATTGTTATTGGTATTTGGCACATCAAATACAACACGGTAGCTTGCCAGGCTCTGCCATGCAGTTAGCATACTCTTGTAGTCATCTCTAAGTCCAGCATTTATTGATGAACCGTGGGCAGCAAGCGGCCGCCACGAGCCGGGCTGTGATAGGCTGGTCTGCTGGGTGGAGTTCTGAGGAGAGAGAAGTCCGGATGTGGAAAATGGAGGCCCTCATGGAGTGGGGGTCTTCTGGCTTGTTGCAAGGCTCTGCTTGGGGTGGCAGGCCAGAGCTAGAAACCGCCATCCCTCCTGGGCCTCGCGAGCCGCTGGGCACAGGGAGAGCAAGCCATAGCTCTGCCCCATGTCTGTGAGTCTCTGGACCGGCATACCTGAATCAGATTTAAAAATGAACTCGATGTGGAAAATGGAGGCCCTCATGGAGTGGGGCTCGTCTGGCTTGTTGCAAGGCTCTGCTGGGGTGGCTGGCCAGGGCTAGAACCCGCCATCCCTCCTGGGCACCTCGTGAGCGGCTGGGCACAGGGAGAGCAAGCAGCAGCTCTGCCCCATGTCTGTGAGTCTCTCACAGAAGAAAATAGTTCTGCCTTGTTTGCCAAGATGATGAAAATCTGATGGGACGGGCACATAATGTGATTTACGGACTACCATTGGACTAGAACTATTACCTACTGGATTCCACGGGCATCAAAAGAATGCATGGCCGCCCACCTGTGAGATGGTCAGACGTCTTCAAAAACCTGAAAGAACAGTTTGAGGCCCTTTGTGTTCTTGGAGCGAGTAGATCCCATTGGGCTATACTTGCATGTGACAGGGACAAATGAAGCATTACTGGTGGTGTCTGCTCTAGAAAATCAATGAACAACAGGAAGATAAGTGATAAGATAAGTGATGATACAGAAGAAAATCTAACTCATTTATTTTATTTGGACTTCTGGGCCTCACCCAGTACCCATCAGTTATTCTTATAAGTATTCAGTACACTAGGTGTTGCCAGGGTTAAACCCAGGCTTCCATAGGACAAGACCATGAAGCTATCTCCCTGACCCCAGAAGAAATTTCTTAATTCACATATGCAATCCTCTTTCACCAGACAAAATGTGCATAGATAAATCAAACTATTAAAATAAAAATTTCCATTCAAATGAGAAGATATGACTAAAGTGAAATGTCATAGACAGGAGGAAATATAAACTATTTAAACTGAATGTAACTGGAAAGGGATTAATATGATAACACTGAAGCAAGACAGTTGGTTCTAGAATCATTGAGTTTACTAAGACAGACTGGTACAAATTAATCTTTGGGTTCAGATAAACGCTATTAAATAAATAGATTCATTTACCAATAATAAGTATGAATAGGTAGTTACCAAAGATCATCAACAATGTTGAGTTTCAGACCAATAAAAAGGGCAATTATATTTTTTGCTTTATTTGTTCTGTTTAAGGAAGCATTTACCAGCCACCAAAAAAAAAACACTAAATATAAATAATAAGTACCATCAGTAGTGTAGTTTTTTAAAATCTAGAATATGTAAATCAAATTGAACAGAACCTCCATAATTATTTATCTTTTTTATGTGACTGTTTCTCTAACTAGTATATAATATGTCATTTGCTTTCTTCTCTTTACCACATACTGTTAAAAACTAGTACTGAATATTTTTACTAAACAAAAGAAGACAATCTGGAAATGCTACATACTTTAATAGGAAATCTAGAAAAATTCAACCAAGTGAAAACTGTAGAAATGTTCAAATAATTGCTGGGTTACTGATTGCTTGGAATTAGGGAGATGGAAGGTGTGGAAGGATACAAGGATTTTTTTTTTATAGGAATAAAAAGTTTTCTGTAAGACACATAGATGCATCTTATATATTTGTCTGACCTACACATCTCACAACCAAAATGTGTTTAAGGGCTTTGGGTGACTACGACCACACAATGTTTATTCAAAGATTCTAACAAATGTCCTGCTTCTGATGGAGTATATTCATACTGAACAGGGTGGAGATTGCACGAGAAATTCTTAAAACCTTCCTCTTGATTTAGTTTTGAACCTAAAACTAGTTTTTTAATAAAACTGTAGTCACTATAATTTAACCCACCCCCCCCCCGCCCACCACAAAAAAATGGGGGTAGCAAAGTTATTTACAGTTGTGTTTCAGGCATATGATGCTTCAGCACCGATACTTCTTTATAGCCTCTACTTCACTCTGGGAATAACATTTCCTACTTACACCCACACTTTGTTTCACTTTTGGGGAGCTCTGGGGTTCCCAATGATATCAGAAGACTAGTTCCATTCTACCTATGAAACTAGAGGGGGAATGGGATAAAACTCAGGAATCCAGTGCAGTTTTAAAAGACTACTCTCACAGGTTCTGGTGAAAGGGTTGGCCACCCAATAAGGTGTCTAACTGGGAGCCTCGGAATGCCGCACCTATCAAGGAAAACTCTGAGAGACCGGTCCTATGCAAAAACAAGGGTTTTATTCGAGTATACCCAGGCTCATAGCATGACCATAAGCACTCAGCTGCTAAGAGCCCCGAGCCCTTCCAGGGGGATCTTTTAAGAGATAATTCCCACAGCTACAGAGAAGCCCGCGCATAACCATCCAATAGATTTAAAATATTACATCAAGGTCTGCGTGCAGGCAGCCAATCACTTTGTAACAAGTTACTATCCCCTGCCAAACGGGTCACACTCAATAGTTCTTTCTATATTTGGTGCTGCTAGGCACACATGCGGATTGTAGGTCAGCAACGGCTATGCGAACGTGCAGGAATGCAATTCAGGCAATTCAGGCCAGATAGCAGGTTCTGGGCGGGGGTCTCCTAACCTCTAACAGGAATTTGTTCTGGGCCTTTAGTAGATAGCAGGATGAAAAGGTTACTTAGCGGGGCCAGGAGCGATAGCCCAGCGGGTAGGGCGCTTGCTTGCACGCGGCCAGCCTGTGCTGGCCCGGTTCGATCCCCGCATCCCATATGGTCCCCTGAGCACCGCCAGGAGTAATTCCTGAGTGCAGAGCCAGGAGTAACCCCCTGAGCATCACTGGGTGTGACCCAAAAAAGCAAAAAAAAAAAAAAAAAAAAGAAAAAGAAAAGGTTACTCCATGAGTAGGCCTACCCTGGTTGGTGAAGGGGGTAGCTGCTCTCTTTCACTGGTATAAAAGCCAGTCCCAGGAAAACCCCAGAATTTAGGCCCCTAGCTGGGCCCTGGCACATTTAAGTTTGGAATCCTAAGGCCAAAATGGCTGCTACCATGTGCTAAGCCCCAACAGGGAAGAGAACAGAGAGAAGGGAAGAGGAATCAGAGGGTGAAGAGAGGGCAAAAATGGCCAAAAAGCCCTTTCTCCTTTCTCCTACCTTATTTTCTAGACAGAAACCTGCCATACCTTCCAGCCCAGCCCATGATGGGCTGGGCTATCTAAAGAGGAAACCAGGTAAATGACCCTATTGAAATGCAGAGTTCCAGGTGGGTCCTTTGGCTCAAGATTCACAATGCCAGAGCCTACTCCTTGAAATACAATCTCCCTAGCAGAGAGGGGAGGGCTGCATCTCTGAACTAGAAAGCAGTTCAGAATGTAATTTGTAGAGAATGGCATTAATATTTCTTATCATCAATATATAGTCAGTTGATTACAGATCTAGATCTCACTAAGGTCCAAAATCCATCAGAATAATTCACTTTGGTATTACCTTTAGAATCACAGACATGTCAGTCTGCCCAGAGACTTACTGGCATGTCTCTTTGAACTAGGAGAACTGATTACATTATAGTTGATCCAACAAGACCAATTACTCTTGGAATATCTACATGACTGTCCTTCGTGGGGACCTGTGGGGATAAGAAGAGTATTGGACTGGAGCAAGCAAGATTCATAATAAGGATATTTTTTGCCCTATAAAGTTATAAAATCAATCCAATTCTGCCCAAGCTCCCATTGTGTCTGCTCTGGAGATTCCCTAAAGGCAGGGAGTAGCCCTTAACCTAAGTTAAATGGAGCAGGAGCCTAGAACTTAGTAGGGCTTGCCACCAAACACTTTGCACCCTGCTTTGACAATTGACATTATTTTTTATATAAATGTTTTGCCATGTGTTTTAGAGTTCTGTTGCTGATAGGGTTTCAAACACACTTCACCATCTTTTGCCTCCCCGGGGCCTCCTCCCACCTAGATGCTGACCCTTCCAGGCCCTACATCCAGACCCCAAAATTATTTTTCCTACTGAATATCAGTTGTCTTGTTCTTTGTTTCCATTGCCTTCCAGTATCCCTTATTCCCCCATTATGCTTCCTCCTATTCTGTGTGTGAGAGACATCAGCCCTATGCTGGTAATTCTTAAGCATTTGTGTCAATAGCCCAAATTTTTTCTTTTTCTCAAAGCTTCTGAAGTTCTTGGCCTAAGATCTTAAATTTGTTTAATTAAAGGGTTCATTTATTTAAGACTGATAATTACTTAACTTCCACTATGTACAGACAACCATGGAAAATGAAAATTGGATAATAACACATGTTAGAAGATGCTCAATTCCATTAGTGTTTAGGAAAATGCTTATTAAAAGTGCTGAGATACAGTGCTATGCATATCAGGTTGGGGTATTCAGAAATTGTCAATTACATATTTTATTTGATTACTTACAATGCCTGAAAGAATGCTGAAAAATATTTGCATTTGAAAAGCTCTGTGTGCAGCCACTCATATCCTCTACAAGTTTCTATATGTGCATATGTTCAAGTAATTTTTCCTAAAAAGCTTAGATTTACACAATTTCTATTGGTTTATGAACAATATTTTATGCATGTCAATGAAAGTCTGTGATATAAATAATGAGTGTTGCTTAACTGTGCATAAATGTTTGATACAATTGATTTCCACATGTATACATAATTATAGATATCTGAAGAAGACAATTTGGAGTAGTGAGAGTGGTAGTTGTAGATAAGAAATTCAGATAGAAAGATAAACATGATGGGGCCACTGCAGAGTGTCAGATAGGGATACTAAGAGACAGATAGGCTGAAGCAGATCAAGGTAGAAGACTTAGAAACAAAGCACTAGCTTATGTATAAATATTTTTCGAGAGATTCAGCTATACTTCTTTCTTAATTTTTTTTTGTTCAAGTAAGTTCATACTAAATAAGGATTGTTTTAGTATAGCATTTTGGTTTTTGTAAAAAAAAATAAGGCCCGCTAGTATTATTTTGTCATACCAATGCCTTTCTTTTAAACAAACTGAGAAATTTTTGAACACTTCTCATCCTATCCTAAGAATAAACTTTTAAGATACTTAGTTTTATAAGAAAAAATTACATTTATTACAATGGCAAATACGTCTCATCCCTTGATAAAGAAAATCATTCTCACTTTTTACTTGACAGATTCCCTTATGACTAATTTCTTTTCTTTCCCTTTTTAGTACGGAAAGAGGCTTAAGCAGGTCACGTTGGCTACATCAATCCTGGGAGTCAGGTGGTACTGGGAATTACACTCAGAGTCTTTATACTCCAGCAATATTTCCTTTAAGGTATCTTCCAGGCCACAGCCATTTTATAAATTATGGAATGTCACTTGATCACTTGACATCCCGTTGTTCATTGATTTGCTCGAGTGGGCGCCAATAACATTTCCATTTGACACTCTCACATGCCAGTGTAGCCCAGTGGCATCTGCTTGTTTCAGGAATACAAAGAGCCTCAAACCGTTCATTCAGGGTCTTGAAGAAGAAGTCTGACCATCTTGTGGGTGGGCAGCCACATGATCCTGTGGGATCCATTTGGTAATGGCTCTAGTCCGAGGCCATCTCCAAAATTATGGAATATACACCAATTAAATAACTTAATTTTGTTAAGATGGATGTCATGATGGATACATTCAACAGTTCTCTGGAAGTTGGTTGGTGCTGGAAATTAAACTCAGAGTCTCTATACTCTAGTAATGTTTTTTTTCAAGGTGTCTCCTGGCCCCCACCATTTTATAAATTAAGGACTATGCATTAATTAAATAACTTAACTTTTTTGATTTCTGAGTGTGCTTATCTGGAAAATCTTTAACAGGCCAAAGTAATGATGTATTATGTCAACTTTCTATATTGATGTAAATCACTTATTAATTTCACCATTTATCCTTTGAAAACAGCAAATATAATGACTTTGTTCATACTACTTTACTGCTGCAAACTTAGGTTTGGGCCTTTCTTTATATTTTTCACGAAGCAGAGAGAATGTTTATTTAAAAAGGCCTCAAAATTCAGCTACTTTACCAGAACCGGAAGCTTTACATTGCAGATAGTAACAACCAGTGTACTTAAATTTATTTGCAAATTTCTACAGAATCTAATAATAAACCCAAACATTATTGCATAATCTAACAATAAACCCAAATGATTATAATTGCTTACATATTAGGAAAGTTTGTCAACAATTTCCCTTTGTATCTAACTTTGTCTACTTCTATATTATTAATTACTCAAACTTTTTATTTACTAAATCGTTGGGCCAGCTTCATTGAACTATAAGAATAAATTGTTAACACAATGAGTGGACATATATTTAGTGACCTAGAATTTCCTTCTAAGACATTGATCATCTAGTTCACCATTGCTAGCCTTCCTAAATGGCATACATTAATTGATGCTGAGTGTGGTTTGATAAAGTACAAAAACTCTGGACAAGTCCAACAACAGAATAGATTATTATATGACAGGCTCCTGAGGGCCAATGAAAGTTTCATTGCATGGGAAGAAACTAAATATCAAAAAATTGGATCTGCTGCTATCAGGATCAGGAAGTTTGTGGACAAAGTGACAATTAAGGCAACTAATATGACACTGGGTGTAGTTTGGGTGTGTTCCTACTCTATGAAATAACAACTTCCCTAAATTTAATTAATAAAAAATGATTAGAAAATGACATAAATATCCAGCCTTTTATCCCAGGAATCTGGACCTCTTCTATTATAACAAAGAATAGAAAATGCCCAATATGTAGAAATAGAAGTTATAATTGTGAGAAATAGTTGCCTAAGACTACAGAACTTAGGATACCTACGCAAGTACAGGAGACATGCGGAAAATAAAAACGTGCCTCAGAAGAGCTGAAAAAGTGAAGGAACATTCACAGAAAAAAGTAGTTTTGCTCAATGAGTCTTAGTTAATTTTGTGAAATAATCTATTTAAACAAGGATGCCTGTGGCATAGGAGAGAGAAGTGAAGGGGTATAGTAAAATTTCATATAATTTTCTCTCTCAAATACATTTACAATAAATTAGATAGCTCAATTAAAGTGGATGCATATTCTGTGTTAATGATGTCAATTTATTTTCTAAGAAGTTTATACATTTAACATTCTGTGATTTGGAGTTATTAAAGAATCTTAAACTAAATGAAAATATCTAGGAATCATTTTCATGAGAAAAGAATAGTTTAGACACAACTAATTGAGAACACAAATCATCTTATTTACAACTGTGTTATATACAACAGAATTTCAAATTAAACTGTGATGTGGACATAGCATACCATCATTTTCTAAGGGAAGAAGATAACACTGATAAAAATTCAATTTTAAGATTTTATTCCCACAGTGATCCAATAATAATCACACTTCTCGCAAAACTTAATGGACAGATTTTCTTCTTGGTAAAACTTTCTGAATGCAAATCCACTGGAAGTTAGACACTATTGACTAATAGTTTATACGGATTCCTTCTTTTGTTAATCTGATTAATGACTTTATTTTTAGTTTCCAGCCAATATTGGCCGATGAGAGCTGCCACATATATACATCTTCAGGGGTAGGCCCATCCCCCACCATTCTTGCCTGTACAGAATTTAGGTAACCAGTTACAAGAGTCTAGATATCTTCTTCACTTTGGAGCCATACTGGCAAGTCCTTTTATCTAAACAGTAAATAAGGGAAAGAAATGAAAAGGCTAGCCCTTTTGAAGAGGCTGTTAATGACGATAGCATTTAAATTAAGTAGCCCCCTCTGGGTCTGTCTGATGCCTTATTCTTCTCTATCCCTGTTCCTTTTGGGAAATCACTTCTTTTGTTTATGTCTTTAAATATCGTCCATTTTCTGTTGAGTCTCAAATTCAATTCTGAATGCCCTACTTCTCTAAAGCTACTCTCTTCTCTACTGGGAATCTGTCTACAGCCAAAACATAATTATTTGTCTTTCATCAAATCCTATTCCCTGCAACTCTTTTCTGTTCCAAAACACAAAACAGTTTCTCAGGACATAAACTGATCATTTATACTTAATTCCACCATATCCCTTGCATCTTAAATATAATGGATCAGAAAATACCATCAGCTCCACTTGTGAAGGACATTATAGATCTGAAATGTTTTCACCACATGCCTTTGCAATTCTCCATTATTCTTGGTAGGACCTTTCACTGATTTCTTGTTCCATTTTCTTTCCTCTTCTATAAAACAACCAGAATAATTGTACAGTTTCTTAAAACTCAACAATGTCTTCCTTTTGCGAATAAAAACAAAAATTATAAACAATATATGTTTACCATGACTTTAAAATAACTAACTTGATGACAGTTTAAATCCTCTTTAATATAACTATGCTAGGGCTGGAGCGATAGCAGAGCTGGTAGGGCGATTGTCTTGTATGTGGCCAACTAGGGTTCCATCCTCGGCATCCCATATGGCCCCCCAAGCACCACCAGGAGTAATTCCTGAGTGCAGAGCCAGGAGCAATCTGAGCATTGCCAGGTGTGACTCAAAAAAAGGAACTATGCTATTATTTTTATATTATTCTTTAATTTAAAATTTAAAATCACGTTTCTATCACTCTGAGCAGTGTTTAAGTAGCCCATGATGTGCTAAGTTCCAAACCCAAGGTTTTCTTCCACAATGAATACTCTTAGTTTCTTGGAATACTCTTTTTTCCCTAAAATCATGTAATCATATACTTACATATATGCATATGTATATATATTTGCATGCAAGTATGTATGTATATTTGTACACATTGCATATATAGAATATATGTGTATATATATACACAAACACATACATATAAAATATATTCATATATAAAGATATGAGTATATATAAAGTTATTTTATACTTTGATATTGTTACATTTTTCTTGTTACAGCTTTCCCGTTGAACCCCCTGCATTTCATGGACCACGAGAGCAACTTCCGACCGAAGTCCACCATCCTGATGGAGCCTCGGAGGAGCCCAGAGAAACCCCCACACCTTGCTGGCAACGATCTTCACAATCCACACTCTGCAGCAGGTAAGATCTCCAACCAACAGACTAATCCAGTCCCCAGCCCGCAGATTAATCCAGTCTCCAGCCTGGCTTGTCAGAAACCCAGCCTACAAGGACCCACCATGCAGAGACCCGCCCTTCAGAGGAGAGTGTTTCAAGCGCAGGGAATGCTTGAGCCTAAGACACAGGTACACCCGGCAGAGCAGAAAACCAGCTTTCCCCATTGCGGCGGCCGGTAATTTGGAGGTAAATTTGGATTTACCTCCAAATTACAGTAAATATTCTCCCCATCCCTCTGAGAGAGCCCTACAAAGTAATGAGAATATAGTGCCGCGCATGGCAGAGCCTGGCAAGCTGTCCGATGCGTGTTCGATATGCCAAATCCAGTAACAGAAATGTTTATTTTCCTGACCCCAAAAGAGCCCTTAATATGGCAGCAGTAAGAAAGGCAAACAAGCAGTGCCTGATAAAATTTCATGGCCATCCTAGGCTGCCAAAACGAAGAAGGACTAAAATGACTGTCTGTACTTTCAATGTACGTACGCTGGCATCGGAAGCATATATTGAGGATCTGATGCTGCAAGGGAAAAATGATCAAGTATGACATCATTGGTCTGACTGGAGACGCAGGAGGCGTCAGTTGCATCATGCTGTATTTGACACCAGAGAAGAATTGTTCCTTGGAACATGCAACAAAAGAGGCATCGGTGGCGTTGGTGTCCTTGTCAACACGAACATGGCCGTCAACATTGATTCATTTGAATGCCTGACAAACCGAATAGGACGATTACACTTGAAGAGATGTGGCCCACTGCCAGCAATTTCTATCTTCATTGTCTACACACCAACATCCACATACAAAGAAGATGAAATTGAGAAATTTTACATGGAATTGGAGGAGTTCTATAAAAAAGATCACACCTTCTACAAGATCATAGTCGGTGATTTTAATGCCAAGATAGGACCAAGAAGTTTGGCTGAAGAACTACACATCGGGACCCATGGCCTAGAATGGAACGAACAGGGTGAGAGACTATCTGAGTTCATCATGTCCACCAAGACCATTCATGGGAACTCACAGTTCCAGAAAGCTGAAGTGAAATGTTGGACATGGGAATCTCCTAGCGGACAGTTCCACAATGAAATTGACCACATCATCTTCAATCGACGGTTTTGTCTGACCAATGTAGCTGTTGTCCCCAAATTCCAAACAGGATCGGACCACTGTCTCCTTCGTGCAAAAATTCTACTTCCCGCAATGGGGAGAAAAGGCTGCAAAGTTTAAGAAGAGAACTCCCAGAAAGACCACCAACTGGGAACTCTTTGGCACCATTGCAGCAACATGGGAAGATACCATCATTGACGACATCGATGAAGAATACAACCGATTGGTTCAGCACCTCCATGATTGTGCGAAGAATGCCGAGAGAGAGAAAGACACAAAAGGACGCCTGTCTTCAGAAACTCTTGAGCTCATTCGCCAATGTGGCAAGGCACGAGCCTCAGGAGACCAAATGCTAACATCCAAGCTTGCTAAACGGTGCAGAGAAGCGATAAAAGAAGACCTCAAAGACAGAAGAGCAGAAATACTGGAAGATGCAGCAGAAGCCGGAAAAGCATTCGCACTGCCCGCCTGTCCTTTGCCAACTATAAGACCAAGATGACTGCCCTCCGACGCCCTGATGGATCTATCACATCTTCCAGAAAGGCAATGGAGAAGATTATCCATGACTTCTACTCAAATCTCTTTGATAGCCACATCCACCTGCCCACATACCAAATTCCACAGGATGGATATGTCATTCCCAACGTTCTCCCTTCTGAAATCCGACATGCCATCTCGTCGGTAAAGAAGGGAACAGCACCAGGCCCAGACAAAGTCAGACCCAAACACCTGAAGAATCTGCCGTCGGTACTCAGCAATACGCTAGCTCAGCTCTTCACACGCTACCTGTCCGAATGCAAGGTGCCCTCCCAATGGAAAACCAGCAGGACATTTCTACTGTTCAAGAAGGGAGACATTCACGACATCGGCAACTATCGCCCCATCTGCCTGTTGTCCGTCATCTACAAGCTGTTTAAACGAGTCATCCTGAACAGGATTAGCAGAACACTAGATGAAGGACAACCATGCGAGCAAGCAGGCTTCCGGAAAGGATTCAGCACAATCGACCATATCCACACAGTAACCAAGCTCATCGAGGTTTGTAGGGAGTACAAGATGCCGCTCTGTCTCACGTTCATTGATTTAAAGAAAGCCTTTGATTCTGTGGAGACTGAAGCAATCATCAAAGCCCTTGCCAAACAGGGTGTTCAAGCCCAATACATCAAGATCCTTCGTGAGCTGTATTACGGATTCACCACCAGGATCTCACCATTCTACAAAGAAGTGATCATTGATGTCAAAAGAGGGGTTCGACAGGGTGATACCATTTCACCAAAACTCTTCAGCGCCACCCTCGAGAACATCATGCGACAATTAGAATGGGAAGGAATGGGGAGTGAAGATAGATGGTCGGCAACTACACCACCTCCACTTCGCTGATGACATCATTCTAATAACACCAAACATTAGCCAAGCGGCACAAATGCTGGCTGACTTTGACCGAGAATGTGGAAAGATAGGTCTACAGCTGAATCTAAAGAAAACTATGTTCATGAAGAATGAACTAGTTCCAGAGGCCCCATTCACTCTCAATGGAACAAACATCTCTGAATGCAGCAGTTATGTGTACCTAGGTTGAAAAATCAACATGGTGAATGACCTAAAACCTGAGCTGCGCAGGAGGAAGAGAGCAGCATGGAATGCCTTCAAAGGCATCGAAGAAATAGCTAAAAGGACAAAGAACCTCCGGCTCCGGGCACATCTCTTCGACTCCACCGTTCTCCCTGCATTAACATACGCCTCAGAGACCTGGGCCCTACGAAAGCAGGATGAGAATGCTATTCGGGTCTCCCAGAGAGGAATCCAAAGAGCTATGCTTGGAATATCACGCCTCACTCAAGTGAGAGAAGGAATCCGGAGTTCTGACCTCCATCGCTATTCCAGAATCAGGGACGCTGTCTCGTTTGCCAAGGCATCGAAAATCAGATGGGCTGGACATGTAATGCGATTTGGAGACAACCGCTGGACTAGAGCCATTACCGACTGGATCCCACGGGATGTCAAAAGATCACGTGGCCGCCCACCTACAAGATGGTCAGACTTCCTTGTAAAGACCCTGAAGGAACGGTTTGAGGCTCTTCATATTCCTGAATCAACCAGATGCCATTGGGCTACATTGGCACGTGATAGGGTCCAATGGAAATGTAACTGGCGCCCGCTCGAGCAAATCAATGGATAATGGGATTCAAGTGATCCAGTGATCAAGAGATTTTTCTTAGAATGACACTGATATTATGGTGTTATTTTACAAAATAGATATTTTTCTGATTATCTTCCTGGCTGCATACATAGTATTTTCTTCTGATTTAATTTTTCCTTATGCTTCTAAGTGTTTTTAAAACCGGCCCACCAGGACAGTGAAATAGAGAGCACAGAGGTGGAGGGGTTTGTCTGGTACTTAGTACAAACCACCTTTGATTCTTAGAACTGCATAACGTAACCCAAGCACTGCCAGGCGTGATCCCTGGGAACAGAACAGGAATAAGCACTGACCAAAGCCAGATAATGTAGGCCTCAAATGGAAAATGAAAATGTAGGTCTATTGGTTATTTGACGCTCTTGTCCTAAGTGTTCTGAGCTATGTCTTTTTTGCTACTCTGAAAATATAACGTAGAAGCACATTGCGTGTGACTTCTAAGGTTAGGGGATAAACATTAATGCAATCTCTGATCCTTTGTCTCTCTGAACAAGGTTGTTGGACTTTAGCTGTCAGGTGAAGAATCCTGCTACTCTGAGCCTCCCTGGAGGAAACAGGACTTAGCAGTATGACGTGGAGACAAACTCAAGTCATTCAGCTTTCAACTCTTAATCCCAGGCTCCTTTCAGCTTAGTGTAGAGAGGGTTTGTCCGACTAACCCAGTAGTAAACACCCAAGAGCTAAAATAATACTTGATCTCTAGAATATATTAAAGTAATACATTAGCAACTAATTAAGATGATATAACAATCCATGATATAGTTATAGTTCCAAATGAATCCAGTTTATTTCAAATTGCTTTGTTAGCACGCAGAGCAGAAAGGCTCAAGAATTAAGCGCATGAATACATAAGTGTATACAACATATATGGTGACTCCCCTTCCATGTAATTGTATTCTATAAATGCCAGAACCAAGTCTCTTGAACTGGATGACTTATTCAATTAAATCCAGCTAAGATATGGTTATATAATGCTCCACAATTCAGGACACTGGAAGCCTGAAACCAAGGTATCAGCAAACTGTCATTTTTGGAATTCTCAGGTTTAGGGTCTCTCCCTATTTTTCTTTTTGTACATATTCATTTTCATGACACCATAGCGTTGATCCTACATCTGTGTACCAATGACCTTGGGTGTCCAATGTGCATTTTATACCTTTAATAAGGAAATTTATCACATTAGATTGTAGCCTATCATCATGAGCTAGTTTACTTCTATCATGAGCTTGTTTACCTCTGTAAATACTGTCTCAAAATAAGTGACATTCTGAGATGATGGGGAAAAAAATTCAACATATAAATTTGGGGTATGCACATCACAACCCAAAACATAATACAATGTTCAGGATAGAAAAAATGTGTCTCTCTATCCAAACATCTACATTTGGTCCATTCAGCATCAATTATGAAGTTAGTTGCTCTCAGAGCTAACATATCCACAAAGATATATATATATAACATACATATATATACACACACACATATATATATATGTATATATATATATATATATATATATGCAGCCACGCAGTTCATCAATAAATGCTGTATTTAGAGGTGACTACAAGAGTATGCCACCCACACAGCAAGCCTGGCAAGCTACCCTTGTCGTATTTGATATGCCAAATACCAGTAACAATTATATTAGGTCATTCCCATGATCTAATATAATGGTTTGAGGCTCTTTATGTTCCTGGAACAAGCAGATGCCCTTGGACTCTACTAGCATGAGACAGGACATATGGAGATGTTACTGGAGCCCACTCGAGTCAATAGATGATGAAAGGGAAGATAGTGATATATATATAACATACATATATATAATCTAGATAAAACAATAACTCACTCACATTTTCTCAAATTATAAACATGTACATCAATCAAGACATTAAATATGACATGATAATTTTATATTTTTAAAATAACAAGCACTACTTTCATTTCACATTTCTCTTAGTCTCTATAGCAATGCCTGTGGTTTAACAAGAGCATCAAATTTGTCATCAGGGTCTGAAGAGACAGTATAGAGTTTAATGCACATACATGCATGAGACTGATCCCAGATCATTCACTAGCATCCTGTGGTCTCTGCCATTCCTGGTGCAGCCCTGAATTTGCTTCCAGCATTGCAAGAGTGGCACCAGAACCACAGAACCTGAGCAACACTGTATGCGAGCCTGCATCCTCACATTGGATCACTGCAATTGTTAGAATAATCACTGAACCTCCTGGGCACAGTTGGGAGTTCCCTCAAAAATACATGAAATAATAAAGGCAGTCTCCAGATCTACCATAAACCTATACATAAACATATACATTATTGTTTGGGAGGCCACACCAGGGCTTACTTCTGGCTCGGCACTCATGGCTCACTGTCAGAAGACTCAAAGGACCATATAGGGTACAGTGGATCATATCCCAGGTGACAGCACACAAAGTTAGTGCTCTGTCTACTGCAGCTACTGCAGCTATCTTTCCAATTCCTTCTTCCCATATTTTTTAAAAATGCTTGAATAGACAACCTCACACACTTTATAGAAGTCAGAGTTTACCACTTCTATTGTACACACCCTTGTAATTATGGCACATTCCTTTAGCATTGTAAATTATTTCCTGCCTTTGTCAGAGGTAGGAGCATTGCAATTTCAAATATGAGTCTATGAATATAATTTTCTTCCCATTGATGGACACTTGAGGACATCTTGAGACTTAGATAATGTCTCTATTGTCATTCCGGTTAAATATTTTTTCATGTTATTAATTTCCTTTTTAATTCTGCTTTAGAATTTTAGGTTAGCTAAGGACTGTGCAGACTTCTGGAGCTGTTCAATCACAAACTGAAACACATGGCCTCACTAATGTGAAGACAAAAGAAAATGATATTTGAAATCAGAACTGTATCAAGAAATTCATAATATATGATTGCCTGGCTCTGCACCATCAGAGTGCAGATTGGAAACATCTTTAAAAGCATTGAAGTAAAACCAAATGCAATGTTATTGGCTAATTTTGTCATCATCAGGAAATAGTTGAAATGTAACTTTCTGCCACTCTTGTCAATGTCTATATGAGATGTCGATCATAATATCCAAACCAGAACATTGCAAGGCACTGCTGAACAAAATGTTATCTCTAGGGGTGCATAAAATTTACTTGAATGGATAAAGCCTGCAGTAGTTAAAACATTAACGTGAGGAGTCCTAATTTGCAGGAATATGATTCAGGAATATGATTCAGGAATATGATTCATATTCCTGAATCAACTCAGATGCCATTGGGCTACATTGGCACGTGATAGGGTCCAATGGAAATGTTACTAGCGCCCGCTCGAGCAAATCGATGAATAATGGGATTCAAATGATCAAGTGATCAAGTCCTGATTTGCATTCAAATTGATGCCTCTTTTTTCCTGAGCCTTAAATATTGGAAATAAATTGATTTTGTTGGAAATGTTCAACTTTTTCACCCATCCACCTAGAGGCTAATTGTTCAGAGTACTCTCTAAAATCTGGGGATATAAACATTAATATAGTGGATACATTCAAATCCGAAAAAAAATATATGAAAATTACAGACTATTTTTTAAAGTTTCCTTTATGTGAAACTTTCATAATTGAGAAGTGGAGTTATCAAGCGTTGCAGAATTATTAATCTGAAGTCCTGAATTAAGTAGTCTAACTTTAGGTAGCTTATTGGAAGTCATACTTGAACCACAGTATTAGTTACTGGCAAAATTTATGATGCAGCTATATTCTCATTAAAATGTTTATATTAGAATAGATCAGAAATATTAAGGTTTACTTAAATATTCTCTCACAAGCCTATGTTTTCAGTATTGTGAACATTTTGCTGAGAAGTATATGCTAATCATGTTTCTTTAAGTGCTTAAAATAGTTCAACAGCACCTTGAAACAAATGTCTTAGAAAAGAAGGCTGTTGATACATGTTTAGATTACATGTTTTAAAGTTAAAGCATGCACAATATTTTTTCTTCTCGTAAGTTACAGCAACTAACATATTTCTAGATCTCACTTAGGTGTTAAATAGGGAAAGTATTGCTACATACTTCTCTGGAAAAGTATGAATTGTAAATAAATGAGAGATCATTAAAATAAAGCCTAGAAGTCAGTGAGTGCTTGATAAATGTTAACTGTTGTTCTGTTACCGTATCACTTCCAATAACTAAAAGATTATCTCCTAAATATTTGTTCAATTTCCAAAAAAAAAAATTAAGTTCTCATGCTTCTACCCCTATCCCGCTATCAATGTATTGGTTGTGTGCATTTGTGTGTGTTTGTTTGTATACTGAAATGTAGACAGAATATAAGCTACTTCACCAAAGTACAAAGTCATTCATATTTATAAGTTGGAGACATAATAGGAACTAGAGCTAAAACACTCACACAATAATATTTGCTCATGTTAATGAGTGATGACGATCACCAGAGGCAGAATTTTAGAGTCAAGAAATAAGTATTAGAAATTAGTTCTATATTAAGTTTGTTCTCACCTGGGTAGTTCTTTTCCCTTTTTGCTTCTACTTTTCAATAAACTTTTCTGCTTTTCATTATAGAAAAAGAAACAATTATTGAACGAATTAATCAATAATATTAATTTTAATAAATGAATATGTTTTAAAAGTTTAGATATAAGAAGAAAGTAAATAAGTGGTGATACATCCAAATCTTACAGTACATCGGTTTCCCTAGGAATCTAATGCTTAGCTGCAGTTTTCCAGCAGGAAGTTGACTAGGAAACATCCTTTGGATGTCCTTTGAGCTGTGATTCAGTTGACAAAGGGCCAGCCACACCATAGCTGGTGTGGTCCTTGAGAGTCGGTCCACTCGAGGCGAGTAGAAAGGGCCTTGCTATCATTACATTTGAACTAACAATTAGAAGGCATTTACCATTAGTTGAGGGGCTTTTCAGGGAGCATACCCTCATGCAGTTGGCAGAAGAGCATTGCCAATTTCAGGAAGAGACCAGTGCCTACAACAGTATCCATTGCTAGCCAAAATCCCAGTTCTGTAGCTTCATTTCATTGCCCTGTAGTCTTTAGGAGAGCAGGTTCAGAGAAAAAATTTGAGAGTTGTTCCTGACTCACAAATTTGTTCGAGAGTCAGGAACATAGATGAGAGATCACATAATATCATCTGAAAAATATCTTTTTCAGGATTCTCTCAGAATTGTAAAGATAATGTGAAAATGGCCAGGGTTCCAAAATCTCTTCTTTGATTATGGAGTTAAACAATGATATTGGTATTATGAGTGGAATTTGTCAATGAGGATGTATTAATTGAATTGCTTTGAATTATATTTTTGTATGCACAGCTGTTTCCAATTATGTAATTATAGCTTACAAAGCCAACAATAGAAATCATGTGTTTTTTTTCACTGTCCCTGGGAGAAAGCAGTACTGTATTACTATAAAAATAAGCCCTCATTATGTAAGAGCATAAAATGCAGAATTAGTACTACAGATTCTAGCCAATGAGGGAATTTATGTCAAAATGCTTCCTCTGACTGAGGTTTTTTTTCTAAATGATATGAGTTGTCTCAAAGGTCGTTTAGCCAAGCAGGTCTTTAAATTAATAACAGGGCTGCCTCATGAGCATTCAGTTAGAGGAGAGTCAACAAAAAAGTATACTTTTTGTTTGATTAATAGAATTTTCAAGTAAGCTATCTTCAAATCACCAAAAGTGCCACAAAAAGAATCAGCGCCACAAAAATAATTGACATCACCATTGCTTTTAATAATTCTTTTCAGACCTTATAGGCTAGTGCCAAGAAAAATAGCTCCTGTGACTTAGGTACTTTAAAGATCAGAGTGTGGCCCTTATTCTCTGTGCTCAGAAAAATCTGGGTTTGAATGATACGTTGCCACTTACTTTGATTTTCAATGATTTAGATAGGACATATGCAATGTACATCACAGTACAAAGTGATTGTGACAATGACATATTTTAAACAAATTCATTAGCTGTTATGCAGTTTCAGCCAACTAATTAATTAATTACCATTTATTGAACACCTCTACTGTGCCAGAATAGTCTAATTACTTATATGTATTAGCTAATTAAATTCACAAGTCAAATTCATGCCGTGAATACAATCATTACACCCATTAGTAGTTGAAGAATTAAAGCTTAGATAAAGAAATTTCCCAAGGTGACTTTGCTAGTAAGTGGTAAATGGACATTATTATTAATTAGCTAGGATTATGAGAGTAGTAAATAGTAAACATTCGATGTTTCCAATATAGCACCATTAACCGCCCTCCTCCACTATGACTATTACTGTTGTATAGTAGGAAAACATAATCTAGTTGGGACCATTTCACCACATCTACTTCTGGTTGAGACTTTGATTCTTATGGTGAGATTTAGCTGAGAAACACAATTTATAGTCTGTGAAACTATCAGCTTTAATTTTTTATATTTGCTAATTTTTACTGATCAGCATCACCAACAGAGGCTGGAGAATTAGCACAGATATTAGGGAGCACCCAAGACGTGTGCCAGATTTTTTGCCACTGTACCACATGACTTTTGAGAATTTCTGGGTATATATTCTCGGAGACACTGAAACATTGATTACATATTCCTGTTGGTCCCCAGTCCTGCGTGGTCTCACTATCTTTTGCCCTACTATCACTTCTAGTTAGCCAAGATTCACAGGATCCCTGAGTACTTTGGGAAACCCCAAAATAACACCCTCAAAATTATGAACATATTACATAGAACAAATATTACACTACCTAACATATAAGGAAAGAAAAAGAGTGGATTTCAAATTTGGAAATGTGATGATTGGACTTAAACCTTCAATCCATTTTTTATTAAGCATACTATAAAGCAGAAAATAACCTATCGATACACTATGCCTCTCTCTCTTTGTGTCTTTTTCTCTTCCTGTCTTTTTTCTCTTTTGACAGCTCATTTGACAGATTTTTACCTTATTTGCAGAAAGTACTGGGATAGCATATATACTATCTCATATATATATAGAATATAGTCTCTCATATAATATATATATATTATATGAGAGACTATATCGGTAAGCATTTCACTTTAAGTTCACTGTATGATTCTTTACTATTAAGATGTCAGCACGATCATGATCACAATCTTCCCGTTGATTATCTATTTGCTAGAGTGGGCACCAGTAATATCTCCATATGTCCTGTCTCATGCCAGTAGAGCCAGGGGCATAGGCTTGCTACAGGAACATAAAGAGCCTCAAACCATTATATTAGGTCATAGGAATGACCTAATATAATTGTTACTGGAATTTTGCATATCAAGTACAACACGAGAAGCTTGCCAGGCTTGCCGAGCGGGAGGCATACTCTTTTAAACACCTCCAAATAAAGCATTTATTGATGAACAGCGTGGCCGCAAGCTGCAGCACGAGCCGCGCTGTAATGGGCTGGTCTGCTGGATGGAGTTCTGACGAGAGGGAAGTCCAAATGTGGAAAATGGCGGCGCCCGTGGAGTAAGGGGGTGTAGTCTGGCTTTTTGTGAGGCTCTGCCGAGGTGGTGGGCCAGGGCTAGAGCCAGCCATGCCTCCCGACTGCCTCATGAACTGCTGGGCACAGGGAGAGCAAGGAACAGCTCTGCCCCATGTCTGAGAGTCTCTGGACCAGAATACCTGGGCCGGATTGAGGAAAAAAACTGCTGCAAGGTGGGTGTCGATGATCCGGGCTGTAATGGGCTGGTCTGCTGGGTGGAGTTCTGATGAGAGGGAAGTTCAAATGTGAAAAGATGTCAGTATAGTCATGTCAAATAAATTCCACTGAAGTATAAAATAGCTGATCCAATTTAAGCCAGAAGGACAGTCACTTCAAAAAGCAAACACACACTTGCCATGTGGTGGATTCTCCTGGGACAATTCATGACAAAGAATTCCTGGGTATGTGGCAATGGGAAATGAATTCCAAGGGCCAGACAGATAGTATAATAGGCAAAGTACTTACTTTGCACATTGCTGACCCAGATTCAATTCATGAATTCATGACACTGCATCTGGTCCCATGAGCTTTGTCAAGAGTGATCCCTGAGCACAGAGCCAGGAGTGAGCACTCAGCAATGCCAGATTGGGCCCCAAAACAAAAAAAAAAAAGAAAGTTAATTCACCACAATAGTCAAAGATTCTCTCAAAGGAACAAAAGTAGGGAAATTATTTGTGGGCATTGAGCAGATTCCATTTCGTATAAAGTTGATTTGTTGATCCAGATCAACTGATTTCGGTGATGCATGTAAGAGTCTAGTTTTAAGACACAGATAAAGGGAAACGGGAAGGCAGTTTTGGAGTATGAGGTTAATTCATTAGAAAGATGACGCAATCTGGAATCAAGAGTTTCTATTTTGATCCTTTTGGCAAAACCAGTCAATTTCTGGCACTGAAGTCATCTTCATGTCTTAGGCTGATATTTTGTTCCACTAAAAATTCATATGCTAGAATGTGTTGGTTTTCAGAAGTAGAACATTTGGGGAGATAATTAGGTCATGATTTAGAGCCCTCATTAATAAGATTAATTTTTTACAAGAAAGAGAGTGTTTTTTCTCGCTCTCTCTTTTAACCATATGAGCTTCCAGATATGCGAGAAATAAATGAATGGGACTTAAGCAACCCAGTCTATGGAAGTTTCCTACAGCAGCAGGAGTTAAAACAGTGGTTTAAATTACAATTGTTCAGTCATTAAGCAAATTCTATGTAAATTAAAAAGATTTCATTTATCAGTGTACCGGCTTTTCCAGAAGTGAACATCAAAGACTTTTTTACACCTTAGATATTTGCTATTTTCAATATCTTGCAAAGGACTGATTTGTCAATACCTTGGGATGCAGTTGTGCTGTGCACTTCAGGAAGAGCCTGTAGTTGCTCTGCCCCTTGTGTCTCTGTCTCTGGAACATAGCCGTCAGCCCCAGAGCAGTTCATGGGCTGGTCCACAGGGACTCCTGAAAGGAACAGAGGTGGGGTAGATGGACCCCAGCTTCATCTCCATGGAAGTCGGGTGACTTTAGCCACTGAGACCCATGTACCTGGGCTTGAAATCGGCTTCACTCTAGGTGGGGCTTGATGAGCTGTGGAGTCAGGACATTTGAAATGACTGCCATTATATGGTGCAAGGGTTTCCTCTGGCTTCTTCTGAGGCTTTATTGGTATGGTGAGCCAGGTACATCAAATTAGTAGAAATCAACCACGTTTCAGAAATTCAGATGGTCAATGCAAGAACAGAAATAAAGCAGATTAAACCTAAACCCCAACCTAAACCCTAAACCCCATCCTGAACCATTTTCATGAACCCCACTGCCCTCTTCTATTTGCCTGAAGACCTGTCCTGTTATAAATTACTCTATCCACTGAGGAGGAGAAAAGGAAGGAGACGAGAATACTTCTAGCCTGACAGCAGACTGGGCTTCCTGAGATAAATCCAAAGCCATGGCAGAGCCTGGCAAGCTAACCATGGTGTATACAATATGCCAAAAAACAGTAGCAATAATGGACGTCATTCCCAACAAATTGAGACGTTACTGGCGCCCGCTTGAGAAAATCGATGAACAATGGGATGACAAGTGAAACAAGTGTGATGCAGTGATTTGGAGAGTTTGCTAAACATCATCTTCATGTCCTAAGTTCATAAGCTTTCTACATTCACTATTTTGTATGCTTTGTTTACAATTTCTTATTGTTGAATAAAATATTTCATTAAATCAAATTAAATCAACATTTTAAACAGAAAGTAAAATAAAACTCAACCGAAATAGAAATACAACTGCAAAACCATACATTCATAAGAACAAAGTCTTATTGAATTGCAGCCAGGAAACTTACTTAGGGATATGAACTTAAATTGATTTTATTCAAAATGTAGTATTTGCAAATATTGAAGTGGTTAAAGATTCATTTCCAACATATTAAGAATTTGTCATTGGTGAATTGATGGAAAACTTAAGAGCTAAAAAGAAAAAATTTTAACAGGGAGTTTTAAAAAACGATCTCAGTTAGGTATCCTAGGGAAAAACTCAAGCCCAAATGCTATGCAAACCAAATGTTGGAAACTCCACTTCCCCCAAACCAGCATATATTTTCCAAGTGTTCTGCCAGCAAATGGAATAAACTCACTTGAATCAGAGCTAAGTGCTGCCTTCAAGGAATTCGAACTAGGAAAGGAGTCACATGTTCCTGAGAAAATACAGAGCAAGAATAAAAATGCTAGAGTCAAACCCATAATGAACCAAACTGAGTTTTCTTTTCCTTTTATGCACCAGGGATATGGAACCATTTTTGTGCCAAAGGTCACTTGGATATTTACAATATTATTATCGGCCATTCAATACAGGGAGATGGAACACAGGAAGTCAACAAGAATCAATATTCCCTGTTGATTATTCCCTGTCATGTAGCAAGCGGAATCACAGGATTTCATGAGTCTTATATGTTCCGTGAGCCAAATGGGCACTACCATGCCGACTGTGCCATTAAAACTCTGAAGTAGCAACGCAACTCCCAGGAACACAATGTTGCATCAGTTGTGCTGCTTTCAGGAAAGATCACTTTCCTTTTACAGATTAATTTTAAATGTATTAACTTCCAAGAATATCTTCTCATCGTCATCATGAGTACTTTCGACTTGCTATATTCTAAAGTACTCCTTTGATGGTGCATTTGTTTTATTCCCTCAAAGTATACACTATCCTGGTCAATGGCCACTGCTTCATTCACAGCTGGGGCAAAGGTACACTGGAGTGGGCTTATTCAAGATTGTGACTGTGCTTATTCAAGATATTAGACCTTTAGGAATTTTATAAATCTGTTGATATTAAGCAAGTAATTCAAAAGCAGTCATGTTAGGGGAATTTATATAGAAAAAATAAAGTTACAGAGGTTGATGCTTAAACACTTACCTGCACACCAAGCACTACCTGTTTATGCTTAGGAAGAAGGAAGCATGCAACTAAGGATGACTAAAGCAATGTTTTTTGACTAAATAAATAAGTGTATCTGTGTGCTGCCTTTCCAAAATATGATAAGCTGACTGAACTCACAAAATTAGATGAATAGTATTCTAAGGAGATAGAAACAGGTGAATATATACCACTCTACCTATCTCTAACTATAATCTATCTACCTGACTATATGTATCTATTATATAGTAATTATTATATTATATTATTGTATTGTAACATTATTCTTATACAACAGCTATAAAATTGACACAGAATCTTGACATGAGATTATTTTCAAATAGGATATGTTACTCTTTGGTGTCCTGTGAATAAAGGGGGATGATACAGGAACTATTTAGGAAATTATTTGGATTAAAGTTTAGATTGGCCAACACTTGAGAGCTAGTAGTTTTAATGAAGTAAAACTTGTGAATTGTAGAGAAATTTGTTGTAAAATGTCATTAGTACTGAAAAATGAGTACAATGCCAAAGCTGAAATGAAGTAAGAATGACAAATGACACAATAGTATGCATGTGTTTCTAATACAAATTTGGAAAAAAGGCATCAAGGCAAATATTTCACTTGAAAGTTTTTAATAAATATAAACAAAACTAGAATAGTAAGCCAGTAAATTAACATTCTGCAGACTTTGTGTAATGATAGAAGAGGCATTTAAAATATAATTGTCTCAAAATATCAGAATCATCATGGATAAAAATTGGGGGGCTCTGAAAACTTAGTCTTTTCTTTTTATTTCCCTAATATGTATGTCCACTTCCAAAATCCTGGAGTATATCAAACTTATTTATGATAATCCAATTGGTGGTGATTTCAAGACTTCCAATAGTCCCTGAAAATATCTAAAATTTTCACCAAATTATAGCTATAGATAATCAATACTGCATGCTCCTTAATTTAATTCAGTAGAACTCAGAATGAATACCAATTCCTAAAATAATTTGCAATGCTAGGAGCTTTGACTTTACTTTGAAACTGCAAATAGTTCTGTTTCTTATTTATTTGCAAACACAATAAAAACTTCGCTAAAAAGTAGAATTGCGAGTGTTTGGAAGTGCATTGTTCAGGTATTTTACTACCATTTATTTAATGTGGCTTGATAATATTTATTTTGATTTCAGGTATAAATAACTCTGATCCTGCACTCTCCATGGCCCATTTCTGAACACAGACAACAGGAAATAGTCATTCATCAAGCTACCTGGGGAAAGCTTAAGAGATTGCCAAATTATATCTCCAGTCTGTGTAAGCACAGCCTGTCTAAACTGTGAACTTTTAACTATGTTGCTATTCTTGCACTTAGAGGTCACTTTTATATAGTAACCTCCAAGTATTTGAAAAATACACTTTATTCCACCAAGGACTTTGTACATAATAGAGGCAAGAAAATTAATGCAAACAGCATTTTCTAAAATAAGTAATGCTTTTTTTCCTGAAAACATATATTCCTCTCTTCCATGAATAAAGCCATGAAATTCCCGAGATTTTTACAAAAGTATATTCAATAGACTCCAGTTTTTCAAAGTATATTCCTCCATTTCCCTACTGTGTGTGACAGAGTAGAACATGGAGTTACATGACAGGGTTCCTCTAGGAAATCATTTTTGTAAATCCTTTGGGAAAGTGACACCAGAGCTTTGAAATAGAATAATTAGATGTGGCGAGCAGAGTTACCAGCAAAAGATAGCAGGTGTGAAACTATCCAGCAAGTTTTATCACCTATTAAAATTGATATAGGAAATATTAATATGAGATATTATTCATAATAGTAATTATAAAACATGATCAATAGAGACCATTTAGCTTATGACAACTTGACTGGTTCAAGATATTTCATTAACATTATTTTGGGCTATTCTATGACAGTGTGTTTAGATGAGATCAACATTTGAATCAATAGATTAAGAAAAGCAGAGTAAAACACACATTTCTCCTAAATGTGGTGGGTCTCATTCAAGCAGTGGAAGTCAATAGAAATTCTGCTTTGCCCACATGATCAAGAGTAAATGTGCTGCCTGTCTTACTTTGAGCTGAGGCCTTAGACATTTTTAACTTATTTTCAGGCTAAAACTGAAATATTGGGTCTTCTAGGTGTTGTGTCTCTTGATTTTCAGAGTGGAATTTATACTTCTGCATAGAGTATGATGTCAGTTCACTAAATACTCCTTTGTGGTATAGATATTGTGATTCTTTGGTTTCCATGATCACATTATAAACTCCTCATAGTGACTTGCTTAATATCACTTGATCACTTGATCACTTGAATCCCGTTATTCATCAATTTGCTCAAGCAGGCGCCATTAACATTTCCATTAGATCCTATCACGTGCCAATGTGGCCCAATGCCATTTGGTTGATTCAGGAATATGAAGAGCCTCAAACCGTTCATTCAGGGTCTTTACAAGGAAGTCTGACCATCTTGTAGGTGGGAGGCCACGTGATCCTTTGACATTCCCTGGAATCCAGTCGGTAACAGCTCTAGTCCAGCAGTTGTCTCCAAATCGCATTACATGTCCAGCCCATCTGATTTTCGATGCCTTGGCAAACGAGACAGCGTCCCTGATTCTGGAATAGCGATGGAGGTCAGAATCCGATTCCTTCTCTCACTTGAGTGAGGCGTGATATTCCAAGCATAGCACTTTCGATTCCTCTCTGGGAGACCCGAATAGCATTCTGATTGCTTTCTTGGGCCCAGGACTCTGAGCCATATGTTAATGCAGGGAGAACGGTGGAGTCAAAGAGATGTGCCCAGAGCCGGAGGTTCTTTGTCCTTTTAGCTATTTCTTCGATGCCTTTGAAGGCATTCCATGCCACTCTCTTCCTCCTGCACAGCTCAGGATTTAGGTCGTTCATCATGTTGACTTCTCAACCTAGGTACACATAACTGCTGCATTCAGAGATGTTTGTACCATTGAGAGTTAATGGGGCCTCTGGAACTAGTTGATTCTTCAGGAACATAGTTTTCTTCAGATTCAGCTGTAGACCTATCTTTCCACATTCTCGGTCAAAGTCAGTCAGCATTTGTGCCGCTTGGCTAATGTTTGGTGTTATTAGAACGATGTCATCAGTGAAGTGGAGGTGGTGTAGTTGCAGACTATCTATCTTCACTCCCATTCCTTCCCATTCTAATTGTTGCATGATGTTCTCGAGGGTGGCGCTGAAGAGTTTTGGGGGAAATGGTATCACCCTGTCAAACACCTCTTTTGACATCAATGATCACTTCTTTGTAGAATGGTGAGATCCTGGTGGTGAATCCATAATACAGCTCACGAAGAACCTTGATGTATTGGGTTTGAACACCCTGTTTGACTAGGGCTTTGATGATGCTTCAGTCTCCACAGAATCAAAGGCTTTCTTTAAATCAATGAACGTGAGACAGAGCAGCATCTTGTACTCCCTACAAATCTCAATGAAGAAGACCTCAAAGACAGTAGGGTAGAAATACTGGAAGATGCAGCAGAAGCCGGGAAAAGCATTCACACCGCCCGACTGTCCTTCGCCAACTATAAGACCAAGATGACTGCCCTCCGATGCCCTGATGGATCTATCACATCTTCCAGAAAGGCAATGGAGAAGATCATCCAGGACTTCTACTCAAATCTCTTTGATAGCCACATCCACCTGCCCACACACCAAATTCCACAGGATGGATATGTCATTCCCAATGTTCTCCCTTCTGAAATCCGACATGCCATCTCGTTGGTAAAGAAGGGAACAGCACCAGGCCCAGACAAAATCAGACCCAAACACCTGAAGAATCTGCCGTCGGTACTCAGCAATACACTAGCTCTGCTCTTCACACGCTACTTGTCTGAATGCAAGGTACCATCCCAATGGAAAACCAGCAGGACATTTCTACTGTTCAAGAAGGGAGACATTCACAACATCGGCAACTATCGCCCCATCTGCCTGTTGTCTGTCATCTACAATCTGTTTACAGGACTCATCCTGAACAGGATTGGCAGAACACTAGATGAAGGACAACCATGTGAGCAAGCTGGCTTCTGGAAAGGATTCAGCACAATCGACCATATCCACACTTGCTTAATATATACTGTTTAATTTTTTTCCTCCTTTGGATATCACTCTCTAAAGCATGTAAGAATTTAATAACACACTTAATAAACATTTATTAAACTTACCTTTAAGGTACATTGAAGAGATGGAATCAGTAATCAAAAGTGTCCCAAACACAAAAGCCCAGGTCAAGATGGATTCACCAGTGAATTCTACCAAACCTTTAAAGAGGACCTACTCTCAATTCTTTTCAAGATCTTCCGGCAAATTGAAGAAATAGAAACACTCCCAAATAGCTTTTACGAGGCACATATCACCCTGATACACAAAGCAGACAAAAAAGGAAAACTACAGACCAATCTTCCTGATGAACACAGATACAAAAATCTTCAACAAAATACTAGCAAATAGAATCCAAAGAGTTTTCAAAAAAGATTATACACCATGACGAATTGGGATTCATCCCAGAAATGCAAGGATGGTTCAACACCCGCAAGTCAATCAACATAATATATCATATCAACAAAAAGAAAAAAAAACATATGATCATATCAATAGATGCAGAGAAGGCATTTGACAAGATTCAACACCCGTTCATGATAAAAGCTCTCCGTAAAATGGGTATTGAAGGAACCTTCCTCAATATAATTCAGGCCATCTACTACAAGACCACAGCGAGCATCATTCTCAGTGGAGAAAAACTGAAAGCCTTCCCCTTATGATCAGGGACAAGACAAGGCTGCCCACTCTCACCGTTTCTATTCAATATAGTACTGGAAGTACTTGCCATAGCAATCAGGGAAGAAAAAGACATTAAGGGCACCCGGATAGGAAGAGGGAGAAGCCAAGTTGTCACTATTTGCAGATGACATGATATTATACCTGGAAAACCCAAAACTCTACCAAGAGGCTCCTAGAAATAATACATTCCTATAGTAGAGTGTCAGGGTACAAAATCAATACCCAAAAGTCAATGGCCTTCCTATATACAAACAATAAAAGAGAAGAAAGGGACATTAAAGAAACTATGCCATTCACAATTGCGCTGCAGAAAATCAAATACCTAGAATCAGTTTGACAAAGCATGTAAAGGATCTCTACAAAGAAAACTACAAAATGTTACTTCAGGAAATAAAAGAGGACCTGAGGAAATGGAGACACATTCCCTGCTCATGGATTGGAAGGATTAACATTATCAAAATGGTAATACTCCCTAGAGCTTTATACAGATTTAATGTGGTCCCTATAAAGATACCCATGATGTTATTCAAAGAAATTGAACAAAACTCCTGAAATTTGTATGGAATAATAAACCCCCACTGATAGCTAAAGCAATCCTTGGGAAAAAGAAGATGGGAGGTAGCACTTTCCCCAACCTCAAGCTCTACTATAGAGCAGTTGTAATAAGACAGTGTGGTATTGGTATAGAGACAGAACAGTAGACCTATGGAATAGAACTGAATATCCTGAAACATACTCTCAAATATACAACCCCTTAATCTTCAATAAAGGAGAAAAAAATATTAAGTGGAGCAAAGAAAGCCTCTTCAACAAATGGTGCTGGGAAAACTGGGCAACTACATGTAATAAAATATTTCCAAATTCTTTGATGATAAATATGAACAGCAAAGTTAAGGTAGAGTTTAAGAGTATAAGAAGGGATCAAAGACCAAGCTTCTGTCACTGTAAAAGATTATTGGGAATTTGGAGGAACAGAGCTACAGTAATAGTGAATGCCTAAAACATAAATATTCAAGCCATTGTCACATGGCTCGAAATATTAAATAATAAATAATGTATTCCAAGTCATATATATGACATAAACTAGCTGGTATATTAAATATATACCTGGATCCAGCGAGAACATACAGTAGACAGGCCACTTGCCTTGCATACTGCCCACACAGATTAGATCTGTGTTGGCACCTCAGGTTCACTCCATCTAGGTGTGATTTCTGAGCCAGCAGTTAGCTCTGAGCACTGTCAGATTTGTTCACAAACAAGAAAAATTACCTAATGACTAAAATAATGCAGTCGTAAATTGTATAATACATTTCTATATGTTTATTAGGTATACTATAAACTTGATTTTTTTGACGTTGGCCTATAATGTGGAATAAATTCTTTTAAAAATATTTTATACCTAAGTGAGTGGGATGAGTATAACCACAGTCAATGTAATAATTTGTTTTTCCTTATGTATAAATACAGAAAAGCACAATTAAAATCTCTATCACTATCTTCCAGTTTATCATCTATTTGCTGGAGGCGGGCACCAGTAACATCTCCATATGCCCTGTCTAATGTTAGTAGAGCCCAAAGGCATCTGCTTACTCCAGGAACATAAAGAGACTCAGACAATTATATTAGGTCATTTCATAGAAATTTCTATGACCAATTATAAGTAAGCAGATCCTTTGGGCTCTCATAGAAATGACCTAATATAATTGTTACTGGTATCTGGCATATCAAATACAACACGGGCAGCTTGCCAGGCTTGCCTTGTGGGTGACATACTCTTGTAGTCACCTCTAGATACAGCATTTATAGATGAACCGTGCGGCCACTTGTGGCGCATGAGCCGGCTGTGATAGGCTCTTCTGCTGCTGGGTGGAGTTTGGACCAGAGGGAAGTCCGATGTGAAAGATGGTGGCCCTCATGGAGTGGAGAGGAGTCGTCTGGTTTGTTGTGAGGGCCCTGCTGTGGTGGCGGGCCAGGGCTAGAACCCGCCATCCCTCCCGGGGGCCTCGTGAGTGGCTGGGCACAGAGAGAGCAAGTAGCAGCTCTGCTCCATGTTGTAAGTCTCTGGATCAGCATACCTGGGCCGGATTGAAAAAAAAAAAACGCTGCAGGGTGGGTGTCGATGATCCGGGCTGTGATGGGCTCGTCAGCTGCTGGGTGTAGTTCTGACCCGAGGGAATCTGATGTGGAAGATGGCGGCCCTCATGGAGTGGGGGTAGTTGTCTGGCTTATTGTGAGGCCCTGCTGGGGTGGTGGGCCAGGGCTAGAACCTGCCATCCCTCCCAGGCACCTCGTGAGTGGCTGGGCACAGAGAGAGCAAGTAGCAGTTCTGCCCCATGTCTGTAAGTCTCTGGATCAGCATACCTGGGCTGGATTACATAGATCTATATAATCTACACATAATAAGTAAATCATAAGTAGTATAAAACCATATCTTTAAATATGAATATCTAAACTACAAATGTATGACATAGCTTTGATGATGTATGTTAAAATATCATTAAAAACGTTTTCATAGATTATTCATTTGTGTGCTCTACTACAAAGGATATCTTAGACTCTAGTTTTATAACATGTTTTGCCTTTTAAGTTATAAGTTATGAGTATCAACTTATCATATGCTTGATATAGACAAGAAGTAGGGTAAACACATGTTTCTGCACACACACATTAACATAATCCTATCACATTCCATAAGGACCAGTGAATACCACAAGTTGGTGTCTAACATGGAGTCAACTTATTAGTCTAACCCTAAATCCATGTTATTCCTAGGGAAGACTTATTGTGGAACAATAGTTGGAGTATTGTCTAATGACACTATCACACCTTCCATGTAGGGACCACCCTAAGCTTTTATCCCAATACTTCCCAAATGGTTCCCCACATCATTCTTCCTTCTACAAATAACTCTAGAGTGATTGATGCAATCTGAAAAGAATATGACTATGTCATTTATATTTAACACCTTCCATTTTTATTCTATAGACCTCATTCCCATGACCTGATGGAATGGTTTGAGGCTCTTTATGTTCCTGGAGCAAGTAGGTGCCCTTGGGCTCTACTTGCATGAGACAGGTCATTTGGAGATGTTACTGGTGCCCGCTCGAGCAAATCGATGATGATCGGGAAGACAGTGATACAGTGATACTTCCCAAATGGCTCCCCACATCATTCTTCCTTCTACATATAACTCTAGAGTGATTGATGCAATCTGAAAAGAATATGACTATGTCATTTATCTGCTTAACACCTTCCATTTTTATTCTATAGCTTTTAATCAGTATAAATCCCAAGCTTTGAAAGCGGTCATATAGGACAGTTGTGAGGAAGCAAATAGAATTGCTCTGTTCTCTAATCAAAACTCACCCTGTTCCACTCTATTATCCCAGTCATAACTGAACTTCTTTCACTCTCTGAAAGGCACTCACATTCTCTTTCCTGTTGAGTGTTACATAACTAATTACCACATATATATTCATTTCCTGACACATAGTCATGTATTTGACTTAAAGCTACCAACTTTCTGATGCTGTGTGAGTTTCCACTTCCTTGTCTGATAGTCATTCTACTGCTCATATTTCTTATGTTCTCCTCAGACATGATCATTGTAACTCAAAGATTCCTCATGCATAATAACAGTCCATTTTCTTACCTATCTTCTTAATTGATCCTTGAGGGCAAGCTGGCAGATTCATCGTTGTGAATATAGGCTTTATCACAGGCTCTGAGCACAGAAGTGGCACAGAAAGTATTTGTGGAAGGAAAACAGACTGAGTTTTGCTGTAGGGAACAGGCTCAGAACAGTATCTATTGTCTTGTTCCAGCTCCTTGGAATCTTGAAATCTGTATATTATCCCATCTTTTCTTTTCCATAATAGCCTTATTGATAAATTGTTGTCGTTGAGGCCTGGAGAAGAAGGTGGAGGTAAAATAGAGGAGGGAAAAAAAGAGGTAAATGTTCCGACTTATTTCTCATGAAATATGAATCGTGTTTCATTCTACAAAGTACTATATCAGCATTGGCTTTATATCCTCAAGTCAGCAGTTTGTGAAATGCATGATTTATCAGCTTATTTTCCAGAGAAGGAAACTGAGGCCCAGAAAGGCACACATACATCCAGGAAATGAGCTTGCTATCCTAAATATCTGATCTCCAAGATATTATTTTATTGAGAAATAATTGTGCTACTTCATTGCTTAGGTTTACAAATATTGTGAATTTCAGATACATCTTTTTATTAAACCAAGAGGACTCTTACTCTAGACCTTAAACCATTGTTGTTCATTGGGTACATATAAAACTCTTAAGTACAATTTTATTCCTTTAATCCATTATATCAGAACTCAAAGGTCAGGGAAATATCCCCTGTTGTATATCTACAATGCTAGATTGAATGAAAGCAAATATTTTTCTTTTCACTGACAATATATTTATGTCCCCTGTGCTACTATGCTTCTAAGTGAATTTCCATCCTAGTAGCATTGGAGTGGATTTGGAAATGAAGGAAAAAAAATGTTCCCCTCAGAAATCCAGCCCTGAGGGGAGCAGAAGACAAGACAGTTCAAACCAAAGAAAAATTTTAGTTCTATTAAGTCTGTTCCATCTCATGAGTTTCCCTTTGCTGCAAATCTCCTGACTCTCTTTTATGCAAAATTAAGTGTTTCCTAAAGATCTCCAGGTATTTCTTCCTGTCATAGTCCATTTCACCCTTAGCTGCTGAGATATAGCACTGCTGTTAATGCACTTGTTGCCCTCACCAAAAGCTGCATAGATGTTAAATCCTGCATAGAAATTCCTATGTCTGTTGTTGTGAGAGCAGAGCTTACCCATTCAGTTATCACGAGTGTTTTTTCTGTGTGTTAGAATTTTGATGTCTGCTCCACTGAGACCTGCACAGTCTAGTGTTATACACATTACAGCATGTGGTACACATTAAATATGCATTGAATGAGTGTAAGAATCTATGTAACTCTCTATGATTCATTCAAGTCAACAATTGATTAGCCCTCTTAAGGTTCCTTTAATGCAAACTCTTCTCTTCCTTGAAGTTACATCTGTCAAGATTGAGGAGTTTTCTTGCTTTTGAGTTAAAGATGAACTGAAATCACTCTTAGTGCTCAGTTAGTAACTCAGTTAATAATCTCCTCTGTTCTAATAAAGAAAATGACTAGGTCCACAAGTCTTCCTGGAATATTCTGTTCTCAATTGGCTCCAATGTCATATTTGGCCATACTTATGTAATAGCCTCAACTGACCTCTTTACTTTTCAAAGTTTTTAATGACTGGCCTGTCATCTTAATTATTTTGTACTAAAGGAAGGAAAAGTGTTTCTTAATATGTTTATTTTTTTGAAAAGTTATTCTAAATTGCATTAAGATCAAGAAAAGCCTGTGATTCAACCACCATAAATCCAGTAATATCCGCACATCACATTATATAGTGTTCATTCAGGATCTCAGCAATGCTAAAGCACTGGAGTGGGGCCATTGCTATAGTCCAGAGGGGAGTATGTTTACCTTGCACGCAGTTGACCTGGGTTCATTCCCGGTATCCCCTATGGTCCCCTGATCACTGCCAGGAGTAATTCCTGAATGCAGAGTCAGCAGTAAACCCTGAGCATTGCTAGGTGTGACCCAAAAATGACAATTAATTAATTAATTGATTGATTGATTGATTGATTGATTGATTGTTAAAGCACCAAAGTTTGTTCATCTTTAGAAATTTGACATATTAGTCTTTCTAGAGTTGGTGCCTCCAGGTAAACGATTCTTTTCGCTTCCTTCTTTTCTTCTCCTCCTCTTTACTTTCCTTTGCTCATTCTTCATCATGGAGGAAATATCATATAGGAATAGAGATAGTCTAACATTTTGATGTCTAAAGGCAATCTATTTTGTTTGCTTTGTTTTGGGGTCACACTGTGGTGATGTCAGGGTCACTCTGACATTGAACTTATTAATTACTGGCAGTGCCCCGAGATCATATGGGATGCTGGGATAGAACCTGGGTCAGCTGCATACAAAGCAAGTGCCCTACCCACTGTACCCCATTAGTGCTAATGACTCTGGCCCCAGTCTAAAATAACTTTTTAGCTCACAATTTCTTAGGGCCTATAATATAACCTCTCATAGCTTTTCTTTCCTTGTTCCTAAGATGGAAATAATGTTTTCATGAAATGTCACTTTTATGCTTTCTTAAATAATCTTTGATTCCTTTAACTTTATAATAATAATTTGTGTTAAGCATGTCCAATAAATATGTCTGCCTATCTATCCCTAAGTTCCAAAAAAAATCTCCAATTTATATTCATTTATTATTTACGTAAGTTAAAGTTACTGCACTTTTGCTATAGCCCCTAGTGCATGTTTTTGTTTCACCAAACTTATGAGTCATTCTAATGTAATGCATGAGTTACTTCTCTAACTCAGAGTAAATTTAATTGACTTACTCATTTAAATACAAATAGAGGGCAGTTTTATTAGTACTGGATTACAATTTTATAAAATTACAGTTTTAAAATACAATGGTTTCTTAGATGCACTAGTGGAGTTAATAAGCATAACAGTAAGAAATAAACAACCCTTTCTCTTTTATCATCTACCTTAATAGAAGTCTTTTTGAAATATCTCCCTGCCATGTCTAATAATGAATTTTCATACTACTCACCAAATCATGTACTTCCATATCTGGTCTGTATCAGGTTTCTTCTCCTTGGCTCAAAAGAAATTAAATCATTAAAAAATGTTCAATGAACCTACCCATAGGTTGCCATAGAATATATATGGGCTAGTCTAAGGTTTAGGTATCAGGGATCTAGTTCAAAATATCATAATTCTATGACTAGATGTATACCTTAAGTAACAGACTAGGAATTTGTCATATTAAAAATGTGATAAATACACTCCTCCTTGTAAAATAGTGATAGCAATTGAACTTATCTCACAATTATCTCAAGATTATGATATACACATTATGCAATTATATCACTTATGGGTCACAGAGAGGGATAGATCGATATATTCAAATTCTGACATCATTTATGCTCAATAATCATTAACTAGAGATACTTTTGTTATCTGATATTATCTGAATTTCAATGGTATTATTTCATTCATATCCCATAGTGTACACTTATATAATTTTCCACATTCGGACTTCCCTCTCATCAGAACTCCACCCAGCAGACCAGCCCATCACAGCCCATCTGCGGCCGCTTGCAAGCAACTGCTTGCGGCCGCTGGTTCATCAATAAATGCTATATTTGGAGGTGACTACAAGAGTATGCCTCCCGCACGGCAAGCCTGGCAAGCTGCTCGTGTCATATTTGATATGCCAAATACCAGTAACAATTATATTAGGTCATTCCCATGACCTAATATAATGGTTTGAGACTCTTTATGTTCCTGGAGCAAGCGGATGCCTTTGGGTTATACTAGCCTGAGACAGGACATATGGGGATATTACTGGTGCCCGCTCTAGCAAATAGATGATGAACGGGAAGATAGTGATAGGGATAGTGCTAGTGATACTGCTAGTGATAGTGCTAGTGCTAGTGCTAGTGATAGTGATAATACACTTATAATTCACTGGGCCTGTATGACTTTTCATACAAGAGTTCTTTTGCATATACAAGAGGGTACTAAAGAGACTCTGTGTATTCTGTGACACTGTTCTGAGTTTTTGTGCCTACAACACCCCTTTGTGATGTTATAGGACCACACTGCCTTCTCTATCCTCTCTAAGAACTTTCATGTCAGCTCTGTATGTGCAACTTCACTGCCATTCTGTCCTCCATAGAGACTTCTCTGAGTTTGCCTGTGGTCCTCTGGGATACACTGTTATCTCTGTTCCTCACAGTATATGACAGTTATTTTAATGAATACACAGGATTCACACACACACACACACACACACACACATATAAAGGTTTTGTCACTGATGGCAAGTGATCCTATGACAATACTTCACATGTAGACTTTCTTCTTGGTCAGTGCTCTCTGGCATAAAACTAGAACATAATTAGTTCAATAAGATAATTAGTTCAATAAGAAAGCATATTTTGTAATTTATCTGCCTAAAGATATGTAAGATTTTTCATATTTTTTTTGCTTTTTATTTTTTTGGGTGTCACTTAAGGTGCCTTATTTGGAGGTGTCACCTCCAAACAAAGCATTTATTGACCAGCAATGCTCAGGGGTTTCGTGGCTCTGCATTCAGGAATTACTCCTGGCAGTGCTTGGGAGACCATATGGGATGCCGGGATTGAACCCGGCAGATATGTGCCAGCGCGTGCAAGGCAAACACCCTACCCGCTGGACCATTGCTCCAGCACCAGAGTTTCATATTTTTATAAACCAGAGAGGTATCTTTTTCTAATCCGTACAATTAGCTGCAGGGACACACATATGACTACTCAGGTTTGGAGATCACAATAATCTTTAAATTCATTCATTTATTCATCTGTTCATTCAATCATCCAACAGATGTCTACTGAGAACCAACTTTGTGCCAATTTCTCTCCAGGACTATGAAGAAGCTTCCATTTTTACTATAACTGGTTGTGACTTTATTTCCATAAATAAATATCTGGATTAATATTAATAGCTAGGATGTTGGATAAAAGAGCTATATTGCATTAGTCTTTATCTTTTATAGATAATATAAATAAAAATAAATAAACTGGATTATAGATGCTATAATTAGAAATTATAGTTAGAGATTATAGATGCTATAGATGCTCTAATTCATTGAGAGGCTAAGGAGAATCCCAGGTGGTGGACACAGGTTTGGAAGAAGCAAGGGTTGGGTGAGGGGCCCAGAGCGCATTGTGAGACTGACTCTGGAAGCCAGGAATGGGAGGGAGCTGAGTCGAGGATGGTGGCGTATGAGGAGTTGGCTTTGAACTTCACCTGGGAAGAGTGGCAGCACCTGGATGAAGAGCAGGGATGCTATACCAGTATATGATGCTGGAAACCTACAGTCAAGTGGTGTCACTGGGACATTCACTCACCAAACCATAACTGATTATCAAGTTGGAACAAAGAGCAGAGCCATAGCTCAGGGATCCCCCAGAGGACAGCCTCTCAGAGCCTTGGAAGAAGCCAGAGGAACCCCTGCACCATGACAGAAGCCATTTTCAACGTCTGGATTCCACAGCTCATCAGAGCACAGCCCAAGATAGAAGCCAGTCTAAAACCCAGCTTGTCAGAACCCCATCCTAGAGAGAGAAGCTATTTCACAGACAAAAATGGAGCTGCTGCCAGCTCTCCCAGTTTCCATGGTACATCAGTAAATGCAAAAACTTTGAGTGCCCACATGGCAGAGCCTGGCAAGCCTCCCATGTAGTACTGGATATGCCAAAACCAGTAATAATAATAATAGTAATAATAATAATAATAATAATAATAATAATAATAATAATAGGCCTTATTCCTATGACCTAAAGGAATGGTTTGAGGCTTTTCATGTTCCTGGAGTGAGCAGAGGTCCTTGGACTGTACTAGCATGCTTTTAGGGGCAAAAGATGTTACTGGTGCCCACTCAAGCAAATCAATGAACAATGGGAAGACAAGTGATACAGTTAGAAATAAGTAAGTATATGTAATTGCACAAACATCCATTCATCATTACTTTGTATTTATTAGCAAATAATATGTAATTATATTGAGGTTAGGTATACAGGATTCATAGCTCCAAACTGTGTAAATTACAAATTTTATTGTTTTAAAATAATCCATTTTAACAAATGGATTGAACTTAAATATCAGTAAGCCATTAATAGTAATTTGAATTAAAGGGGAATATATTCATACTACTTAGAGTTGTAGCATGTCTTAGAAGCTCAGTTTTAAAGGAAAGTTTACGGTACATACCTGGAACTGAGGGAAAGTACAAAGTTAAAAACTTGTCTTAAGGAAGGGATGAACACGTTTTGACCAGAGGTCAAACTCTGTGCCAGAAATGAAGAAGGTATTTTATAAGAAAGGTACAGATCTTTGTCCAAACATCTCTCAAGTGCCCAAAATTTCTTATTTTAAATGTTGGGGACACATTCAAAATATTTAATTAATATGAAGACAAAAAAAAAGCCCAAATATGTATTAGTCTACAGATTATTACGTAACCTCTGAAATAAGAATTTGCAAATATTTATTATGAAGTATTTTGGAGAAACAGAGAGGTGAGTGGAAATATATAAATCAGCTTTGCATTATAAAGATTAATCTGGGTAAGTGGAAATATTGTGCATAGTAAAAATCCTTCAAAACTTGCATCCAAACCCTCTGAGCTGCTTAAGAAAAAGCTTGCAACTAGGTCCCACCTGGATTTTTGAAATAAAAACAGTTGGAGTATGTATGCAAAAGACTAGGCACAGAAGTGTAGGAGGGATCCCATAGGTGTAAGACCTCACTGTATATTATTTCCTCATTTTTAAACATTTTTATTGAATCACAGTGAGATACATAATTACAAGTTTGTTCATGATTGGGAGTCAGTTACATAATGTTTCGACACCTATTCCTTTCACCAGTGTACATTTCTTACTGCCAATGTCCTAAGGTTCTTCCCAACCCTCTTCTTTTCCTCTTCCATTTTGGGTCATTTCTTTATGAGACCATGAGAGGCAAATAATTTAACATCTCATTATTAAAAACTATAAATATATATCATTGGTCTTTTCTCCCAAGGGCAATAATAGCCCTCTGAAAACAGAAGTCTATGGAAGATGACCTGCCACTAAGGGGCAACTTTCTTTCTTTTTAAATTAGGGATATACTTGCTGACTTATTAATTCCTTGGTAAATACCAGTTATAGCATCCTGGTAAGCAGAGACTCTGGTAGCATATTAGAGTCTGGGAATACTTTCATTGTCCAGCTTAGGTCAGTGAAAATTTTCAGCCTGCTCACTTAAATAATCTCCATACACACACACACACACACACACACTCACACACATACACTACTTACATTAAAATTAATGATTTACGCTTACTCACAAAGGGAGATTCCATCACTCACTCTGCTGCAGCCAGGGGTTGATTAGATAATTTTGATTGAGTGTATTAAGATATAAGCAGTTACTTTCACATTAAAAAATTAATAAAATGATCAAATCCTAATTTTAAATCCTTTTACTGTCACTCACAGAACTTTTTCCATTTATTGATCTGTTTCATCCCTTCACTCTACTCATAAAAGCTTCACTACATAGAAAATAGAACGTAATAACAAACTTCAAAGTAGGTGAAATGCTTTTATAGAATAATACAGTCCCAGAATATTGATATTGGGCAAACATGGTCTAGTGAAAGAGTGGAAAGCTCTTATTATCAAATCAAAACTGGCTTCACTTAAGTGTGAGCTGCTGAGAAAGTTTGTTTCTTACAAATATGCCAACTGGGAAGTTGTACTTTGGGAAAATATGAATGAAAAATCCAGGTACAGTGTTACACAAATCTCATTCTTTCATATCAGTTGCATTACAGGCAAACCAATGTCTTAAAAAGCCATACCAAACACCACAAAACAAACAACTTTTGCTGAATCAATTATGTTTGATGCCAGTGGTGCTGACGTAAAAAGCAATGCCTGAACTTCCCTTTAAATGGGAGATTATTACTTTCCAATATATGATAGACCCAGTTCACAAACCATCCACTATGGACAAAGATCACCTGAAATGGTTCTCAAAGTTAAGAACTCCCTCTCTCTGGAGGGAGAATGGAGTGTAAGAGACACTGTTAGGCTAACAGTGCAAGGATTTTGAGATATATATTTCCTTTCAACTGGTTAGTTAAATGATAATGCCAAGCATTGATTTCAAGGTTGAGAGTGAGAAAGATCAATACTGAAAAAGCAAAGTCAACTGCATTTGTTCATTTGTATTAATTGAAGATCCTTACAAAGCATTTGTTAGCACTCCTAAAGCAAACAATGCACAAATCTTTAAGAATACTTTACCCCTCCTGGGATTTCATGAGATGTCAGACATCCAAAAGACAAGATTTTTTTTGCGCAAGAATCTTTGGAACTGCATTAAAGAATTAAATTATATATAATGAGCAGAGAATTTTAATCCTTTTACATCACAAGTTTTTTCTTTGTCTCCTGTAGATGGTTCAGGCTAACTGCATTTTGACAACATGACTTTTTAAAATCTGAACAAAAATCCAAAACAAAAACTTGGATTATTCATTGGTAATGAATAATGAAATGGTAATGAAACTCACATGCTCACTTTCTGTCTGAAGCTTGTGTTAAGAAGTAGATTATCGTATTTAAGAAGTAGATGGCCTAATTAAAATGCCTGGACAGGCCATTCGCATTCTTTGGGCCTTTGCATTTCTTTCATTCACTTTGGAAGAACCGAATAAATTTTCTCCTGTTTTCTCTTGAGACAGAAAGTTCAGCAAATGCTCAGAGGGCTGCATAGAATCTTTAGTTTACAGTAAAAATGTATACATGCTCGTGCCATATGATGAACAAGATTGCTGTGAAATTTTCTTTTTGTATCTCTGTTACCCATGACAATTCTTGCTTTTCCAGTCTTTCCCAACTGTGTAGAATTTAAGTTGTGCTTAATTAATCTGTTATTCATTATCATTTTCATAGCTACTTAGAGACTACTGTCTATATACATGGTAGCTAGTATATTAGGACTTCAAATGAATTCTCTTGAATCTGATCCTCAACACAATCCATTCTTGTTACCCATTTATCACCTAAGGCCATACATGCTTCAAGTGACAAGGCCAGGATTCAAATTTAGAAGGCTGATCCCGAAAACCCTTGTCTTAGCAGTAGCACCTTTAAAAGGTCCTTCTTTGATCAAACAATAAAGGTGTTCTGTGGCGAATCATACGTATCATCATTTGGGAACCCAACACTGACTTCATTAGATCCACAAACTTCCAAACCTTTCAATATAGCAAGAAGATTAGCATCTCTCTCTCTCTCTCTCTCTCTCTCTCTCTCTCTCTCTCTCTCTCTCTCTCTCTCTGGCCTCTTTGGGCCACACCCAGCTATGCTCAGGGGTTACTCTTGGCTCTGCACTCAGGAATCACTACTGGTGGTACTTGGGAGATCATATGGGATCTGGGGATTGAACCTGGGTCAGCCGAATGCAAAGCAAATGCCCTCTCTGCTGTACTATCGCTAGGCTCCCATTAGCATCTCTTGCTTCTCTTAGTCTGGGTAAAGTGACACGCTGTCACATGCTTGTTGCTAGCATTGCGCAAGCATGTCTGGTAGTTTCATACTGATCTACCTTTGCCACTATAGTTTGATCCCATCCAAAAAAAAAGTGCTTAGGCCTTTCTCATCTTTATATCTCTCCATATAAATGCATATCTAGTGCAGGGTCTAACTAAGGGAAAACATAAGGATATGAGGAAAATAAACAAATAAATCACAATGTTAGAGCAAACTAAAACAAAGATGTTGATCTTGCCTTGGCAGTGTCAATGAAACCATATCAGTTTTCGTTCTTCAGAAGTTTTATATTAGAATGGATTTTCTAATAAAGGAAATAACACTTTTCATATTCTATCTCATTTATGAAGACAAAAATTTTCAATTAGCAAGGTGACATTTGTTTTATTTTCCATATGCAGTAGAAAATGTTTTGTGGAAAATTATAAAGAATGATGTTTTCCAATTGGCTCACTGAAAACGCATTAGATTCAGAAACAGGAGACAGGAAGCTTTGCCAGGTAAAACTTAGATTCCTGGATATAAATACCCCTTACCTTCCAGGAAGGAATCAAGGACAAAAAAAAAAAAAGAAAGAAAGAAAGAAAGAAACTAACCAGATAAATCTTGAAGAGGTATTCTTGTCATATGTTTTATTTTATAATATGGAATAGAAGGAATAAGAAGAGAGTTTTTCTTATTCTAGTAAGGCCCTCTTTAAACACAATCTGATGCGGTTCTCAGGACTGGTATTTTTGGGAATAACTATAAAAGCACTTAGTAGCTCTGGTGAAAGAACCCTGCCGGAGAGTCTCTCCAGGATATAGATTAAGCACCCAATAAATATCACCTATCAATTGAACGGATAACCTGAGTTGACATATAGATAGTTATAAGAAGTTTATTTTTTGTTAATGCATTAAAATAGTACCCTTTCAGAACAGGACATAAAATAGTTGAGACCTTGCATCTAAATGAAATCTGTCAGAAAGGACCTTTTTCTTACATAACAGTATGATGCCCCCTGCCTTACTTTCAGGAAAATTCATTTACAATTATCTAAACTTTTATTAATGGAGGAAAAATATACCTCTTGTTTTTCTTTATTATTGTGTCATTTCTCAAATAAGTAAACACAAAAACGCCCTAGAAGCGCAGAAGGCATCATTTGGAAGATGTTCTTTGTAGACAGATTGCACCGCTCTCCTGTTTGTGGTGAGATCTATTATGCATTTCAGGGAAGACTTTGGGGAGCACAGGCTTTTAAGTGTGCTTTTATGTTCCTGTCTTCCTGGAGGAGAGGATGGTACCATCAGAATTTAGCAAAAGAGAAGTCAAGATGCTCCAGGGGAGGGGGTGACTTTGAGAAGGAACAGGAGAACAATTTGAATCCTTCTTTCTGAAAAGGATCTTTTGTCTCTTTCTTGGCCTTAAGAGAACTAATGCTCCTGGCCAGTGAAATGCAAAGCCCTCTGCTACTATGCAAATTATATATCTTTACTGAGGGCTGGGCTTGGAAGAGGGGTCACATAAATAAAGCCAAGTTTCAGGGAATTTTCAAGTGCAGATCATGACTGATGGAAATATTATCTCATTGGCCGTGGAGACACTGTTATAGGTTACCCTTAATTTTATTTTGTAGCCTCAATTTGGCAAATATACACTTTGGATATAAAAGGGTGTCATGTGTGTTTAATTTATCTGAAAGACTCACTCTGCTGACTATTGATTTTTTCCCCTTCAAGAAAATGAAAGCATTGCACCAGTATGTCCTTGAGCAATTGAAATAACTCACACATGGCTATCTTGGTTCATCTGAATAAGATACAGAAAGCACTAAAAGAACACATGCCAGGCATGGCTCATTTGTGTTGTAATCACATGGTGAAGTACAATGTATGTCAAATCACCATTAAATAAATGAATAGAAGGAAAGGGGTAAGAAAGTAGCAGTTAAGAGCAGAGTGGGATATAATCAGTGTGAAAAGAATAAACTATCCAATGACCACATACTTGAAATTGAAGATCAAGGAGGACTATGAGAGATGAGCATGCCCAGGAGAGGATTAGCACAAAGAAATAACAAATGCTTCAACCTGGGAGTCTCAGAGATTCACAAAAGAAACAAAATTGAGTTATTGACTAGGCACATACAGAAGAGTCCAGTATATAACAGGAGGATGGATGAATGCTTTGTAAGGTGAGGCACATTTACAAAAATCATGGAATCCAAAGAAGGTAGTTGTTGGTCTGTATTGAATGAAGAAGAGTGATGGAGAAAAGCCTGGGGTGTGTGTACTACAAAAAAGGATCTTTCAACTATTTCACAAATACAAACTAAAGAGCTAGAAAGCTGTGCTCAAGTGGTAATGGCCATTACTATCACAGTCAGAGGATGAGTTTATTTTATCACTGCATCACTGTCTTCCCATTCATCATCGATTTGCTCGAGCAGGCCCCAGTAACATCTCCATATGTCCTGCCTCGTGCTAGTAGAGCCCAAGGGCATCTGCTCGCTCCAGAAGCATAAAGAGCCTCAAACGATTCCATCAGGTGATGGGAATGCGGTCTATGATTGTTACTGGTATTTGGCATATCAAATACAACACTGGTAGCTTGCCAGGCTCTGCCGTGCGAGTAGTATACACATGGGGTGTCCATGTCCAGAATGGACACTCGAATTCGGTATTCCCCAGAGGTGGTGCAGCAGGTCCGCGGTGGGACACCCACGCAGACACGCCACTAAATGTACCCAGGACTCCCACCAAGACCCCCTGCCCTGACCCAGCCGGGTCCCCTGTGTTTTCCAAGTGTTTTATGGTGACAATGGATTGCTCATAATCAAAATAAAATGTCACTGAATCTCATAACTATCCCTAAGGAAATGTATATGTTAAATGTAACTCTGATCTTATTAACCTGAGGAGCACTGGATACCTGCTCTGTGAAGCACACTCTGGTAACTCTGGTAATGTTGAAGCTTAAGAAAAGAAAATAAACAATATATTCTCTTCATGACACTTGATCACTTGAATCCCGTTATTCATCGATTTGCTCGAGCGGGCGCCAGTAACATTTCCATTGGACCCTATCACGTGCCAATGTAGCCCAATGGCATCTGGTTGATTCAGGAATATGAAGAGCCTCAAACCGTTCCTTCAGGGTCTTTACAAGGAAGTCTGACCATCTTGTAGGTGGGCGGCCACGTGATCTTTGACATCCTGTGGGATCCAGTCGGTAATGGCTCTAGTCCAGCGGTTGTCTCCAAATCGCATTACATGTCCAGCCCATTTGATTTTCCATGCCTTGGCAAACGAGACAGCGTCCCTGATTCTGGAATAGCAACGGAGGTCAGAACTCCGGATTCCTTCTCTCACTTGAGTGAGGCGTGATATTCCAAGCATGGCTCTTTCGATTCCTCTCTGGGAGATCTGAATAGCATTCTCATCCTGCTTTCGTAGGGGCCCAGGTCTCTGAGGCGTATGTTAATGCAGGGAGAATGGTGGAGTCAAAGAGATGTGCCCGGAGCCGGAGGTTCTTTGTCCTTTTAGCTATTTCTTCGATGCCTTTGAAGGCATTCCATGCTGCTCTCTTCCTCCTGCGCAGCTCAGGTTTTAGGTCATTCATCATGTTGATTTCTCGACCTAGGTACACATAACTGCTGCATTCAGAGATGTTTGTTCCATTGAGAGTGAATGGGGCCTCTGGAACTAGTTCATTCTTCATGAACATGGTTTTCTTTAGATTCAGCTGTAGACCTATCTTTCCACATTCTCTGTCGAAGTAAGCCAGCATTTGTGCCGCTTGGCTAATGTTTGGTGTTATTAGAACTATGTCATCAGCGAAGCGGAGGTGGTGTAGTTGCTGACCATCTATCTTCCCTCCCATTCCTTCCCATTCTAATTGTCACATGATGTTCTCGAGGGTGGCGCTGAAGAGTTTTGGTGAAATGGTATCACCCTGTAGAACCCCTCTTTTCACATTAATGATCACTTCTTTGTAGAATGGTGAGATCCTGGTGGTGAATCCGTAATACAGCTCACTAAGGATCTTGATGTATTGGGTTTGAACACCCTGTTTGGCTAGGGCTTCGATGACTGCTTCAGTCTCCACAGAATCAAAGGCTTTCTGTAAATCAATGAACGTGTGACAGAGCGGCATCTTGTACTCCCTACAAACCTCAATGAGCTTGGTTACTGTGTGGATATGGTCGATTGTGCTGAATCCTTTCGGGAAGCCTGCTTGCTCGCATGGTTGTCCTTCATCTAGTGTTCTGCTAATCCTGTTCAGGATGACTCGTGTAAACAGCTTGTAGATGACGGACAACAGGCAGATGGGGCGATAGTTGCCGATATTGTGAATGTCTCCTTTCTTGAACAGTAGAACTGTCCTGCTGGTTTTCCATTGGGAGGGCACCTTGCATTCGGACAGGTAGCATGTGAAGAGCCGAGCTAGTGTATTGATATATAGTGTATTGAATATATTATCTTAAATACACTAGCCAAGCTTAAAACAGTTTTTCACAAAGGGAGAAAGAAATACTGCTCACTCATGAGATTATACTATTTACATGAAAGCACTGAAAACGGTTCCTAAATAAACAACAGAATTGATAGGGACAGTTTCACAACAGTTGAGGACACCCGCTTCTGACTGGACTCTGAAAAACTGATTGGAATGGTTATCTGGTTATCTGTAAAGGGACGACAGCAAGCAAAGGGGTAAAGCCAGGCAATGCTGTTTAGGAAATCAGAGAGATTCTGTGTGAATAACATGGAGTTAAAAGAATGAGCAGCTTCTCAGAGAGAGAATCAGATTTTACAACACAGCACAAGACACCAAGTTTCACTGAGAGTTAAAACGGTTGGAGATGTGAGCTTTGACCAACCTGGTCAAAGCATTTGTTATTTTATCATGATACAAGATTCGAGAAACCCTAGAGCTTTCATAAGAGATGAGAGAATGTTAGTTTCTAAGAGCTGAAAGCTAGAAATAATAGAGATATGAGCATATGTAAAAATGATAGAAAGGCTAAAATGTTGACTGGTTGCATTTTTATTTATGAATAACAAAAATTAGTATGTGATGGCCAGCTTCTATTTTACCTTCCTGACATTTTCTCATTTTGAAGTTTCCCTTCTCTCTTCATGTGCTTGTGGTGTTATAATAAATCACATAACTCTACTAAAGTAAATTAGAGGCAATACCAAGATTGGCCAACAGGAAAGTCTATGTACTTTGACAAAATGATTTTTTTTTCTTTTTTGGGTCACACCCAGTGATGATCAGGGCAACTTCTGGCTTTGTACTCAGGAATTACTCCTGGTGTTTGTAGGGGAACCATATGAGGTGCTGGCAATGGAGATCAAACCCAGGTTGGCTGTATGTAAGGCAAGTGCCCTACCCACTGTACTATCCCTCCAGACCCCAAAGTGGTTTATTTAAATGTGCACACAAAAGAAATTTGGGACAAGTTAAACCTCCCACTGATGTTTATGGATACTTGAGAAGAGAGGTAGCTGGAAGGACAAAGTGAGTATAGAGTTGGTAAATGTATCATTGAGCAACATAGGAGATATTTTCTTAAAAATGAAGACAACAGATAGAAAGATGATCTGGAAATGGGGAGAAGCAGAACCCAGAAAAAGAAATAAAGAACCAGGAAAAGTACAGCAAATTGGGTGTATGTCCACCATACATCTAACCTGGGCTTAAACCCTGGTACCAGATGGCTTCCTGAGCATCAACCTAAAGGTGCCAGTCAGTGCTGGAGTGAGTGTCCCTGAGCCCTGTGATGCCCAACCACAGGGCACAAGCAACTCCAAATCCCTTAACTTTATATTGAACCATCAGCCAAGTGGCTGCAAGGCATTCAGAGCATTACTTAGAGACTCCAAAATTATAAAGAAAAAAGAAAGGAAAAGAAGGCGTGAAAAAATTGATAATAGGAGAGAAGAATAAATGAGAGCAAGGAGGAAGAGAATGAAGGACTATGAAATTATGAGGATTAATGTAAAGTTAGTCACCTTGAATTAACGTGGTGGACATTGCACCATTGATGAGACTTTTAATCATCTGAAACAATGTTTAATTATTCCCTCTTAACTTTTTTTTTGTGATAGCCATGTATTCTGTATATGGTATATGTACAATCTGGCATAAAAAACTAAAGATAGGAGAAAGAAGACAGTGAAGGAGGGAGGCAAATGTAAGTTTTCTCAGTCTAATGGATGAAACAAGATCCCAGAACTACAACCAGGCTAAGAAGCAAGTCTGCTCATCTGGGATCAGACTGGAGAAACACTTAAAGACAGATCTCCCAGAAAGGTTTCCAAAGAAGATACCTAGTCCAGGTCTTTGAGGACAGATGCAAAATTGAAGCCCCAGGGACAAAGGTCACCTAGATTCCTACTGACTGATTTTTTTTTGGTTCTGAATTTCTCCTATCAGAAGTATTTTTTCACATAGGTGTCCCTGCCATATGGAGAAAATAATTCCTATTTATTAGACTGATAAAGAAAATAACTTATCCCTTTATATAATGATCACTTGTATCACTTGTCTTCCTATTGTTCATTGAAATGCTCGAGCAGGCACCAGTAACATCTCCATACGTCCTGTCACGTGTTAGTGTAGCCCAAGGTCATCTGCTTGCTCCAGGAACACGAAGAGCCTCAGACCATTCCTTCAGGTCATGGGAATGAGATCTATAATGTTACTTTTTTGGCATATAAAATACAACATGGTTAGCTTGCTAGGCTCTGCTGTAATGATATATATAACTATATCACTGTATCACTATATCACTGTCTTCCGTTGTTCATCAATTTGCTCAAGCGGGCCCCAGTAAATCTCATATGTCCTGTCCATGCTAGTAGAGCCCAAGGGCATCTGCTTGCTCCAGGAACACGAAGAGCCTCAGACCATTCCTCAGGTCATGGGAGGATCTATAATGTTACTTTTTTGGCATATAAAAACAACATGGTTAGCTTCTAGGCTCTCGTAATGATATATAAACTATATCACTGTATCACTATATCACTGTCTCCGTTGTCATCAATTTCAGCGGGCCCAGTAAATCTCATAGTCCTGTCTCATGCTAGTAGAGCCCAAGGGATCTGCTTGCCCAGGAACATAAAGAGCCACAATCCATTTCGGAATGAGGTTATAATTGTTACGGTATTTGGCATATCAAATACTTGATATTTGATATAATTATATATAATTATATAATGATATTCTGACTTAAAGGACGACAAAATGATGCATAAAACTAGAAACCAAAATGTCTATAGCTGAAAGCATTTCATCACTGTAAAGTCGTTCACTACACAGTCAATTCAGAAGTTTAGAATAACAAATAAGGCTCACAGATACGTTGAATTGCTGTTTGTGAAACAAAAAAGAACTTGGCAGCAACCTACCTGGATCTTCCACTTCAGGACAAAATCACAAGTCTTCAATCAAAGCGACAATCAGAACAGGGGTTCAAGAACTCAGTGAGAGATGAATCTGCTTGAGAGCCGACATGATGCTGGCAGGGTTCAATTCCCTCTGAACTTCCACTGTGGGCCTCAGTGTCTTCCTGCCTGTCAGGTCCATACTCTCAGCTCCTTGTTGTATGGGCAAGACCCCTAACACCACAGCTTGCTTCAGTGTAAAGCCAGCAAGGAAAGTAATCTATATGGAATCTGTGGAAAGACGAAAGTAATCTTCTCATGTAATGTAATCACAAAAGTGACATTCCATCAATTTTGCCATGTTCCATAGGTTAGATGGAAACTCCTTACCCTAGAGACAGCAGGCATAATAACACAGGGACACAGAAGCAGCAGATGGGAATCATCGACTGCACCTTAGTGCATCACCTATAATTTTCCTACTTACAAAGGAAAAGGTCCTTTCTGTCTTTTTATTAATATATGGAATGAACAGCATAAGAAGGCCAGAGAGCTAGTACAGGGGTTTAGGCATATGCCTTGATAGTGGCCAAGCTCATTGAAGCCCTGTGCACATATGAGTCCCCAAGCACAGACATGGAACTAACTCCTGATCACAAAGTCAGCAAGGGCCCAAATCATATCCCCAAGTATATGTAGTACAGAGAGTGAATGTTTCAAAAATATTAAAAATGAAATAAATGGAGGTGAATTTTTAAATAATCATTCATGGTCAGATATACTAGAAGATCAGAAAGAAGAAGAAAAATATTAAGAATTTGGGGAGTAACCATAGTTGAATGTTCTGATCTTTCCATTTGACTTACTCAGCTTCTATGAGGTTTCATGGTATATTCCATTTTATTAAAAACTATAGAGGTGTTGTTTCTTTTTTTATTATTTATTTATTTAATATTTTACTATACCACTGTGAGTTATACAATTACAAAAGATGCTCATGTTTGGGTTTCGGTCATACAGTGTTCCAGCACCCATTGATCCACCAGTGCCCATTTCTCACCACCGTTACCAATGTCCCGATTCCCTCCCTGCTCCCCCCAGCCCACCTCTATGGCAGGTTCTTTATCTCTCTCTCTCTCTCTCTCTCTCTCTCTCTCTCTCTCTCCCCTCTTCCTTCTCTTACACATTGTGGATTGCAATACATAAATTTGGTTTATCATGTGTATCTTTTTGCTTATTTTCAATGCTTCGTTCTAGGCTGGTATTGTTACTTTCGACAACTATTAGCACACTGTTCTCTTCTCTGTGTTATCTAACCTCTGAGAGGCATTGTTTCTAGAGAGGATTTATTCATGCCTACTCCAGTATAACCTGGAGTACTTAGAATGTTTAACATATTTATTATTTCTCTCTTTTAATTTGCAAAATCTCTCCAATTATGCTATTATTTTTAAGTGACTTTTTATAGCTGCACAGTATTCTATTATGTATATGTATCACAACAACCACATTATCTCAATATTTTTTAAATATCACAATATCATTATAGTGTATAATTATGATGACAGAGAAGTTATAGAACTTCCTGATAACTTGGCAACTATTTAAATGCTCAATAAGAATCGATATCTGAGCTGAGGAGTTATCTTACAGATCTATTTGCACAGGCTTTACAAGTGTGGAAGTCCAGGGTTCAATTCCTTGACTGCATGAGTACTGAATAATCCCTCGAAAAACCTCCCATGAGCAAGCATTGAGTAAGGTGTGCAGTGTGCCCTGAATACTGCCGGGCTTTGCCCCCAAATAAATAAGTGGAAATTAGTTTTGCTCCAGCAACCAAAGCCTCATAGTAATAAAGAACACATTCATATGATGAAGTCAATTCTACCTGTTCTTTCCATTACATGCATTCAATGAAACTCTTCATCACTTAATTTGATCACTTAACAACCCGTCATCTATTTGCTCGAGCAGGCACCAGTAACATTTTCATTTGACCCTGTCACATGCCAGTGTAGCCCAATGGCATCTGGTTGCTTCAGGAATACGAAAGCCTCAAACTGTTCGTTCAGGGTCTTGACGAAGAAATCTGACCATCTTGTAGGTGGGAGGCTACCTACAATATTTTAGATATTATGTTTGATATGAAGAGTTTCTAGTTTTAGAAACTCTTCCTTGATACATAACCACAGTCTGGCAGTGATTTCCAAAGCTTTGATCTAGTTTCTAAAACTAGAAACTCTTCATATCAAACATAATATCTAAAATATTCTCTTAATTTAGAAACTAAAAGGAAAAAAACAAAGAAATAAGGTGACACAATAATATTGGGCAGTAATTGAGCTGTTTATTTGAATTCAGGATAGTGTGTTGAATATTTACCAGAATCACTGCGGAGTAACAGTGAAAACAGAGTGTTGAACCCCCCACCCCTACAATATATATTACAGTTGGTTTAGGGTGTGGCCTGGGGTTTTAAATTTTAGTTGATTTTGGTGATGTTCATGCCAGTTGAAGCCCCATATGCTGAGAACCTCTGATAGAGGACATTCAGGTTGTATAGCATCAGGCTCCACCTGTTGAACAAATGTGAGATAAGTCTATGCGCCTACTAAAATGTTGAGCAGATGGAGCTTGTGGTTGAATTGCAGACAACTGTTTTATATTTAGACTCCTATGTAGAGCTATTTTTATTCAGGAGTGAATGTTTCAGGGTGGGTTGCGAAATCACCTTCCCATACTGCTGGTGCTCGATACTGCTCTTGTTTGAAGGTGTGCAAACTCAGGAAACTCTTATTAGGGATGTGCTGTGCTGTTTCTCAATTTCCCCTAAACAAGAAAGTGGCCAATATAAAACATGAGAATAAAAGCTACCTACAGTCAATCATAACATGCTTAGATAAGAAATTCAATACAAACTGGGTCTAGTTTGCAGAAAAAATTAATTTTTAGGTCTCTCTAGAAAGCAAGCCAGATGTACTTTATTACATTTTGCTTTTTAGTCAACATGCTGCTGTGAGAATTCCAAGTTTTTCCTCAGACACCCAACTGTCACTCCAGATATTCGTCTCTTATATACTAACACGTCATACACAAGAAACACACGGGTATTCTGAATAGCCAGATACGTTTTATTTTCCACTAGCACATACTTATTTTCCTTGATACATAACCACAGTCTGGAAGTGATTTCCAAAAGCTTTGATCATTGGTAGAGGAAATTAGTATATAGCTATATTAAAAAATACAGTTTAAAACACCTCATTTCTAGTTTACAAAGAATGTGACGTTTTACAAACTGAAACTACACATAGAAATAATGTATTGTGGCTATCTATTATAAAGTTAGAAGTTCCTTTCAAAGGAAATTGCTTTGGGATTCTTGAATAATTGCAACAGGCTATTCCATGAATTAATTGCCTGTGTTCTTTGAGGGAACAAACGTAAAGGTTGTGGACAACAACACTGGTACTAAATGGACGGTAAGGATTGCTATCATTCCATCTTATAAGTAAATGTATACTTATTTCCGTTCATAGAAAATAATGAAAGATTAAAATATATGTTATCTATATAAAATATGTTTATGCCAGCTTTATTTTCCATGGTGCATGCAGAGATTAGAAAGTATATGGAAAATTGTAGAATGTGAGGAAAAGCTTATTGAATACACAACGAATGGGTAAATTTTTTTTTGCTTTTTTGGGAAATCCCTGCAATGCTCAGGGGTTACTCCTGCTTCTGCACTCAGAAATTACTCCCAGTGGTGCTCCTGAGACTGTATGGGATGCTGGGGATCAAACCTGGATAGGCTGTATGGAAGGCAAACGCCCTTCCATCTTTGTTATCTCTCTTGGCCCCAAGTGAGTAAATTTTTTATAGTGTGATAAATAAAAAATGTTCATATTTAAGAAGAGCTTGGCTAGCTACCCATGTAGTATTTGATATGCAAAACCAGTAACACTAATAAACCTAATCTCCATGACCTGAAGGGATGGTTTGAGGCTCTTTGTGTTCCTGGGGTGAGCAGTTGCCCTTAGGCTACAGTAGCATTTGACGGGACATATGGAAATGTTACTGGTGCCCGCTCAAGCAAATTGATGAACAGAAGAAACTGACAAGTGATGCAAGTTACCTTATGTGTGTTTCTCACACTACGCTGTAGCTTTCTGAGTGTCCAAACCCTTGTAAATTTTCTAACTGTTATAGCTGAACACTAAATATGTTTTATTCAGTGTGCAGCAGATAAACAAAAGTTTTTATAAGAATATAATGGTTTAAACACTATTTTGAAAGCCTCTAAGTGAGGGGCCAGAGTGATAGCACAGCAGGTAGTGCATTTGTCTTGCATATGACCAACTCAGGTTTGATCCCCAGCATTACATATGGTCCCCCGAGCACCTCCAAGAGTAATTCCTGAGCCAAGAGCCAAGAGTAACCCCTGAGCATCGCTGAATGTGACCCAAAAACAAAAAAAAAACTCTTAATAAGGGCTAGAGCAATAAAATATCATGTAGGATGATAACAATATAATTATCTCTTCTTAAATATGAACATTTTTATTTATTACACTATAAAAAATTTACTCACTTGGGGCCAGAGAGATAACACAGATGAGAGGGCGTTTGCCTTCCATACGGTCGACCTAGGTTTGGTCCCCCAGCATCCCATACAGTCTCAGGAGCACCACTGGGAGTAATTTCTGAGTGCAGAAGCAGGAGTAATCCCCTGAGCATTGCAGGGATTTCCCTAAAAAGCAAAAAAAAATACCCATTCATTGTGTATTCAATAAGCTTTTTCCTCACATTCTACTGTTGTAGTAGCCTCTCATCTCGTGCATGTATTGATGAACCCGGGAAAGATCAGCTTTTCTGTTGGGTGGAGCTTTGATGAGCTGTGGAGTCCAGATGCTGAAAATGGTGGCCCTCATGATATGGGGGTTCCTCTGGCTTCTTCTTGAGACTCTGCTAGGATGGTGGTTACTAATTACTAAATACATGTATTATACTAAAAGTCGCTTTATTATGTGGGAGCAGATAGGGGAAAGATTTAGACAATGAAGTGTGAGAGTACCTTCTGAGGAAGAGCTCATGAAAGATGAGGACTTGGAAATATCATTATGGCAAGACCATAATGATAGAGAGTTAAAACAGTACCAGCTAATATCTAGTGAGAGAGCAAGCATGATCCTCTATAGACTAAAAACATCTTGAGTTTCAAATTTCCTGTTTTATTCTTTCTGCATCATACCTAACATAGCCCCAGGCTTACTCCCCTCTCTGTGCTCAGAGATCGATCCTGAAGAGGCTCAGGGGACCATATAGAGTATGCGGTATTGAACACAGGTAAGCCATATGTGAAGCAAAAAGCCTACGCTCTGTAATTTCACTCTTGCCGACGTTTCAAAATGTTATATAATGTGAACCATACTATTAGCTCCATCACCAACAGAAAATTTTATATTTAGGAATTACATACATCACATTATGTGGAAGTGTTTTGTTTTTCCATTGCATTACCAAGTACCAATTGCCAGATCAATGGTAACAATCATACCCAGAGTCAGCCAAGAAAGTGATTCATTACTACTATACCATTTAGCTCTTTAATAGACCAGAGTTTCTGGCTAAGCTAGTAGAGTTCCTAGAGTACTGGAAAATTAAACCCTTATCTTATACTTCTAGAGAGAAGAGTCAAGAAATCTCATGCAAACCTCTTTCTTAGGCAAGTAGATTGGTCTTTCCAGATAAAGAGCCAGTGTGGAAGCAATTGCTAATGATAGCACATTGGTAAGAGTCCACATGGTGTTTATAATGGTCAGCATGCAGACCTCCAGACCACTGTTATTGACCTGATCAAAGCCATGGGCACCACTGGGAGTCTGTGCTCGCACTTCCACTCCATAAATTTAGCAGCCCAAGAAGTTTATTACTACCCTGAGACAAACTGATGATGGAATGGCTGGTTGAGTTACTGCCTCAGCTCTTTCGATCTATTTCCAATCTCTGTTAGAGGAACCAAAACTGTGTAATGTGTCCATTTTTATTCAGTTCATGTTACTAAGACCATATGATAATGCTCCTGGAAGTCTGTGTGTGTAGCTTTTAACAAATTCTCAAAGGGCTGTGAGATTGATCTGAGGGTGGGGGTAGAGATGGGGAGTAAGGCAGAGAGAGAAACCGAAGTCTTTCAGAAAAACAAAAACCAATCAAAAGATTTTGAGTACCTTATTTCTGGTTGTTGATAGGTAACTTTTAAACCTGTATAATGCATTTTAAAGCAGCTTTTCAGTAGAACACAGTTATCAAGGTCCTAGGCATAGCTAGGCATCCTTAGCTTGAGCCAAGGAATCCTGGATTTAAACTTGGGAGGAGTTTGTGAATTTACACACTTAGAGATTATAGTACTGGTGATAATACCAATTTCAATTTAGTTATCAGATTTAATGTGTGTGCATATATATATTTAGAACAACAATGATTATAGCACAGAAATGTGTAGCAGTGCTTAGTAGTGAGAGCTCTAGAAATAGAAATAGCCTGTTTCTAAATTCAAACTATGCCACACACTGACAAGGAAATTTAACAATAGCCTGACTTTAATTTCTATATATAAATTAGGGATAAAAACATCACCTAAATCAAAGCCTGGAGAATGGCTATGGAAATTAAAGTATTTACATTAAGATTACACTTGTAACTTGTATCACTTGTCTTCTTGTAGTTCATTGATTTGCTTGAGTGGGCACCAGTAACATCTCCATATATCCTGTCACATGATAGTGTAGCCCAAGGGCATCTGCTCACTCCAGGAACATGAAGAGCCTCAGACCATTTCTTCAGGTCATGGGAATGAGGTCTATAATTATTACTGGTTTTGGCATATCAAATACGACATGGGTAGCTAAGTATACACTAAGTACACACTAAGTAAACACTAGGTATGTAATTCATAGCAAGTTCAGATATTAATCAATTTCATTAAGATAATTTGCTCAGTTGGTATCATAAATTGTAGAATCAAGTCTTCACCATCACATCACAAGTCTACCAGTGCTAGTCAGGACAGATGAATGTTAAAGTCCCTGATGCCAAGCTCATTCATACTAGAGTGTAACCCCTGGAGAATCACACTGGACAGCTACACCAGCACATATACTAAATGACACTTGTTTATAAGCATGCAATTAATGGTGATTGGCAGGAGGAGAATGTCAGAACCCAGTTCCTAGTACTGAGGAAAGAATAGGTCTGAGTGCGTAGGAACAAGAGTTAGTCTGGTTGCTAAAGGGGTCAAGGTTCTAGAAGAAAATTGGGCAGCAAAGAGGGTAACAACTGAGGGGCACTTAAATTGTATATATTGCTACGATACCATTCTTTAGGAGTGGGGGATACATAGACTAGGGTGGTAGGAAGAATAATTATGAAAATGCTCAATTTCAATTTGTGTTCTGTGTTTTATCTCCACTTCCAATCACTTTCCCCCAATCTTTCTCTGAGTCACTTTGCCTGAGTAACTGTGTACACCTGCATTCAAAAGAGAGAAATGCTAAAATGATGGCTCAGCATGTGTTAGAGGAAGAGAGGGGAGGGGGAGAGAGGGAAGGAAAGAAGAGTAGGGGAGAGAGGTTGAGGGAAAGGAACAGAAATGGCTAAAGGGTCTGAACTCAATAATTTCTATTCTATTAAAGGATAGCTGGTAGATGATGGTGGATAGCTCATACAGTACTGGTATTCTGAAGTAAAATAAGTCACTGTGGACGACTGTACCAATACTACTGAGGAAACCAGGGCTCAAAGTAGAAAGTGTGGGTTGTAAGCAGTCCAGTTGACTAAAGTACATAGCACCAACCATTTGATACAAGTTAGCATTTGCTATACAATATTGATGTATAAACTATTTACCATGTTTCATAGTAGAACAAGGCTGTTTTTAATTTTTATTTGCTTGGGATTATTTTGCTCATATCAGAGCCATACCTGGAGAAACTCAGGGATGACTTGGTGCTGGGAATCAAGGCTGAGTGTCTGCTCTCCTGCGTGTATTCTCTCCCTGAACCCTGACTGTTCATTAATGTCTCCCAGACGCAGGGATGCTGGTCTCTGCTGATCTTCTTGCTTAAGACTATTTTCTCTGTTTTATGTTCTTTGAAAAAAAATTCCCCTCAAATATCACATTAAGGGAACGTGATGTTTGAGAGGAATATATCCCATAATATATCACATTATGGGGACGTGATATTTGAGGGCAATATATCACCGCAAATGTCATGTTCAGCTTTGGGAAGTGTTTTTCCAACATTGTCACCCAGTGGCTTCCTGGAGACTATCGTACACAGTCCTGTCCTCACAAAAGATTTTTTATTGTATTCAGCAGAAATTATCGTAGGTGATAATTATTCATTAGTTGATTAATTTTTAGTTTTCTTGTTTGTCTTTCCCCCCCCAACTACATTCCAAGTTCAATGGACCAGATTCTTGAACTTGCTTTTCCCCTCAGGAAAAAATTATAGCCAACATGCAGACTAGATATTCTAAATGCTGACATTAATGAGTGAAAGAATAGGTGATAAATTGATATCATGATGTCAAATTTTTATATCATATTCTCAAAGAAAGTACTAACTTCAGTTTCATAGGGGAGAATGCAGGGTTCAGATAAATTGTAAACCATGCCAAATTACAGATGAGGTGTATATCTCTGAACTCTGATATGACCTAGACTAGATACACCAATTCCTTTTCTAAGTCTCTGTTTTCCTTCCACATAGTATATGTGTTTTGGTCTTCACACTATATGCACAGAATTCATGGACCATCCTTGGATAATTATGGTCTTTGGATAGTTATGGTCTCAAACCTTTGCCACTTTACTTATAAAAGTCATACGCTTCAACCAAAGTTGAAGTATATGAAATACCACAAAAAAGCAAATTCATTTTTGAAAAGCTCATATACAAATCCCTCTATATGTGCTTGCTTTTAGTTAATATTCTGTGAGAGAAAGAAAACAAGTCTTTCCTCCAAGTTGTATTTCTCAAACCTTCTAAAGTAGGTCAGTAATGCTGGAGTGAGAGCCCTCTGAACCTTGACAAAGAGGAATCGCTTAAGAACATGACTAGAAACATTAAATAATATGTAGGAAATAAGAAGATAAGGACTTTGAATGAAAAAGTGTAGGTCTGTAGAATATGAAGGAAAATGAGAGGAGGCTTCTATTTCTTGGTAATTCATTTGCTCATATTTTGAGAACTCACTGACTGTTCAATGTATGTGTTTAGTTATATTTTGAGTCCTTGACATCTACCAAACTTCTGATCAAACTTTGATTAAACAAAACTGAAGACTGGGGCTCTTACTCCATATTCTCATTAATGTGATGGGTTAGAAAGCTAAACAGTGGACTAAATATGAAGTTCACATGACCATGATTTGGAACATTTTAAATATTCTGAGATCACAGTGAAGGCATTAATGAAGTTCACCATTGGTGATTTCTTACAGTAGTTTGTATATTTTCTTACACACACTTAAATATTATCCAATTGAAGAGTGCACAAATAACTTGATTGGTGTTTTAAAAGTGAAATCAGTGTGGCATGATTGTGGTTTTATTGGGAGATGGGGGAGGGTGCTGCTATGCTCTGTGGTTTTCAGAGCTTATTCCTGGTTCTGTGCTCAGAAATCATTCCTGGAGGTGCTTGGGGAGCCATATACAGTGCCAGAATCGAATCTGGCTAGGCTGTGGCAAGGTAAGATCTCTACTTGCTTTACTATATCTCCGACCCTCAGTGAATTCAGTTTTTTATGCCATGTGTTAGAACACTGGGAACTTTATGTAGGATGTAAGTGATACAAAGTTAATTTCAGAGATAATGCTCTATAAATTGCTTGGATTTTCAAATATGAAATCTCAAAATCCTGTCTCCATTCCCAATTTCTGCAAAACTGTCACTTATTCTACCAAAAACACCTAACAAAAACACAACAGAAGAGGGGTATTTGAATGCACAAGATTTCTGTGATAGAACTAGCTAAAATCCATAAAGGCTCTGCAGGTGAAAACTGTCCTGGCATGACAGGAAGCGTTAAGTGTGGTGTCCCCACTAATAGAGAAATGAAGATTCATTTCTGCAGGCACTGGGGAGCCCGTCTGGCCACCCAGGAAATGAGAAAATGAAGTTTTCATTTAGTTGGTGCCTCAGTTTTCAGGCACATAGGTCAGTGGAGATGGGGCAGCATAAAGCCAGTCAGAGGCACGGGAAATTTCTCCCCCTATTTCCTGAGTGACCTCATGTGACTTTCCCTCCCCTGCTGCCTGCCCTATCCTTTAAAACTACACATGGTACTAAACAAATGGGTCTCTTCAGAGTCACTTAGCTGAACTAATCAGCACTCTAATCTGGTTCAAAGTGAAGGCTCCATTCTCCAGAAGAGGGGTGGTGACGGCTTTCTTACCCTCCCCTAGGAAGCCGGGTCACCTAGAGGAACTTGTCCTCTGTTCCTTCACTCAGGCAAGAAATTGCACCTCTGACACATTGTCATCTTATTCTTCTTCCTATGAGCTCATTTTACTTGTGTGTCTTTTTCCTTCTGTGTTCGTGGCTTATCCCATGCCAGCTAGAAATGTGTTCAGTTCCTGTGCTTATATGAAGTGAACTCACAGGCTCTTTGGAACAGTGTCTAGTTGGGGGAAAAATTGCTGGGTGGAGAGAGGGCTGCTTGTTAGCTAGAAACACACACTTTGATGAACCTTGACTGGAGGAGGGCATTTCTATAATCAATGAGAGGACAGAGTCACTGCTATCAACAATTAGTCATTAGGGCTCCTAATGTGCTGATGAAGTTTGCACACAGGATTGAGAAAGGGAAGACAGTGCAACACAGAGATTTGCATTAAATTTTCAAACTTTGAATTTTGCTCTATTATTCGTGGATCTCTAAAATAGACTACATTATTTAAAACCCATGTGAGGTCTTCACTTTTTAAAAACATGTCAAAATTTCCTAGAAATTCTGTGCTATTAGACTGATAGCAGATCTAACTAGATCTTCTTGCACTGATTTCAAGAACTGCATCTCACACAGTGGTTGGATTGTGATATCATCTTATAACCACCACCATCCTGGGTGCTTAGAGGTGTTGAAAGTGAAGCTTATGTGTAGACCTAGTGAAAAATGGAAAATGATGAAAATGAAGCTCAGGAGGATTAAGGAGTTTTCTTTCCAAAGTCAATTTATAACAACATAAGTCAGGAGTACGGATTGGAACTAGATTTATTGGTGCAATGCCCTAGTACTCTGAAATCTTTTACAGTCCTAGAGATATGGGGCGATAGGGAACTTTCAAAGGGGGCTTGGCAAGTCACATGAACAACAAGAAGACTCTCTGATAACAGCCTCAGGTTTCAGCTCCTGTGCCCTTGAAAAATAAAAATATGTGTCAGACTGATGAGAGGACCTTCTCCTACTGTTGCCAAATACGATAATGTATTTATTCTCAAAGAGAAGCATTTTGCTATTTGTAACAAATGCCTCAACAAGTTCCCCCAAACCAAGAGTTCCTCCCCAACATGTTCTCCCCACATGATAGCAATATTTTCAACAATAATTTTGACCTGAACATACATTAATGTCTTAATTCTATTCATCTGAGAGAATCGCATGCCAGGTCTGATTAGATTTTTATGAGGCACTTTTCGAATCACACTTTATCCATGCTCCTGACTGAGTACCTAGTTGTGCAAGAATAAGTATGATTATACACAGACATGGAGTGCTACGCTAATTGTTTAAAATCCTTTAAATAGCCAAAGAAGAAAAGTATGCTCCACCCTGCAAAGGACAGGGCACTCAACGGACCTTCAAAAGCAATAGCTAATTACAAAAGATATGTCGTTATAAAACCAAGCTTGATAATAGCTTCATTACTACTTATAGTAAGAAAAGATGGTTCACTAACAATTATCTGACTCTTTTGTATTCATATTATCAAGGATTTGTATATTTAATAAAAAAAAAGAAAAATAAGCCTGGAAATATGTTTCAAAGATCCAGTGGCTTGCACATCATCTACTGAAATTTAGTTACTATAGCACCATAGAAAATCATCAAATTTCTGCCAGGCAAGCAAACTCTCTACAGATATTTTCCAATATACCTTGAACATTCCAAAATGTTAGGGTCTTTTATGGACGAGGCCCGGGGGGTGGAAACTCCCAGTAGTGTTTGGTACTTACTTCTGGCTCTTCATTCAGAGATCACTCCTAGCAGTGTCTAGGACCTTATGGAGTGCTGAGGACCCAATCTGGGAGTCCACCAGGTCCAACAATCATCTTATCCTCTGCACTACCTCTTTGCTTCCCAGTGGGGTCATTGCCATGAAAGGTGAATGAACACGGATCAATATAGTTAGGTCTATGTATTCCCTTGGATGTGGCAGCCATGTAACTCAAGCAATGGTGATATCACTACACTCTGATTTTCCCTGGTTCATGGGTTCCACAGTATTTATTGGATGGACTGTTTCTTGCAGATATTATGATGCATTGCAAGTTAATAATGCCGTTTAAAAATATGCTCAACAGACCTTTATTTTTCATTCCATGTTATGATTGATAGCAATATATAGTTATTTATCTGGAGGTAAAAATAGTGATAAATCAGAGCTAGACTAAAATTCTCTGAGGATTTCTCCCACAACTCCCAGATATAAAAAGGCAAGATAGTCTCTATTGTTTTTCTATTTTGTATAGTTTCATTTTTAACATTGTCAATGAAACTGTCAGAATGACTCTCCAATATGAGAGATAGATTTATTTCAGGGGAAAAAGCAGAAATTTCATAGGGGATTTCATTTCATGATTTATTCCTGAGAAGCTATTTTCTGATTCTATAATTATACAACTTATGTGAACGCAGAGACTTTATTTTTCTGTATATTTGTAAAACACAATATACAATGATTATAGAAATGTGGGAAATATGAAAAAGATTAAAAGAAAGTAATATTTCACAATATTATATAAACTGTTGATAATGCTGGAGTGCTTTCTAATCATTGTTACAAATATTTTTGATATATTTTTTGAGGGGAAACAACTGATAGGGCTTAGGGACAACATGGTGCTAAAAACAGACAATATGTTTTCATATTCAAATCATTTGCTTCTGCTATTTGAGCATTGTCTAGTCGTACACCAATGCGCATTATTAACCAATGTCAATAAATATTATGTTTAATAAAAATAATATCCAATGGGTTAACCATATATTATTTATGTTAAATATTTAAAGTGAGTTCCAATCTTATGTTAATATAGAAATTATAACTGACATTCTCTGTATAAATCTTCCAGTATTTATTTTGAATACATTCCTAGATGATAAATACAGTCAAATGTTCTTCATTTTAAAAAATTCTAAGAACTCAAACCAAATCAATTTTCAAATCAAATTATTTCATTGTAATTAGTATATCTCTCCTTCAATACCCTTTCCCTTATCCATTTCTCCCTTTTTTTAACTTATGTTTTATCACCCTACATAATACTTTTGATCAAAATAATTCAGGATTATGGTTCTGCAATGAAATAACAATGCTATCTCTTTGAGCACTCATGCCTCCATTCTCAAATATATTGCCATCACTAACTTCTAGACATGTAATTAAAACATCACCATGGTACCATGAAGTTTATTTTTCTCAGTGGTTGAGTCCAAAATTACCTTGAAATTTCATATGATGAAAACTTCTGACTTCAGCACAAATTTCATTTATAGTCCTCTTGGCCATGTAGTGTTATTTCTTCCCATGATCCTAATTCTTTAGAGGTGCTGCTTTATTGCAGTATAAGAGTTAAATCTGTTGCAACCTCCATATCTGACCATGTGGTTTGAACTTCTCATTCATTATCTTGCTTAACCCAGGAAGTGTTGTGAAAAATATACCTATATTTTGTTCTCATTTTACACATGGAAAAAAAAGGATTGGAAATCCTAAGTCATTTCCCTCTTATACTCACACTTTTAGGAGATAGGAATTGAGCTGGCCCTTTTCTTTATAAAGACTATCTTAGTTAACTGGTTTGGCATTTAAAACCAAGAGTCAAGTCAGTTCCACTAGGACCATGTGTAGAGACCTTTGTTCTAGCTGTCTTTGGTTCCTCTACATATAGTATCTGATATTTCCAGTCTGTTTTCTTCAGTACATGTCTGATGTCTGGCCTCAGGTGGCTGTCATAGACAGGAGGTTCAGCTGATCTCCTCTACCATATATGGTCTTTCCATGGGGCTGAGCCTCAGAACATCACAGTGATCTCAGAAAAGCCAAAAGCTTGTGTATAATAAAATACGAAATCTGGTTCTTGTGACATACCCTCAGAAGTCACACAACCCCATTTGTACTGCTTTTGTTGGCATAAAAAGAGTTACATACTATTTGAGAAAAAACAAATAAAATTTAAGAAACACTTATTTCCCCCATGTAAATTTGTGGTCATTTCATCCAAAATAATTTTTCAACTTCCCCTTGCCTGAAGAACTCATACTTTTCAAAACTATTCCTGTGTCCTACTATCCATTGGAAGGGATGTTTTTCCCAATACTGCCAGCATTCATTACATTTTAACAAAATATAGAGTTCTGCAGAGAATAAAGGATACGGGGTAGTACTCCTAGTAGCCAAATTCAGGTTCCACGTTGCCTTTCCAAGAGTGAGAAACTTTGCAATAGTACTTTCATGGTTCAATGCCCTCCTCATTCCCTTGCCTCCTTCTATTCCTATAATTTATTTTCTTATTCTCTGTCTTCTCCATTCCCATAAATATCAACATTAATCGGTGAAAACTCATGAGTGGTTTTAGTCTAGGCTCTCTCAGTACCCGTCTTCTTGACAACAGGAACTGCTGTACTCAAAGTTAGAGTTCCCTCCTTTTCCATGTTGCCTAGTAAAGAAAATGCTTAGGGCAGTAAAACAGAAGCCATTCTTGGTTGTCATTTTGACTGAGACAGGTGAAAAGTACTTAATTCCACTAGCAATTTTCACACCTTTGGATATAAGTCAATTGTCTCTGTTTTGCTATATATGTGATTTTGATACTCTTTTTTAATTGTCATAGAGTCTGGCTTAAAGAACGAGGTGAGTAATTGATTCCCTCGTATTTCATTATATGGCAAGTTGGCCTAAGATCAACTGCAATTTATCTTATAGTGGTGAGAATGCAAAATTGAATACATTAGGTTTATTGTTTTTTATCAATGTGTAATTTTGATCAATGTGAAATTTATTTTAATGTGCAATTTTCATGTGTATCACTATGTGTTTTATCAATGCGGTGCTGGGGAATGAACCCAGGACCGCTCACATCCCTAACCTCTAGAAGCAAGAAGAGCTTTGGGTTCCTGATTCAAAGCATCTGACCTGAAGTGGGTGATTTGCTGTTATACTGTTACCCTGTTATGCAAGACTCTACTACAGACACACCTGCGCATGTCTGCACACACATGTACACACGCTCAACTCAATACACCAGACAATTCAATACACCCAACACCCACACACTCAACACAAACTCAATATATACATAGTAGGACACAAAATTCACAAGTGCACCCAGATGTTTAATACACACACTCAACAGGGCAGAGCCTGGAAACTTACCTGTGTTGTATTTGATATATGAAAAACAGTAACAATAAAAATAGACCTCATTCCCAGGAGCTGAAAGAATGGTTTGAGGCTCTTCATGTTCCTGGAGCGAACAGATGCCCTGGGACTACACTAGCACACAACAGGGATGAATGGAGACATTACTGGTGCCCCTAGAGAAAAATCGATGAATGACAGGAAGACAGGTGATACAAGTGATAAATCAATGTGTAAATAGAAAATGACATTTGTTGATTTCAATGCTATGACTTTTATAATTATTCTTTGGTTTATTTAAAAACATGATGGGATGTAAAACTAATCATTATAATTTCCAAACTTAAGTCAAACATTATACTGGTATACTAGGTTTTCTACCTTGATTCAAAAAATATTACTTTTGTTTTACTACTAAGAAGGAATTGAGACATTAAATCTTTAACTTTAAAATGGAGACTTAATTAGAAGTACATTCTTTATCTGAAATGACCATGTTTTTCTTTCAGTATTGCGCCATTGTAACAAAATTAAGTTTTAGGGAAACAGAAACTCTAAAAGCATCCTTGGGGGGCAGGAGGGGATTTCCAATTAGAGATGAAAATATATATGAATATACCCATACATACAAATGAGAGTGTTCTAATATTTTATTTATAGTCATATATTTCTTTCATAAATAAGATTTCACTTAGCTTCTTTGTGTTTTAATCTTTGTCAGTTTGTAATATCAGTATTTTGTTAGTTTCCTAAAATGAATTTGACAGTTTTCCACTGGAAATAATGTTTTGATTAGATTCCTTAAGCATATTAAATTGACACATTAATTTTGGTGACTATTTTACTGATCACAAATTACTTTAGTGAGGTCAATTAGTGGAAAAATAGAATGTGTAAAATATTTAAATACAAAACTAATGGGCTAAGGAATATGTGTTTAGAAGCAGACAGAGACAGTATGTCTTGCATATAAACATTTCACCAGAAACGAGTGTTTATGCATTTATTGCTGCTTTTGTAGGAGGATTAAAAAAATAAAGAATCAATGCTATTCAGTTCTGAAGGGACTTTGGCCACACAAGCCTCATTTGAAGAGATAGCAAGTAAGTTCAAACACCAGCAGAATACAAATATCCTATTTACCATGTATATCAGAAATTAACAGCATTTCTAGTTTTCATGACAGTACTATAACTGACTTGCACTTAATGAGCTTAAGTAAGGAAGAATTAAACCCAACCACAAATCTACTCATTCAGCAAACCTTTAAAGACTGATGACAAGAAGGTCAGGTAGCAAGCGATATGCTGGGTTATAACCATAAAAAGGAAGATAATTATTAGATCTTTAATAAAGTGCTGCAAATGCTATATTGTTCTCACAACTGCAACTGTTCATAATGCTTATTCACAAAAGTGGAGTGATATTTCGCCTCATACTATGGATAGACTTATTCAAAAGTGATACGAACATCAGATGTAAGTCTATTTTCCTGCGTTGTTTCTCCTCTTCTGTCAGTTAAGAGAGAGGGGAGAACAATGAAAAGTCTAAGTTAGGGTATTGCACAGGTACAAGCTGATCTAGAATACTACATAGAATACCCAGCAGTGTTATCTGCTCGTCCACATAGTATCATAGCTTTTAATAAATGGAAGCAAAAATGAAAAATCGTAGTATCAAGCAGACTACTCTGCAGTCTGCTGATGCCATTTAAAAACATTTTCAAGTCCTATGCACAACTCAGGATCCAATTCCAACAACCATATCCCTTTCAGAAGGTTTTGCGATGGACAAATGAAAGAAAGAGAACCAATTAACTATTGGACACCTACTACAAGCTCAATGCTCTATAAATGCCTTCTCATTTAGTTCTCAGAACAATCTATATTTCACCATATAGTTTAGAATATAAGGGCAAAGAGATATGGTTATATTGCTCAAGGTAATCAAGTAATAGCACACCTTAACTTAGTCCTCTAGACTCTAAACTGATATTTTTTCTTAACTCAAGGTGGTATTTCTTCCCAGCTGTCTTACAATTATGTTGACCTGCCTAAAAATATTTTGCACATGTTACCTTGTCTTATATGTCGACACATGGCTTGGCACTTCAAAAGAGTGATTAAATTCGACTTAGATTTATCTATATATATTAGTTGAAAATCAAGTAAATGTCACATTCAGTAAATGTCCAAAGTGCTCATCATTGGGCATCTTCACAAAATGACTGGAGACAAGGACACCTTTGAATTTATGCCTGTCAGACTAAATAGTGAAGATTAGAGGAATAAATAAAATGTGCCCTCCTCAAAATGTCTCGTACTTAACAGAAAAATTATCTTGCAATATTTCCTGATATTTGGCTCTCTTTGGAGACATTGTTTTCTTTAAACACATATTTAAAAAAATTCCTTCAAGTGGGCACTTACTACAGAAGTCACAGTTGGAGGTTCTTGCCTGCAAGCGTGCCACTCACCTTGCAGTTGCCGGTGGGGTGTTCTATTAATCACTGGCACAGATAGTTACTAGAGCATGTGGTTCATATTGGGCAATAGGACCAATTTAGACCTCTCGTAGAGGAAAAAATTTCCCATTAGGCACTGAAAGTAACCCCAGGAGATGACAATTACGAGCTAATAGGGTCATTTATTTTTGTGTTTATATTTTCAACCGAAAGAAATACATTAACTTCTAAGATACACCCCTAGAGACTGTGTAGAAGCTAAAAGGACAGTTTATTCTCTCATATACAAACTAAGCCATGAGCCAAACAACTAAGTTATGATCCAGGCATCACAAAACAAGGGGCAATGCAGGGCAGGAGAGTTTCTGAATAAGAAGCTATTTCAAAGGAGTGTCTGCCTCTGAGAGCCACTGGAAAGCTACAAAATAGCTTTCAAGACTACGAGTTTTATATTGGATTAGACACTGATACATGCTCCTTAAGAGGAAGGGCAAGACACCCTGCTAGGCACCATGGGAACTCAAGATGGAAAGCTGACTTAATACACAATGCTAGTGGAAATGAAGGAAATGCTATGATAAAAAATTTCTAGACCATAGTAGGGAAAATGACATGCTCTCAAGTAAACTTACAATTATTTTGAATCCTTCATCTTTATTTTTAATTTCAAGGCCATGTCCATTGTGTTTGGTGGGATCTTGAGGTGCCAGGAATTTAAATAATAGCTTAGTAAATGCCTGGTATTTGTTCTACAACTTGAATTATCTTCTGGTCCCATATTTATTAAATTTTAACAGTCCATTCAGGTATATAAATTTTGTCAATGTAATATCATGATGAGTAGAAGAAAATGGTAAGAAATGTATACGTAACTGCTTTATAAAGCAGGTAACTTAAAATGTAGGCCATTCTGTGAGATGGGAGATGTAGAAGGAGGGAAGAAAAGAAGAATCTGAGTGTGGTGGAGTGGAGAATTTTCCTCTATAAATATGTGGAATATGTTAACAGAAGCTCTGGTTTGAAAGGAAGGATCCAAAAGATGGAAATTCAGAAATGGAAATGCAACATGGGCTCTAGATAATTCTGATGGAAATAGTCTTGAACCTTTGGAAGAGAGCAATATACACACGGATGTCGTCTGTTCTGGTTTGACTGCTTTGTAAGATGACTAAACAGGAAACAAATTTCATACTGAATGTTTAAAAGTTGTTTTAATTTTACAGAGTTAGACTTCCCCATATGTAAAATGGGATAAATGCAATATACATATGTGTGTGAATATGTGAATAGATTTTCATATATTTTTAATGTTTATACTTATATTTTTGGGGGTAGGGAGGGTGCATAATCGGCAGTGATCAAGACTTATTCTTGTTCTGCTCAGGGATCACTCCTGGTAGTGCTCAGCAGAAGTGCCTGGGATCGAGTTCTGAAGGACAGTGAGCAAGGCAAGATCCTTACCTGCTGTGCTATTACCCTGGACCCTATCATAGTTTGTTTTTTTATATAAATACCAGAGGTAATATTTGCATAGAATTTAGCAGAGTGTTTGAAGACAGTAAGAACTTGTTATATAGTTTTTCATTGCTATTTTTATTGACATAAAATATGGGTGTGGGCCTTGAGACAAAAAACAGTGCAATAATTCTGAGGTTGGATTGTAAACATAAAATAATAACAATTATTTAAATAAAATCTGCAGTTGTAAATCTCAGAGTTTTTGCAAAGTTAAAAATGTGTAATTAAAGAAAGAAATGCCCGGGAAAAGTACCTAACTTATCTCTATCTCCATTTTTGCCTAAGCCTTTGGCTCTCATTCTCTTGCAACAGTGAATATCTGGTAAGTATGGATATGATGGAAAAGAGAATCCTTTAGGCAAGCTGAGGGCATTAAGATCTCATTAAAACTAGATTTTCCTACCGATGCCTTTTCGTCTGAACTTCCCCTGACTTGGCAGGCACTTTTGTAAACAATCTATTATAAAACATCCTCTACTATTCTATTTGATTGTCAATGTTTTCTTGCACAGCTATACAGTGATGGAGCCATGGACGGTGCTTTCTGAATGGGCAGCAGTGTAATAACATTTTACTAGCTTTCCAATTTGATTTTCTGTTGTTCTCCTTATCTCAAGCTGATAGGCACTACCGCATCAAGTATACACTAAGTATCCACTGATTTGAAGAGACATCTGCTCTGAACAGATGAAGATGATGTGAATAACCCACCTGGGGGGTGACACCAGTAAATTCTCACTGGAATTACTTTACATGTACTTCTATATTTGGAACCAAATAGCTGGAACCACACTTTACTGGTGGTGGATGATGGGTATTCTCTCCCCAGGAAGCTGCAAGTATTCAAGCTATTTGAGAACTCCAAGAGAAATATTCCTCTGTGTGGATTACTTGGTAATATCCACACAAATTAATGAAAATATTACTTTTTTGTTTTCATTAGTGCTTTCACATATGTATTTTTTTCTGCCAAAATACTTTATTGAATGTAACTATTTCTCAGAAGGGACCATCCGGCCATCTGTGGGATCCTCAGCGTACTCCAAGGGGGTCACAAATGAAAATCATATAAATGAGAGTCCAGAGCCAAAGTCTTAAGAAGCAACTTGTAGGGCAGTGGAACCATGGGAGGGAATATAATGTTGAAGTAAGGTTACAGTTGGTGAAAGGTTGAGAAACAGTGAGATAATATACCAAAATAGAAAATCATTTTTATTAATACAGATATCATGACTGGTAACATTCACTGCAAGATTGATAGAAGGGTCTGGAAGGGATGTGGGCCACATTAGAGTGGTAGACTGTGGGGTATTACTTGGCATTACTTTGAGGAGCACTGGTAGACCGATGAATGTCAGAACTGAGCAGGATTCGCTAGATTTTTAGTGAATGGAGTCACCGCACTTCCTACCATGGCCTTTGGGTTTAATTTAGTCATGTGCTACAAGTCTTAATAAAGCATAGAGAAAAACAGCATTAAAGAGCAGCTATAAAAGTCTAAACTAGGGGCCGGAGTGATAGCCCAGCGGTAAGGCATTTGCCTTGCATGTGGCCGGCCTGTGCCGGCCGGGTTCGATCCCCGTGTCCCATATGGTCCCTCGAGCACCGCCTGGAGTGATTCCTGAGTGCAGAGCCAGGAGTAACCTCTGAGCGTTGCAGGGTGTGACCCAAAAAAAGCAAAAAAAAAAAAAAGTCTAAACTATTTATCAGATGAAAGTATAACCCTCATGTTGGGAGGTTGAACTGAGCTCGTAGCCCTGCACTAAAGAACAGTGTTAAGTTCTGGAGAACTATGCTTATAGGTAGATAAAAATTGAATAAGACAAGCTTAGTTCTGTGCTTCATTTTTCTCTTGTACAGTAGTGGGTGATTTTGAGAAATGCATATGTATGTAAATAAGTATATGAACATATAGGAGATATTTTGATACCTGGTAAACAGCATAAGCATGTTTTATAGATAAAAATGATTAAAGTGCCTATAGTTGTTTTAATAGGTCACCAAGTATTTGGCAATTAAGAATCAATACTGTTTTAGCAAAATGTCCATCAAGTCAAGGCACAACATTATATGATTTCACTTATAATTTTATCTATGTCTAAAATCAATTCCACAAATAAATATTAAATGCCATTTACTAAAAATGCTGAAATGGGTGAAATTTTGAGATTAATTTCTCCTTGAAAATGCTCATTTCTTTTCTCTATTTGTACCTTATTTTCTGCTGAGTTTCGAAAGCTCAACGAGGTTAGCAGTTAATACACAGGTTTAGAGAATTGCTTATCTGAGAAACATGTAAGCATTATCTTGTTTCTTCATGCTTGTTCAGAGGTGACAATGACTGGACATGCAAAATTTTCAAAACTGCAGTTGATGACCCATTTAGATCATATTAATATAGGCTTGAAATAATGGTGCCAGACAATAGCAGTGACTGCCATCACTCAGGAAATCTGAAAAGGATCTAGCAATTCCCACCCCTATTTTGACATAAAAAAGCATATGCCACAGTTGCCATCAAGAACTTACAATTCCTCACAAAAGCCAAGAGAGAGTGAAACCAGGAATGAATTAATGCTTGTGATAATCTAAAAAATATAATGACAGGGGTAAAGTTAATCAACAGGTTAAAGATTCAGGGAAAAATACAGTATTTTGCAACAGTTAAATGATTATAACTATATATAATAGGTAATAATACTTGTGCTTTCATCATTGAAACATTTATATTTAAGAAAAATACATTGAAATAATATCTGGATTGACAGATACTCTGCTAAAAGATACTTCCCCAACCTGTAATCATCTTGACTTTTCCCTTTCAAATACTATAATAAATGTATCAAAAGTTGCATCTCAATAATATAGATTTGGTTAAACTGGAATCCTCTTAGTGTTATTCATCTAATAATAATTATATTGATGTCTGTCATACCTAGACCTTACAGTTGTCTGGTAGGGGAGAAAATTAAAGGAACTTTCTCATTCACTTGGGTTAAATTAGATGATATTGGACAATTTCAAAGTTATTTTATATATAAATTCTTCTGGAAGCATCTTTTAAAACATATACCACCATTTTACCCAGCCACTGTCTTTCGGTTGTTAGTAAGCAAAAAGGGCCTCCTCTAGGACCTCTTAGCGACAAGAGTAAATTTACCTCTTCATATTGTGAAATCACAAGTGATTTCATATTATAAACCTTCAAATGAGGGCTACTGTTATCAGTAACACAGAGTGAGTGCTAGTTTGGACTGTTCCTTCATTTCCTAAGATATAAAGGGTGGCAAAGTTATTTTGATGAAGTGTTGCCAATGAAACCTTAGAATAACATAACTCTTTTAACAATGCCTTTGCATTTAATGGGTTATTTTCTTTACATTATAAACTTAAATAGGAGCCAAGTAAAACATTACCTCCTAACAAGTAGTAGAAGAGGGATTCAAGCAGTAGAGCATTGAGTCAGTCAAATTATTAAACCCCAAAGCACCAAGGAGTTGACTGCTACTAAAAAGAAACAGAGGTAAAATATATTGGGATTCACCTATATTATTAGGGACCTTACTAACTGACGTATAAGATTCATATAAAATATTATATTATTTAGCTCATGTGGTTAATATTCTCATAATTTCATAAGCTCACACATTTTCATAGCTAATCTAGTGACCTATAAACAAATAGATCCAAGATTTATCCTTACTTTCAACCATTTCCACAATGAGGGAGAGGGAAAATAAGCAGAAAATCATTTTTGCAATTATGTGAGATTAGTTTAATTTGGAAACTATGGTATACTGAATTAGTACAATATATAAATAACAAAGACTTAATGCAAGGTAATCATTATTAACAGAGTGTTATAGAGACTTTATCACAGAGGACCTATATTTACTTGTTTGAATCCCATAATAGACTCACTTTACTATCTAGGAAGGCTGGGCATCCATGAATAAGTGAAAGAATCTCAAACAAGAGATTCTAAAGATTAACTATCTAAAGAGTTTCTAAAGAGTATTAGTATTTACTAAACTGAAAATATCACTAGGAAAAAAAGGCTACTGAATGCATGCTTTTCTTTATAATAGGTATATTCCAGAATACAATTAAACTTCTGTTTGCTGCAAACCAGAACGAAAAAAGAGCATTACATTTATAAAAATATTGCAAATATACTATTTATTAAGATAAAACAAGTTAACAGAGGTAAACCAAATTCCTTTGTTAATTAACCAAATTAGCAGAGGAAAGCAGAGAGGCAGTGCTGGGATAAGGTACTTGCCTACATGAGCTTGCCTACACACTATTTATTAAGGCAAACCAAATTAACAATATTCTCAAAGAATAAGGAATGAACCCTTCCCCCCCTTTTTTTTTTCCTTCAAAAACACCTACTCCACGAACCTGGCTGTAATAGTGCTGGATAGTAGTCTTCACTGATGGTTGAAAAAATAACTTTCACTCTGATGGAGGCCAGGTTCACAGTACCCTGAACATAAATATCTAGTCTTTCAACTTTGAACAGTTAGAATCTGTCATTGGAGTTCAAGCCAGAAAATCTAATCCTAAGAACAGAATGGAAATATTTGTAATGATCACTTCCTCCCTCGAAAGTTTTCCCTGTGTTTGTTACAAGAAACAACAGCTGGACAGAAATGTTGGCATTGTCACATTTATTCAGTAAACTAGAAGTATATAATGTTGCATTTTAGGGCAAGCGATAAGGGTACTTCTTTCAGGAACATGAACAAAGCCCTAAAATTCAACTGGTTACTCATATGAAGAAAAAGAAAGACTAGTCAGACTCTAGTAGAGGAAAGCAGAGAGGAAGCAATAGGATAAGGTAGTTGCCTACATGCACTAATACTGATTCAATATCAGTATTAGTCATTGCTTATAATCCCAATACAAGCAACACCAGGGTTTGCTCCTGAGCAGAGCCAAGAGTAGCTTCGATAACTCCTTGAATGTGGCCAAAGAAATCCCCCATAAGCAACCTAAAACTAAAAGAGAGATGGGTGTTCCCTGTTCTTGGCCAAATGGCACCTCAAACGTCAGTATTAAATGCTTTAAATAAATTAAAAAGCAACTATCAATAGTGCAGACTCCTCATGGACTTACGGATATAAATTCCCTGATGATTTATCAAGTTTTGGGCTTGGAGGAGACTGTAGTGTCTGTCTGTCTGCTTGTTTGCTTGTTTGTTTGTTTGTTTGTTTGTTTGTTTGTTTGTTTGTTTGAATTCCAGGAATAAGAACAAAGGATTTTGAGATATTTTAAATGTCCAAAAAAAAAACATGTTTATTTTCTCTAGTTTGTTAAATATTTTCATGTGGGAGGAACCAGGAAAAAATCTAGACAAAACACAACTATCTAGTTTCTGCATGTAGAAAAGTAGGATATTTCATGAAAATCGTTTCATGAAATTGAAATCTTAATTAGGATGAATTTAGACCAAAATGTAGATCATTATATATTAATTATATTGAATATTTTCATTTATGAACTTGGTAAAATTATATTTGATTTTATTTCTCTAAACAAAAAATAAGTATTACTTTTATTTTACTGATTAGATACAGATTTTGTTTGAATGATTTTGTACTTACATACAAATGTTTATTTTTCAATTGTTACTTAGGAAGATAAATTCTGTTTTACCTTAGGTTTGTATCCTGTGACCATGCCAAATCCTTCCACTTTAGAAAATAAATTCTTTTTGGACTTTTCTATGTAGAAAATTAAATCAGGAGCATAGAAAATATAAATAGAAAGTTTAGCTTCCTTTGAGTCTCTAAGTAATAGCTACATAATTAGTAATCTTTAATATTTTAAATCATGATGATAATAATTTTCATTGCATTATTACAGACTTGGCTTCCTGAAAATTACTGCATAGAAATTATGAGAGTAAATATCTTTACCTTATATGTTGCCAAAAGGGAAACTAATTCTGTTTTATACAATTAAGAATGCTGTTAATTGTTTCTTTTTAATAACTTCAGAGTGAGAAATTTTCTTTTTATTCTTACCTTGTTGAAAATTTTGATGGTATATAAAAAACAAGGCAAAAGCCTACTCCCTGTGCTATCCCTCCTGTCCCTGGCTTTTTTTTTTTATTCTATTTTGGGGCTACACGGTAGATCCTGGCAAGCTACCCGTGTTTTATTTGATATGCCAAAACCCAGTAACAATTATGGACCTCATTCCCATGACCTGAATGGTTTGAGGGTCTTCCTGTTCCTGGAGCAAGCAGATGCCCCTGGGGTACACTTGCTTTGCAATAGGATGTATGGAGATGTTACTGGTGCCCGCTAGAGCAAATCGATGAACAATGGGAAGACAAGTGATACAAGTGACAAGTGATAAAAACTAAATTTGGTCAAGTCTTTTTTCTATTATAATTAAAATAAGTATGTTTTTCTTTTATTCTAATAATATAATGTATTTTACCAATTGGTTTTCAGATTTTAGACTAAGTTTGTGTGTGTGAACATGTGTGTGCACAAGAAAGAGGAAGAAAGAAAGAGAGAAGGAAAGAGAGATTAAACCTACTCAGTCAATAGTAGATATATGTATAGACGTGTATGCAGTCAATATTTTTAATTGAGTTGGATTTTCCATCTAGATTTTGAGGAAATTTAGTTTTCTTTTGTTGGTTTGTCATGATATTTAAGTGTAAATATAGCACCAGCTTCAAAAAATCAGTTGCAAAGTGTTCACTCTTCTATTTTCTGGACAAGTTGAACAAAACTCTCTTAATTTTCATTATTAGTTCTGATTTGTATCTCTTCAAGTTTTATTCTTTTTTGTGATCCATATTTTTTCGTTTTTCCATATTCATTTAGTTTTGATTTTCATGTAAACACTATTATAGCTTTAAGTTACAAACTTTAAGATGATTTTCATTTTTATGTAGTTCACAACATATTCTAATGTCCATTATTATTTCTTGCTAGATTTATGAGTCATTTCTTAGAAATGTATATTTGAATTGCTAATAACAATAGAGTTTAATCATTTTAATATCATTGATTTATGATTTAAAATGAAAAGAATTTGTTACAAGATTTCAAGTTAAATTTAGTTGAGATTGATTTTTAGGTAAAGTGCTTTATTATGAAGAATATTAAGTAAGTCCTTAAAAAGCATGAGTAATCTGTGAATTTTGATTGAGATATGAATCCGAACTAATTAGTTAAAGTGTACTGAAATGTTGCTTAGCACTTTCATATGCTTGCTTCCTATTTTAATCTAGTTTTGTTATTTACTAAGAGAGGATATTCATATATTCATATCCTGGAGTGATTATTGGAGCCTATAATTTAAATTCGTTTCCAACTCAGTTTTAAAATTAATTCTTGAGTATTGATAAAATAATGAGTATTATTATAAAACTTTTGAAGATTTTGATAATTCTGTATATTTGGCTACCAATTCAATCTTACAATTTGGTGAATTTTGAATCCTTTTATCAGGTGAACTGCTCTTGACAAGTCTTTGTTCCTCTAGTAAATGGATTCTTATATCATTATGCAATTTTCATTTCTTTGTGAGGACATCTAATTGTCTTTTATTCACTTATTTGTGCCTTTTCCAAAAGTGTTTATTGTTAGCCTTATAATTTTTTTCAGTAATTTTATTAAGGTCCCCTTGGATGAAGCCTGAACCACGGCAGAGCCTGGCAAGCTGCCCATGGTGCATTTGATATGCCAAAAACAGCAACAATAATGGACCTCATTCCCAATGAATGGAGACATTACTGGCACCCGCTTGTGCAAATCAGTGAACAACAGGAAGTCAAGTGACAAGTAATAATTTTATGTGAAATATAGCTAAGGTTTAAACACACACTAAAAAGCATTGTGTTTAGTCACCAAAATGTTGGTGCTGCTTCTTTAAGTCTGACAATATCCATCTCTTATTTAAAGCATGTATTCTACTTGCATTTTATAAGAGCATTGATATGTCTGGATATAAGTCAATCAACTGTTTTCAGTTTGTTTATCTCTATTTTTTTTCCATTTGTTGTTCCTGCTCCCATATTTACTTGTTTGGGTTGACCAAAAGTAAGTAAATAAATAAATGTCTCATTTTATTTTTTGATTGATTTCTTAGCTAGGTTGAACAATCAATAATGCATCTTTAAGTTAGAACTGATTGTATATCCTCATGTTATGCACTGTACCTTGAAACTTCTACATCTCGGTTCATATTTTTAAAAAACATAATAAATGTTCCTAGTGAAGTTTGATTTAATTTCCTTATTTAATGCCATTCAAAGTAACTGCATAATTGTATTCCTATATTGATTATAATTCAATTATTTCTATAATTAAATTAGGCTCCAACTCAGTTTAAAAATTAATTCTAGAGTATTGATAAAATGAGTATTAGTAGAAACAAACTTTTTGAAGATTTTAACAAATCTGTATATCATTCTCAGATTAATAAAATACAGAAATTACAATATTCTAAATATCTAAGTAAATATGTTAAATTAATTGTATATTTTAAATATTGATGAATATAATTTCCAAACTAGACACTATTAATATTTAGTAACAAACATTTAGAAAATTCTAATAGATAATAGAAAATTGGACAACCAACTAACTTGAGTTTCAAAAGGTCAAAGCGATAATAGAATACATGTGTAGTATAATTTTAAGAAAATAGTTATTTTCATGGTAAGCAGATATTGACTAAAATCTATGTAATTTATAATATAAAAATGAATTTAATTATGAAGATACAAAATATAGTAGCTTTTAATACTGATACAGGATTCATGCCTGGCTTATTTCCAAAGTAATGAGACTTTAGCTTAAATGTTTATACATCATCTAACATGGGATAATTGAGGATGAATTTTTAATGAAAGTGAAAGTGAGTGATGTTATAAATATCATCACTTTTTCTCTGAAAAAAAAATGCATTCATTTTGTTTCTTAGTTTTGCCCTTTTTAAAAAGCAAAGCAAATTTTATTGTTCTCACTGCTTAAGTAAAATGTAAAAAATCAAGTTGTTCCAATTTTTACAAATTAATAGAAGTTAAGATCTTGCTTAAGGTACCATAGAAAGTAGCGAATTAATACACTCTTTTATGCTTTTATACTCTATCATTCAATGATATAAAAAAACTTTGAGAATAATTTTATAAATGTTCATAATTTAGAATAAATGCACTCATATAATGTATGTGTACTCCCATGCACATAATATGTATTGAACTTCAACTCTAAACACTAAGCAATTTAATATTGTCACCATAAATTTTGACAAGTTTAACACAAGGTTATGCACTGGTTCAGATCCTAATGACCTGAGGTAACACATATTCAAGTAAACTGTGTGGTGTATCTATAGTCTTCTATCTTCATTAACAGAATGCTTGTGCAGATTACAGTTTAAACAAGCTAAATTTATTGGTCAAAGCATGGAACATATAATATTTTCATTTTCTGGTTATATAAAAAGGAATCTCCCACCAGCATCTGTATCACTGTATCATTGTATCACTGTTCTTCCCGTTCATCATCAATTTGCTTGAGCAGGCACCAGTAACATCTCCATACGTGCTGTCTCATGCAGGGAGCCCAAGGGCACCTGCTTGTTCCAGGAACCTAAAGAGCCTCAAACCATTCCATCAGGTCATGGGAATGAGGTCCATAATCGTTACTGGTATTTGGCATATCAAATATGACACGGGTAGCTTGCCAGGCTCTGCCGTATGGGTAGCATACTCTTGTAGTCCTCTCTAAATCCAGCATTTATTGATGAACCGCACAGCCGCAAGAGGCCACACGAGCCGGGCTGTAATAGGCTGGTCTGCTGGGTGGAGTTCTGAGGAGGTGGAAGTCAGGATGTGGAAAATGGAGGCCCTCATGGAGTGGGGGTTGTCTGGCTTGTTGCGAGGTTTTGCTAGGGTGGCGGGCCAGGGCTAGAACCCGCCATCCCTCCCAGGCTCTTCATGAGTGGCTGGGCACAGGGAGAGTCCGTAGCAGCTCTGTCCCATGTCTGTGAGTTTCTGGATCAGCATACCTGGGCAGGATTTAAAAAAGACTGCTGCAGGGTAGATCTCAATATAGCTGAGCTGTGATAGGCTGGTCTGCTGGGTGGAGTTCTGAGGAAGGGGAGTCAAGATGTGGAAAATGAAGGCCCTCATGGAGTGGGGGTCATCTGGCTTGTTGCGAGGCTCTGCTGTGGTGGCAGGCCAGGGCTAGAACCTTCCATCCCTCCCGGGCACCTAATGAGCAGCTAGGCACAGGGAGAGTCAGTAGCAGCTCTGCCCCCATGTCTGTGAGTCTCAGGATCAGCATACCTGGGCCGGATTTTAAAAAGACTGCTGCAGAGTGACGCTCCAGCATCTACTCTAGGGAAATATTTATCCTGTCTGCTGTGAGATAATGCAATTATTATTGTTGGTCAGAAGATAACATCATTCCAATACTGGGATTTAGCAAGCATGAGATATAAAAAATACCTTATTATACAGGCTGGAAAGACAGCATACAGGGCAGAAGCACATGCCTATATGTGTGAACTCAATTTTGAGCCCTGGTACTACATGATCCCTTAAGTATTATTGCTAGGAGTAAACCCAAGTTCATATCCCTGAACCCCCTTCTGGGTGTAAACCCAAAGTAAAAACCGGAACAAACCCTAATTATATATCTCATGCTGAGATATAGCATCCCTTTGGGAGCTAAATAAACAAAGGGAACTCAACTGAAACTGCCTACTGCAGAACAGCATGACCTGGGATTTGATAGGAATATATGCAGAATGTCTGGGGGTCAGAGAGGCACCAAAGGGAGGTGTGTTCAATAAGGAGGAGGTGACGCTGGCCATGACATAGCGTTGTATGTCCACATAAGGGCAAACTAAAAATGCTTTCTCCCTCCCTAATTATTGACCATCTTAGCAACTCAAAAACTGAATTATTCCTTGACTTTGGGTTTCTTAGTGCATAAACCAGCTGCTTTACCAAATGTGTACTGTTGAAACAGGCAGACTCAGCAATATCTAGTGAGGCATATGCATTTTAACAAATCAAAACGTGGGGGCCATCTAATTATAGCAAATTAAAACAAAACTCAACTTCCTACATGAATCATCTCTAGTTACTACTGCATTTTTTGTTTCATTTCTCATCCAGTCCTAACATTGGTCACTGTGTTTATTCATATGACATGTCATTCACAATAAAATATTGTATTAAGATTTATACAAATATAAACCCTGCAACAAAGATTACATTTATTTTGATATACTGCTAACTTTTTTTTTTTGGTTTTTGGGTCACACCCGGCGTTGCTCAGGGGTTACTCCTGGCTTTGCACTCAGGAATTACTCCTAGCGGTACTCTGGGGACCATATGGGATGCCGGAGATCGAACCCGGGGCCTGCACAGGCAGGCAGAGTACAAGGCAAACACCCTACCCTCTGGGCTATTGCTCCACCCCCTATAATGCTAACTTTTTATAAAAGGAATCCTTTACATAAATTAAAAATTATTGATTATGTAGCCTAAGATAGAAAAATATAGATTTATATAATTCCACATATATAGGTACAGAAAAGATACTTAATGTGTCTTGGAAGAATTTAAATTATTGGTGGTGGTGTTCATAGCAACTAACATTATTTACAGCTTTATTTTGTGTTACATACACTCTTTGATAAAAACCTAGAAACACTATTTCCACAGTTATCTTTTAAGATAGCTTCTTTTTGTCTATTATCATTTATTTTGGGGGAGTCTAGGGATGCAGGACACATGGGCTTTTCCTAACTCTGTGGAGGAGTGACCCCGGGCATTGCTTAAGGGACGAATTGCAGTGTTAGTCATTGAACCAGGCAGTCTGCAAGGAAGACAAGCACCTTGCTCTGTATTATCTAGTACTATCTATCTAGCACAAGATAGTGCATATCTTAATCACAGTTTTAAAAATATGGAAACTAAGGAAGAAACTGTCAAAGAATTTTTTGCCATAGGGCTGAATTTCAGAGCTTGCTTTGTTTTGGGTCTTTGTAATTCCAAAGGCTGGTTTAATTCCTTCTACAAAGCCACTCCTATTAGTAAACACTTACTAGGTTAAAAAATGAGGAATTAAAAATAAAGTATCTGTTTTACTAACCTAGGGAGTCTTCCTCTCTGTGTCTTGGTTCCCTAGAAATAAATAAATGCAAGAGAGACATTTCTCTACCATCTCCTGCATTTCCATAGAGAAAAGTTGACCTTTCCCCATAAAACCGCTGGGCCAAATGCACACTTTTCCCTCTCAGTTCATAGTCTCTTTTTGAGGTCTTATCTTCATGTTCTCTTCTATACCCATTGTCACATGACTAAATGCTAAATCCTGGCAACCTGGTCTTCACTGTCATACTCTGGGTAAATCCTACAGGATTTCTGGCTAGGAAGATTCCTTCCTTTGTCCTCTGACAATTTTAATTATATGGTGGCTAGATTCAGAGAACACAAACATAGCAGCGTTTCTGTTTTCCCTTCTTTCTGCTTCTTTTTACTGTTATTTCTGAAGCACATACTCTGAAACATTTACATGCACTGAACAAATCCACCTTGGCTTGGTATGTGACTAAATGAAAGGTGTGCCACATGTCTTACAACACCTAGAAATCCTGTCACTGCTATAATCACTCTTAGAATCTATGGAGCAAATGACCTCTTTAAGTAAAGCTTGAGATTTCCCCACAGCGAAGCGCTCCCAGGGGAGAACAGTCATCACGTTCCCTGAAGTGACATCTTTATAGATCTGCCAATGTGTGAGGGCCGACAAGCGATTTAATTACCAGAGAAGCTCTCCTTCCCTGAGGTCCCTTTGTGGAATTGTAAGAAACTATTCTCTTCAAATGTATTCCTGAAACCTGTCATCACTGCACATCTTTCCATTCTTTTCACATAAGCAAAAAAGATAGAGTCTTTTCCAAATATCTTTATTTAGAGAAGAACGAAACACTGACAGCATTTTATTTTCTGTTTTGGATCACCTTGGGTGCTAGTTTTCTCTGAAAATAAAATAAAAATAACAAAATAAAAGTCAATCAGGATTAGAGCCATCTTAACTGCCTGTATGTAAAAAGTTGTTACTCTTCTTGACTGATTCTTTGTTTTCCTCTAGAGCCTCTTGGTGTTCTAGGTAAGTGTTTCCTTTCTTCTTCCAGTCCTCTTTTCTCCATGATGTGAGCCCAAGCATTCTTGCTTCTTTTCTCTCCCACTCACTCCTTACTATGTTTCTACAACACCTACCTTCTACCTCAAAAAACTGGACTGGAGAGGGTATTTAGTAACCTAACAGCAGCTAATGCAAAAGGCAATGAACTTACATCTATTTTATTCAAACACAGGAAGTAAATACTAGTACTATCCCCAATTAAACATAAAGAAATACAAACATTAAGACACTGGATGAAGGGGCGAAGTGATAGTCCAGCGGGTAGGGTGTTTGCCTTGCACGCTGCCGACCTGGGTTCGATCCCGGCATCCCATATGTCCATATGGTCCCCTGAGCACCGCCAGGAGTAATTCCTGAGTGCAGAGCCAGGAGTAACACCTGAGCATTGCCAGGTGTGGCCCAAACAAGCAAAAAAAAAAAAAAAAAAGACACTGGATGAACTATCTTATGAATGACATGTCAGAAAATAAACGGGGTAAAGATATGAGCCCAAGGAAAGCTGGCTACAGAAACTATATCCATATGCAGATAGCAAGTCATTTCCTCCAAAGAGAAGAAAAGAAAATTAATATGAGATGCTTTGAGAATTCACTCAGATATCTCTCATGACTTATGACATCATTTAAAACAAAGCACAGCCAATTAAATTAACACTTCAGAAAAAGCAATGACTTTTATTGTGTTAAAGAAGTTGAAGTTGCTTCAGACTTTTATCTGACATTCAAATTTTTGCTTCCATGTTTTCCTTTTTTAAATTTTTTTCCACATTTTATTTTACTGGAGATATATATATATATATATATACATATATATATATATATATATATATATATATATATATATATATACATATATACATATTTCACATTGTGTGTACATAATTTGTTATTTGGTTGCCTCCTAGTACATGCTATTAAATGTGGTGTGCTATCCAGTATATCAGTATTGCATTTGAGATGTTGCTCAGCCACAGATAAGGTTGTGAGTTCTAGGAATTATAAAATCTTTATCAGAATGACCGAATTGGAGTTAAATCTTGAACTGGGTGGCATCTTTGGGGGCATGGACATAACTGCTGGACCTTCTAGAAAAACAGGCTGGTGGACAGAGGTAACCCATCCCCAAGTCCATGAAAGCCTTGAGATTTCAGTCACAAAACCCACTAACCTGAGTTTTTCAACATATTAATTTCTAGGTTGAGCTCATCTGAGCAGTGGATTCTGGGCTTGATCATGGTGGTAACTGTGGTGTGAGGATGTTTTCCGCTTCAGGGGTTCTACTGGGAAGGGCCCAGGACACATCTATTCTCTTCCGGGGTGCCCCTGTGGATTCAGCTTGGTGTGGGGACCAGAGATATCTCTCCTTCCATTCCTTTTTATGTGTCTGACATATGGTTGTTCTTTTAGGCAAATATTACTTTTATAAAGCATGTTTATTATCTATGTTAAATGAATTACCAATAACCATGAAGCTCAGAAACCCCATAACCATATCTTTAACAAGTGGTCAGGTAAGATCCTCATTTCTGCCTTCAACATACTGTTATGTTGCATGGTTTCAGCTTCTTAGGAGACATAATGGCTCAAACCACAGACATGCAGCATCAGTGATAGATTCAACTGAAGCCGTTATGCTGTTGCTTGGTTGTGAAAGTGATCATTCCTGTTTTCCTAAATCTCTCTGAAGTGTTATATTAAAATACTGCAGAGATTCCTATGTGTCCAGGTACTTAAATATTCTTTTCTCTTAAATGAAGAAGAAACTGATTTTGAGGGATTGAAATTCATTGTTTAAAATGCTGTAAAAGAAAGAACATGTATGGTTTGGATGCTTTACCTCAGAAAGTAAACAGTCACACAGTTAGAAATCTTTTTCTTCCAAGTCTTAGGAATAAAATCAACCAGACCTGATCATATTGACTATTACATTTTTGTATTAGTCTTACTAATAATAATCTCTAAACTATTTAATCATCCCCTGTTGCAGGAACCCTAAGGGCCACTGCATCTGCTCTGGATTGCCTCCTGCAAATCACTCCGTAGATAAGGGGGTAGTCTAAATATGGCAGTTTATCTGACCATGTATGCTGTACTAGCTGGTATAAATATTCTCCCATGCTACCACAATCATCGTGGGACTAGCTAGATCTTACCAGCATATTAGCCTGGCCACGCAGGACCCCTGGGTAATTAGACCAGAGAGAAATGCTGTTTGCTTCCAAGCAAACAAGCATGGCTCCCTGGTATACTCAAAGGCAACTAAAATACAAAACTACAATGAAGTAGAAGAGACTTGTGAAGGCTTGGAGAAATATTTAACTGGCATTAGTATTAGTCTTTGGTACAGAGACATGCCATCTCAGAAACCCCCTTCTCTCCCTATAAAGGCATTTCCAGGCAGATCTTGGCTCAAAACATTAGCGTATTAAAGGGCCTAGGTGAGGTGCAGGGAGGGATTACCTAAGGGCATTTGACCCTCCCTGCTTTCCATAACAGTGGGAGGAAGGTCTGAGTTGCAGGGGTATAAACTAGCCGATTTCCTCTCTCACGTGCTTCTTTGTTGGGCTCTCCCTTTGTGAGCCCTCACCCTTCTTGGGAGTCTTGTCTTCCCCTTTCACAAAGCCTTTACACGTGGTGGCCGCCATCTTGGCCTACACGTGGCTGGGGTGCTAGCCTGGAATCCTAAGCACCGGGCTTTTCCTTTTGCTGATTTGTATGCCTGAACCTGTGATAAGTAAAGCCTTTTAAAACTGCATCGGATTCCTGAGTTTTCATCCATTCCTCGCCGGCTTCAGAGGTAGAAGGGAACTTCGCTTCCCGGCACTGTCGGGAACCCCGTGGCGCGCCCCGACAATCCCCCCTCCTTTTTAAAAGAAAACACTGGTGACCTCTTTTCAAAAGTGTTTAAGAAATGCATTAGAAAGGATTTCATTTTTGTGTCACCTCCTGAGGAAAGTAAAGTCAGGTTTTTTTTAGAACAGACTACCTGGAATAAAGACTTATATTCACAGACTCTTTATATTACTATTTAAGACCTCATGTTCCTGGAGTGAGCAGATGCCCTTGGGATACACTAGCGTGCAACAGGACATATGGAGATGTTACTGGTGCCCACTCGACCATATCAATGATCAAAGGGAAGGCAAGTGATACAAGTGAACTTTTCTTTCCTAACTCCTCACAAATCAATCACTTTTTTTTTTGCTTTTTGGGTCACACCCAGCAATGCTCAGTACTCAGGAATTACTCCTGGCGGTGCTGGGGGACCATATGGAATGCCGGGATCGAACCCGGGCTGGCACAGGCCAGCGGCGTGCAAGGCAAAAGCCCTACCAGCTGGACTATCGCTCCGGCCCCACAAATCAGTAACTTATTCTTCATTTATTACATGCTACTTAGTCCACATGAAAGACCTCTTTGACTATCGGAACTTAAAAGACTTCAATAATATACTTTAAGAGCATTCAACATCACTTGCCCTTGAGTGATATTACCTAAATTCTCCCTCTGTTGTGTAGTTTTTCCACTATGCATCCAACTTTCTTTGAAAAATGAGACACTATTTATCAATATCTGACAAGTGTGTCAATCATAACATTTAGAAGTAATCAATGTGTAAATAAATAACTGGTGAAATGAATGGAGTGGTACATGCTCCTCCATGTTAGTCTGGTTTGTATATTTGCAGGTCAGAGTTTACAAGAGACAATATCCCACTTATTCCTCATTTTTTTTTCTCAAATTATGAAGCTCTGACCTAATACTCCTACTCTGGCTACAATATACAATTTTATATCTGAATCTGTTTGCACTGGAGATCACTCCTGTGGGGAATGTTGATTTATTTGACATTATCTCTCAAACCACTACATACCAGGCATCATTTTGTATACCGGGATTATATACTTACAGGAAGAGGCAACTTCTCACTGTTTACTCACTAATTGGAAGAAAAACAATCAAATAAAAGAAATAGATGGGCAATAAATTTCTGATTATGGTAAGTAGCCTGAAAAAACTCAACTGGATCTGACAAGAGTTGAGAAATAGAAAATAAGTAAGTGATGAGAAGGATTTAAGCTTGTTGGAAAAATGAGAAGAAAGGAATATTCTTCTGAGTCAAAGGTCTAGATCCATATTATCATTGTAATATCCTCTCTTCCTTTGTTGCATGTTTCACTCATTCCTGTATGTTACATATGTATTTTCTCTTCCTATTCTTGTGACATGGTGTTGGGGAGCTACCGGGGCCCCCAATGGTATCAAGAAACAAGTACCCTATTACCTCTGAAGCCAGCGGGAAATGGATAAAATCTCAGAATCCAGCACAGTTTTAAAAGGCTTTACTCTCACAGGTTCTAGTATACAATACAATAATAGGAAAACCCCAGACTTTAGGTTCCAAGCTGGGCCCTGGCTAGTGTAGGTTTAGAATGCTAGGCCAAGATGGCAGCTACCATGTGCTAAGGCCAAACAGGGAAGAGAAAGGAGAGGACAAGAAGAGAGACAGAGAAGAGCCAAAATGGGTAGCATACCCCTTCTTCTTTCTTCTAGTTTATTTTATAGATAGAAGCCTGCCATAAACTTCCAGCCCAGCCCAGCCCTCCTCTACCTAGAAAGGTAAATGACCCTATTTAAATGTAGATCTTCAGGTGGGCCCTTTGGCTTCACAATGCCAGAGCTGACTCCCTGAGATAAGATCTCCCTACCAGAGTGGGGAGGGGCCTCATTTGTAAACCAGAAAGCAGTTCAGAACGCAATTTGTAGAGAATGGAATTAATACTTCTTACCATGAATATATAGCCAGCTGATTCCAGATACTAGATCCCACTAAGGTGTGAAATCCATCAGAATAATTCACTTTGATGTTACCTTTAGAATCAGAGACATGTTAGTTTTCCCAGAGGTGCACTGGCATGCCTCTTTGAACTAGGAGAACTGATTACATTATGGTTAATGCAACAAGGCAAAGTAATCTTGGAATAGCTACATGTATGTCCCTCGTAGGGACCCATGGGAATAGGAAAAGTATTGAACTGGGGCAAGCAAGATTCATAATAAGAATATTTATGCTTTATAAAGTTATGAAATCAATTCAATTCTGCCCAATTTCTCATTGTGTCTGTTTAGGAGATTCCCTAAAGGCAGGGAGCAGCTCTTCACATAAGCTAAGTGTAGCTGGAGCCTAAGGCTCAGTAGGGCTGTCACCCAACAATATGGTTTTTTCAGTATATATTTTGTTTTCAGGATTCTTTAGTCATTCCTTTCAAGACATCTTTAAAAATTCTTATGGTTTTTATTATAATACAATGTCCTTAACTTTTTCTTTACACACAAACTTAATATTTTATTTTAAAATTGTCTGCTGCCTGCATATAGAAATATAATTGGTTGCTATATATTGGTGTTCGTCTTTAGTCTTGCTAACTATTCTTTGCCACTTATAACATTGTTCTAGTATATTGGTTTTCTTTTTTTTATATTGTTTGCTTTTGTTTCATTTTGTTTATTTTCATTTGTTTATTATCATAGTGAAATACACAGTTAAACCTTGTTAATGATTGGGTGTCAGTCACATGTTCCAACACCCCCCAAAATGAACCTAGTTTTCCTCCCTGTCCCCTCCCCATTTCATGTCCTTTTCCTCTATCTGTCCCTCTCTCTGTCTCTCTATCTCTCTCTGTCTCTCTGCTCTTAACTTTGCATACATTTAAAATCATTGCTCTTCTGTCAGTAAAATTCTAAACTTAATTTGCCTGAATTTTGCTTGCCAATTGTTGCTGGTAAGTGGGATAATAGAGGGGGCTCAGTCAGTTGACTATGTTTTAGATGTAGGAGACCCTGATTTGGTCCCTGGCACCGATGCCGATTACTACCAAAAGCAACTTCTGTGCTGGGAGCGTCCCTGAGTGCCACTATGTATGTTCCCCAAACCAAAATAAAATTCACTTGGGAACTGATGTCCAAATAACCCAAAAGCACAGATACTGCCCTCAATTCAGTGGAAAATGCTGAGTTGAGAGCCCTCCTTCAACTTTGACTTTTGCTGGCATCAATCCACACATCTTATTGCTAGCAGATGTATTTCTCTCAAACTTTTCCACTCGACCCTATTATTTCAAGTTTTTTCCCTCTCAACAGCTGCAGTTAGTTTTATGAGTATGTTTCTTTCATTAAAAGCCTATACTTAACAAAACCTTGGTTTCTTTGTAATTAGCATGTTGCATGCAATTCAGAGGAATGTTGTGGTTAAGTCATGCGCCTTTCTAAAGAAAAAATTTTTATGGTAAACTGCTTATTTTGCTCATTTATTTTAAGAATCTAAAGAAGTTAGTTTCAAAGTATCATTTTTGAACATAAAGATGAGCTCTTCTGAAGGAAATGAATGAAAGATAAAAACAAGAGAGACCACACACTATTCTGTTTTAGATTAGCTTTGTCTTCATTTGTCTTGATGTGTCGTAACCCTACTTTTTATTTGCTTTGAAGATGCTGAGAGGTTAATTTCTCTATATCTTGAAGTTCTTTTTATAACGATCAACAACCTCTTCTAGTGGATTGTTAACATTGCTTCATCTGATAGTGAAGGTACTGGCTGGATAGTATGATACAGGAACACGAGATTCTCAATGAATTATACAGAAGCTCTATTACTAGTTGTCTTAACAAACTTCACGAAGGCAAAGAAACAAGATTATTAAAAACGTTGCACTAACTCTGATCTGCTAAGATTCAAGTACTCTATTGTTTTATGCACACTGAAACAGGATTTAAAACATCACCAGGTCTTATTTCCTCATACATAAAAGGAGAATAATCAAAACAGACACATAGAAAACCAAACACTCATAAAGCTTTTTAAGAGGAATCAAATAAATAATCCAGAGATATTTAGGACAGTGTCTAATAGACAAAGGGTAAGTACCAGGTAAGCAATTACATAATCACTGAAATATGCTATTATGTTTTAGTGTCAATTTTACATATATACATATATATATAAAAGTGTGAGTGTCTGTGTGTATGTTTGTATATTAAATATATAAGTGTGTGTGTCTGTGTGTATGTATGTATGTATGTATATATCAGTACAGAAGTAGAAGAACAAGCTAACAAGAAGTTGGCCAGAGCCAGTTTACCCAGGACACATCATTGACAAAATGTAATGCTTCCTTCCATGACCTGGTCATCACAGGGGAAATCTTTAGTATTTTCTGAACCCTTATATAAAGTGAGAAAGCAGAAATGATTAGGCAGTAATGCTATAAACACAAACATTTCAGTCAGACAACTTATCACATTCCGTTCATATTGGTTATTGTAAAGAATCTCTCATCTCTCTCTCTCTCTCTCTCTCTCTCTCTCTCTCTCTCTCTCTCTCTCTCTCTCTCTCTCTCTCTCTCTCTCCAGGTTCAGAACACTCTGGAACCTGGCCTAAATTATTTCTTGAATTCCTAATAGCTTCAAAAGTTTCTGAGTACAGGGCTAGAACCATAGCACAGCGGGTAGGGCTTTAGCCTTGCACGCGCTGACCTGGGTTTGATCTCCTGCATCCCATATGGTCCCCTGAGCACCACCAGGAGTAATTCCTGAGTGCAGAGCCAGGAGTAATTCCTGAGCATTGCTGGGTGTGACCCAAAATGAAAAAAAAAGGTTTCTGAGTATAAGAACATAATTAGATTTGTTAAACACATTTCAAGTTGTTTTCATAAGAAAATGTTTGCACAAAGACCCACTATGATTGCCAGGGAGAAGTGGTGAATGGGCATCAGACACCAAAATGTCAGGCCTGCATATGAAATATTGAAAGTTTGTTTCTCACTTGTTCTGCCATATATAATTTTGCCCTCCCTGATTATTCATGAGCAATAAATATTTAGATTCTAGAAAAAATATTGATAGAGATTTCCTGCTTTCTTTGTCACCCTTTAGTATACATTGTATAAGAGCAGCATTTCTTACATTAAACAGAATTAACCTCTCTTTCTCTATAATTATGTGTTAGATTAGTGTCAATGCATGGAGTTTACACATAGCTGTGGGAAATTTTCTTTTTTTTTAAACCCCATCTTTGTTTTCATCACTAACTAATGTGTCTGCAGATATTTTAATGTTTTCAATGACATGGATTTTTAAATTATTCACTACTTTAATTTCCTTACACTGGACCCATTTAATTTTTGGATTGTGCTCTCTAAGGTTTCATATCAGAGTCTCTTCTATATTTGGTAAACATCTGTTTTCTACTTTTTTGGCTTTAGTTTTTAAATCACTTTTCTTTTGCCAATTCAAGTAGGGCTGGGTTCTTGGGTGCCCAGTAGCTATTAAAGCCACATGCTGGAAATCTAGGCATACGCTCGAAGGCAAGACTCATATCTCCTGCCTCCTTGCCTCATCCTTGCACAGGTTGAATCAGAAAAATATTTGTATTATCCAATTTTTCGTTTTAACAAAACAACTAAGGGCCTGTTCAACAAAAGATCGACTTTTATAAGTATATATGTGGACTGTAGATTTATATACTCTTGGTTCAATACAATCCACATATATTACATTGTGGGTATATAGACTCTAGGTTCAAGAGTATATATGTGGATTGTGGATATAAAGACTCTTGGTTCAAGCACCAGCAAAACACACACACACACACACACACACACACACAGCGCAAACACTGGATTGCCATGAAGATAACTCAAACCTGTCAGACTGTAAACCTTAAACGGTTGGGGCTCCAGAATCTAGCCCAGTATTGCATGGACACTTGCCCACAGGACACCTCCAGCACCCTGGGCCTCACCAATGCCACTTCTCCAGGCAGAGCACTGAGTCCCCAGGCCTGCACACCTGGGCCAGATATCAGAAGGAATCACCCTATCCCAAACCTAGGTTATAGGGACTGTTTGGTAGTCCCTCCTAAAGATGAAATTAAAAACAAATTCAAACTTACTTCTGATGTTATTTCCAAAATGTTTGTTGAGAATGGCAGAAAACTGTCTACAATGAACAAACTTGATCAATTTCAACACAAGTTTCTATTATTGGTATTGAAAAAGACATGAGCACCTCGTCCTCTTAGTCACAGGCTTTCTGTAGTTAATACACATTTGTCAAAAATAATGTGCTGGTTTATAATGGGGCTCCAGACCACCTATACTCCTATACACCTATACTATTTTCTTCTGTTATAAATACCAATAGAATTAAGGTTACTGTCAAAGAAAATCAGAGTCTAGAATAAATGAATTAGTATTGCTATTACCAGTCATACTCAGTTGCTATGTCCACATCTGGTATCACTTTCCAATAAAGATTCTTTACCCAATACTAGATTTCACATTAAATGTCTCTATTGTGAGGTCGGAGTGATAGTACAGTGGGTAGGGCTCTTGCCTTGCATGCAAATGCCCCAGTTTGATTCCCCAACATCCCATATGGTCCCATGAGCACCACCCAGAGTAAATCCTGAGCAAAGAACCAGTAGTAATCTCCTAGCATTGCTGGGTGTGACCCAAAATGCAAAAAAGAAAAAAATCTTTGTTTAAGATATAATCCTTCAGTAATTCTGCAAGGTGAATATCAGTATTTACCCCTACCATAAAGTAAAATGTGGAGGAGGGAAGGATGGAAGGAATCAAGGAAGGATGGAAGAAAAGTAGGAAAAGACAAACGCAAAAAACAGATCTGACCATTTTACCCATATTTATTTAGAAATGGACATATTCTGTGTAATTTTCTGCTAAGCAGACACTTAAGACACTTAAAATGTCCAGGTTTTTGAATTCTAACAACTAGCTTGAGGATGCCACAGTTTGGTGTCACTTCAGAGTCGGAATTCTAACGACCATCTAGCCTTTACAGGATGATCCTTATATATGAACAGAAAACGGAAAACTGCCAAACAATGAGAAAACATAAGCATAGCTTTAATCCCTAAATATGGGGTCACTGGGAGGTTTATAGTGCTGAACGAAGACACTGGCTCTGTTAGATTGAGACATTATTGAACTCTTTGGAGTGTATATGGTAGAAATGCCTATTTAGAGGGAAGTGGAGCTATTTCATTTACTCTTTGTTCCTTTTGATGATTAACTTGTCCCCATCTTCTCATTCTCATTGTAAGAGATAATTTCCCCCTCTCTGCTGCCACATAAAGATCTGTGCACGTGTTGTTTAGAAATCTTCAAAGTTTGTGCATAATCATAGTCCCGTACATTCATATATGCCTTCTGTATAATTATACTGACTTTGTGAGAATTCAAACTGATACCAGGAATAGAAGAAAATCCTATGTACAAAGATAAATTTTCCATGCATTCATATTACAGTTTTAATGAGTCTGAAATAAGAAGTTTCAGCAGTCAAAAAATTCCCAACATGGTCAAACCTAGTATACTTCAACCAGTAGCAGAAAAAAAATAAAGCTTTTTTTTCCATGCAAGGGTGTATTGTTCAATTAAAATATTGCTTGTGTGATGCTGCAACACGTTCTAAATAATAACTGTTCAGTAAAGGATAAATCATAAGGATGAATGTTCAATATGTTGAACATTTGGCCAATAAATATTTACTCTTCTGGCGTTATATGAAAGTAATATTTCTAATGAGTGAAACCTGCCTATTCTTAAGAGACAAGTGAAGTAGAACTCTGAAGAGATCTAACTATTCGATTAGAAAGGCATTTCCACTGACTTTCAGTAGAGTAATCTCATTCATGACAAAGGATTTAGCACCATCAACAATGCTGATGTTGATGTCAAGATAGCTCAAAGTTACTAAGGAAAAAAGTTGGAGGGAAGATCCTGTAAGGAGAACACTCCTGCATCAGACAAGTGATATAGCCTCCACTGTGTGCCTGCCAAGTACCCAGAGAGTTTCTCATTTAGAGGGGAGCCAATACATTGATTTTTTCTAACTCTGGTTTCTCATTAACTTCACCAATCAAACAAAGTCAAGCTTTAACAGTGATTTCATTGACCCAATCCTCTTTTGTCACCATTATCTGGCAAAAACTGTGCTAGACATTCTGAATGATTGACAAGAAAAATAGAAAAGAAGTTATGATCCCTGACATCCAGAAAAACAGGGGTGGAACACAACGGTTTGTGATCACTGAAATTCATGTTCAAAGAGCAGTTCTATCACTAACACTTACTAGTCCAAGACAGCTCATTCATTTTTCATCGCTCTTCAGGTAAGGAAAATCACGCCCATCTCAAAGGATTGTTGTGAAAATTAAGTGAAATCATCACTTTAATGTATGTAGTTTCATGACTGACACATTATGTGATCCATGTATCTAGTTCCGTGACTAGATCCATGGCAATATATCTAGTTCCATGACTGGCACATTATGAAAACTCAATGAATAAAATTATTGACTTAAGTATAAGCTAATAATACTCTCTATGAGACTAGAATAATATATGCGTGTTTATGTAAAAGTTTAAATACTAAGAATCAAAAATGTCATCATCAGTCTGAGAATTATGAAGATAATTAACTTCTGAGCCAACTCTCAGCCAGCCCTTATGTAAAAGGACTTACAGGCTATACTGTGCTGGACCAATGAGATTTCTTCACATTGGCAAGGTCAGTGACCTTCAAGTTTATTTATTTTCTCTCTTTCTATATATTACACTTTAAAAATCAGCTTCCTGGGGCCAGAGAGATAGGCCAGGTAGGGCATTTGCCTTGCAGGCGGCTGGCCCATGCCTGCCCAGTTCAATCCCTGGCATCCCATATGGTCCCCCCGAGCACTGCCAGGAGTTATTCCTGAGTGCAGAGCCAGGAGAAACCCCTAAGCATAGCCGGGTGTGACCCAAAAAGCAAAAAAAAAAATCAGCTTCCTTTGTTTATGATTGATGTCATCTTGACAAACAATGATTGAGAATATTAATTTGCTGTTTTGGTAAAAAGTTATTATTTTGAGAACATAAATAGACGCAATTCTCAAGTTAATGTCTAACAACTCTCTAATAGCAATTAGCATTTTTGAAAATGTTGTACTTATGTATATTTGTAATGCATAATTTTTATTCAGTGACATTTGGCATGTAAACATGGAAATAAGAACATCAGAGTAATCATAGTGGCAAAGATTACAGAGAAGTCATCTCATGAAGAAAGATTTCATACACTGCCCTGCTTTTGTTCTCTTTCAAAGCTGATAGAATCTTCTGAGGGCATCTATTTCAAATTTATTTTATTCTATGATAGTTATCTATTATAGACCTCATTCCCATGACCTGATGGAATGGTTTGAGGCTCTTTATGTTCCTGGAGCAAGCAGGTGCCTTTGGGCTCTACTGGCATGAGACAGGACATATGGAAGACATTACTGGTGCCCGCTCGAGCAAATCGATGATAAACAGGAAGACAGTGATACAGTGATAGTGATGACAGTTATCTATAGAATCACTTATATATATGTATATATATATAATTTTTCAATTATATATACATACATATAATCACAAGAAAATGCAAAGTTCAAAATATAATATAGAGGTCAGAGAGATAGCACAGTAAGTATAGTACTTGCCTTGCATTTGGCCAACCCTAATTCCATCTCTTCACTACAGTCCCCTGATCTCTGTCAGTAGTAATCCACTCAGCACAGATTCTGGAGTGAGCCCTGAACACAGCAGAGTGTGTCCACCCCTAAGAACTCTAAGTAGTTTAAAAATAATAATATAATATAATATAATATAGCAGTCTTCATTCAGTTAAACCCAATGGAATGAGTCTTTGCTAACAGTACATTTATGTCTGTTTCTCATAATCAACTATCACTAACAAAACTCTTAGAACCACAGGTAACAAACGGTCACAGACTTTCAGTCCGTAATTGTTTTGATACCCATTTTCTAACCCTCAGATACAAAACCTGACCTTGTAGTATGGTATCATTTTATGAATTGCTGATTGAAAGAGCAAGTAAAAACACCTTGGTTTTGAAGTTCCTATTCTGTAAAACTTATGTAAGAAATTTTGCCTTCAATACTTTGAATGGATACGGTGGGGTAGAGGCTGAATATGTAGATCAAGTGTAGAGCACGTGCCTTATATATAAAAGGTCCTACCTTTGATTCCCATAATTACATACCCAAATGGGTCTACCCCTAGTGCTTGCTACCCCAGGTAACATACTCAACAACAATAAAAAAATAATATAAATATTATTAATGAACAACACTCAATATCCATAAATTCCTGATAAGGGTATGTTAATTTTCATGGCAATTAATAACTTGACAAAAAGATCAACACTGGAAAAACTGGTTTCAAACTCAGATTTCCTCAACTAGGGAACTCACGGATTTCTTTCCTTTACTTCACTCAGTTACCTTAGTATCAAACCAATGTGTCTGCCACCTTCTCTCATCATTGTCTGCTTCAAAAAAATTTGTTTCTCCTGAGTGCAGAGCCAGGAGTAACCCCAGAGCATTGCCAGTGCGACCCAAAAACCAAAAGAAAAAAATCACAAAGAAGCTCAGTAGAGGTTAAAAAAAAAAGTTTGTTTTACTGCTGAGAGAAAAGAACACTTAAAGGGAAACCCAGTGCCCAGGAAAGAGTTAAACTATTGGCAGAGTTTTCTGTTAAGTGTTTTACATTCGGGTGTGCAATAGAATCCTTAATTTTTCTTTTTGCTTCTCTCACATTTTTATAAACTGTTACACACTAATTCTTTTTTTTATTTATTTATTTATTTATTTTAATTAAATATATAAATAAATAGAGACTCACAGACATGGGGCAGAGCTGCTACTGGCTCTCCCTCTGCCCAGCAGCTCATGAGGCACCCTGGAGGGATGGCAAGTTCTAGCCCTGGCCTGCCACCCCAGCAGAGCCTCGCAACAAGCCAGACGACCCCCCCACTCCATGAGGGCCGCCATTTTCCACATCCTGACTTCCCCCTCTTCAGAACTCCACCCAGCAGACCAGCCTATCACAGCCAGGCTTGGTTCATCAATAAATGCTGGATTTAGAGATAACTACAAGAGTATGCCACCCATACAGCAGAGCCTGGCAAGCTACCTGTGTTGTATTTGATATGCCAAATACCAGTAACAATTATAGACCACATTTCCATGACCTGAACTGGAATGGTTTGAGGCTCGTTATGTTCCTGAAGCAAGCAGGTTCCCTTGGGCTCTACTTGCATGAGACAAGACATATGGTGATGTTACTGGTGCCCGCTTGAGCAAATCGATGATGAACGGGAAGACAGTGATACAGTGATACAGTGGGTTAAGCATCACAAGGATAGCTGAGGCATTTTCTGCCATCATTGCTTTCCAAAGGTAGATACACTTAATGAAGCACATATAATCTTATGATACTAGAAGGTATTACTGTTTCTATACAATATCCTCCCCTCAAAATTGTAAAATAAATGAAAATATAAATACAGTTCAATTTATGTCACATTTGTTTATATCTGTTTTCCTAAGAATAGAGTTTTTTCTGATGAAAATGGCAAATTTTCAAATGCTCAAATTTTAAGATGAATTCATACATTTTGACTGATGCAATCTTATTTTGTACATACATTTCAGTGAACTCTTTATTTATCATTTAGGTAATCAGACAATTTCACAAGATGAGAAGAATATACTGAAAGAAAACTAGAGGCAGTTTTTAATATTGCTTCCAAGCTGAATCTCAGTAAAGATAGTTTTTTTTTGATAGTTGAACTAGCAGTTTTGTTGAATCTTTATCTAAATAGAAATTTAATAGTGCTTATTTCATGCTCATATGGTCAGGTTTTTGGTCCAATTTGTTTGTAATGAGGTAGAGTAACTGATATGCTAATCACTGTTAGTTAATTAAAAGTGGAGTTTTCATTTAGTTACAAAACGCATTAGGGTGCTGGAGCATATCTCATGCTAGATGACCTGATTCACATATTTGAACTCCAAAAATGAAGAGGAGGAGGTAGTTGAAACTCTATTTGATATGTTGCCAGTAGTCTCTAAGTTCCTTCTAGAAACAAATTTGGACTGATGATTAGAAAGCCACCATCTATTTCTCATTCTACTGCTGTTTTGCTCTGATGCTTGAGTTTGAGTTTTTAAGTTTGAAAAGATTAAATTTTCCAAAGGCAAAGAGTTTCACATAGGATTGAATGATGCCTTGAATACTTCTTGCTTGTGAGTCTGTGGCCAAGATTCAAAAATAATTTAGAGGTAGACTTTGCTCAGTTACTTCTGAGCTCCCTAATCTTGGGAAGCCATTTCTCTGATTTTCAGGAAGTATACAGTATGGAAACATTTTTGACTGGCATAACACTGGTGCCCCAGTCCCTAATTTTGAATCTGATAAATACAAAGAGGAACACTCAGTAGTTATGTTCAGAGGAGGACCAACAGGAAAAAGACCAAGACATGTGAGACTAGAGAGATAGTACAGCAGTAGGGTACTTGCCTTGTGGGAAACCAAACTGGATTGATGCTAGCACACTATATGGTCCCCAAGACCCACTAGAAGTGATCCTTGAGCACAGAGCCTGGAATCAACTTTGAGCACTGCTGGGTGTGGCCCCCAAGCAAAAGACCGAACAACAGGAAATGTGTGTCTGAAGGGTAGCAAGGCCATAATTCTAGCGTTTATAGATGTTAACAATAATAAAAGATTTATAAGAAATTTCTTGTCAATTTGAAGGAAACAAAATCTGTAAATTGAGGCATTGACCCAGCGTTTGCACAGATAGCTACTCTTTGGGAGCATTTTCCAAAGATTTTCCAAGGAATTTGTTAACAAGTGTTGATTAAATATGTATATTATAGATGATAAGAATTGTTTTGGGGGAGAGAGTGGTATTTGGGTCAATTAAACTAAGCCATCTCCAGAAAGTAGGGCCTACATAAATCTATTTAAAATATTAGAAATTTAAATATATATTTAAGAATCTGTATAAAATATTAGTTTACACAATGAAGTATTAGGGCTATATTTCACAATTTTATCTCCCTGCCCTTTTGCTCCCTTTCATCTTTCAATCTTATTGTAGGAGGGGTATTTTGTGGGGAAGATAAAGGCTTGGGTATCACTCAGACCCAATATTCTATTGGTACAATTTTTGGAAGCAGTTGAAGGATGAAAGTGGTTAAAGGCTCATGTTCTAGAAAGCTGATTTTAATTTCTCACCTGACTCAATCTTGCCACTTAACACAACTAACCACTGGGTGACTGGGTGGGGAAGAGGATTCCTTCTCCGAAGTTTTTAAGAACACTGTGCAGGTAAATAGTGAAGCAATGAAATCCGTACAATGGTAATTGTATGACAGATTTCAGGCACACTCATAAAATACCACCTTCCTGTATTTGAACTACAAAATAGAAGAAATTGTGCATCTTTCCCCCTTTTCCACTTGAAATCCATTTGTCGTGAAACACCAAAAAGAAAAATTCCCATATGTGACCTGTTGGGGAAGCAATTTATTGTTGTTGAGTTCGTCCTTCTGGAAGCAGAAATAGAGGAAAGTGAAATGAATGTAAAGGGTAGTTTGACGCCAAAAACGAAATGCAATTGGGAAGGTAGACTGGATACACATTCTGAGGTCAATACTATTAGAAGTTAACTCCCCTTCCACCTGCCATCATGGTTGATATGGGCTTGAGTAAAGCATCTGCCAGTCATTATAAAAGTTCAAAGTAGTTGGACTCATCGTTGAAACAAAGCAATGAGAATGGGTCTTTTCCTGCAGGGGGCAGGATTAAAACGAGAACTGTTTTCACAGACAATCCATTTCTAAATCATGGTAATAAAATGGCCAACGTGACAGAAGCTCAGTGACAAGCTCGACTGTATCCAGGCAACGAAAATGTCTTAACTCAGACAAAAAGAAAGGTGGGCTGGGGTTCCAGGATCGGAAGTGAGATCCTACTCTCTGGTTCTCTTTTTCCATGAGAGAAGGTTGTGGGTTGATGGCTAAAGGAATTGTATAGAACCTGGTTTGCTGCAATCCACTTTATTTGCACGTCAAAATTAATGGGAATGAGTAATTTAGGTGTTTCACAACTCTGCTCACATTCCAGCAACTGATAAATGGGAAACTCCTAGGTCTATTATACCAACATCGAATTTTGATCCACACCTTACTGTGAGAGATTCAGCTGATTAGCAGGAGCTGGAAAGAGAAAGAGGAGCATATGGCAGACATCCAGGTATTTTCCTCTCAGCTGTTTACATGTGTAATTGTAAATTGGCAATGACTATGATATTATTGAGAAGTTCTAATAAGTGTCATTACAGCAACTATCATGTGCCATAATGTTAGAAAAGAGCACTTAGGTCTCTCAAAGCAGAGTTAAACAATTCCTTAGGGATTTTGCTAAATAACTTATCCTTCTGATAACCAAGTTGTGATGACTTAGCAAATATTCAAAAGGAAAAGAAATTCTATTTAAATGGCAATGGAATTTTATCTAAATTTTACCTTTGTTCCTGTTTTAAGCACTAATGCATAAGGAAAATTTGGCAGGTCTCATTAAATGACCTCCTTTCATAAATACCAAGAGCCATGGATTGCTAAACATAAATATAAATAAATTAACATCTGTGTGTGTACAAATTCACATATGTTAAATAAAACTCAACTTTACCATCTGTCGAAAGAGAATAATAATCTTTACCCAGCGCAAGGGCTAAGGATCAAAGTATGAGGAGCAAAGTACTACATTTAGGGAAACTCTATGCTATAGTTAATATTAATAGCACTATGAATGATGCTGCAGATGTTCCCAAATATCTCTTTCCTTCTCCTTTCAATCAAAGAATTTTAAAGGGAGGATAATTAACACATTCTTATATTTACTTAAAGTTTACAGTGTTATGTGTTGGTATGCATAGATTCTGTGAAATGATTTTCATGATCAAGATAATTAACACATCAATCACCTCCAGAGTTGATTCTTTGGCTATGTGAGAACTCTTAGATGTTCTGAATATCTCTTTCATGCTTTCCTTTGTAAGTGGCAGCACCAAAATTTACTTGGTAGCAACCTTGTCCTCAATTTGTTACTATGTACAGGTCTCTGTGATAGGTAGAATTTAAATACCTAGAGGTAGCCTCCAGGGAATAAATGAATACAGTTGGTTATCTTGACTGGGGAAGAATTCCAAATTTCCTTGCAATTCCATTATTGGCACTCCTGTGTGTGTAGTCTGTTATCCCTTTAGGGGCTCATTTGTGTGACATGGCCAACATTTTCCTCCCTGGGAACTTTGATATCACAACTATATGTGAATTATTTACTCCCTTCTTCCTACTACCCTCAGACTTGTTTGATTTTCTAAATTAAGTTGCTTCACCATGAAGCCTTCTCTTGGAAATATTTTGCGGAGTAACACAGCCTCAAGAAATAAATGGAAGTATTTAGAGCCTGAATGGAGGCTGGATTCAAGAACGCTTTCCTGGTCTGCCCATATTTCATGTATATGACTTAGTTTCTAGTAGCAGAAATGCAGTCCAGGTAAAAGTGTAATAATACAGGAGACGGCTTGATGGTGAAAGATCATTAGTTGGATAAAAAATCTATGTTGATTAAAATATTAATAATTCACATTGCAGTAAGATCCAGAATTGATTGAGGCTTTGGACTAGGTGCTACACTAAGAGTTTGAATGCATAATCCCCTCATTCAGGGCATATGACATCAAGCTGGTCACTACCGGTTTTCCATTTTACATATAGAAACTGAGCAATGTTTTATAAGTTACATAAGGCTATGCAGATACATTTATGGACCGGTGCTTGTGAATACATGTCTGACCCTGAAGATGATAAGCTTAATCACTCTACTATAAGGCTCACATGGCAATCTAAACTTGCTCCCAAAGAAGAAAAAATTCAGTATAAGGGCTAAGATAAAATCAAGTTGATGTGATGATTTGTTACAGCAAATGTGATATTTTAAATGCATATCAAGTACATCAAGTGTGCCTTCTGAGATAGAAAAAAAATGTGTTCTCTGCTCTCAATCTTTTCCCTCCATGTCTCAAGACACACACACACACACACACACACACACACACACACACACACACACACACAGCACCTCACCCCCCAGCTCCCCCACAACACCATTTCCCTACTTCCCTTTCCAAAACTCAAAGTTGTGAAGTGGCATACTCAAGGACTAATAAAGGCCAATAACTCCCATTTGGGTAGGTTTAGTTCCAAAAATATCATATTCAGTTACTGTTTCATGCCCACACCCAGGGCAAAGCCAGAACTGGCTTAGAATGAGACAGCTATCCAAATAAAAGTTTCCAGTGGAGATGCCAAAGTCAACCTTTTCTAAACCTTAACTTTTTAAAGGAATGTAGAGACTCAGCTTCCTTCATCACCTGCCTGCCAACACTCTACTCTTTGGATTCAGGCTTAGTTATAATTGGCAATTTACCTAGTCTCAAGTAGATGTTGACCAAAAATTAATAATAAATACTTTCCAAGCTCAAGCCTAGAAACCCCTGTAGAAAAAACACAAACAATTGTATTCAACAGACATAGATGTGTCTTAAATTAGCTAACTGCTTTCCCTGGGTGCTTTGCCAGATATTTGGCTTTCTCCATTTCCTAGAAATTGGAAGCTGAAAGTATTTCCATAAGTGGGTGATATTTCCCTAAGTAGGCCTCACAATGGGCCCTGTACCAATTAGGGGAGGTTATAGTAACCTCAAGTGAAATTGGGAGTTACTTTCTCTTATTCACCAAGAAAATAGACTTTCCAGGATTGTTGAGCAAACTTTTTTCTGAAAAGGGGTAGCATTATCAAATTAATTCAGGTCGCTCTTCATAAAACTAAGTTAATAAATACAGCTAGTGATCTCCTGATCAAGCATTGGTCACACACAACATGAAGATGACACTAAGAATAGCTCACACACTTGACCCACGTGATGGAAATCCTAAGCAACTGTATTCCTGTGTTTGCGAGGTCTCCTTGGCAGAACCGGCGTGTCTTCTCTGCTTTCTCATTGCCCTCACATGTAAGGTCATTCAAAACACAGTTCCCACAGGAACTTGTCCAGATGCTACCCTTGATTACAACCAAATACCCATCCCCGGAGGCTGATCACTTGCCTATTTGTTGCCAGATCTGATCCTTTCTCTTTATTTATTCTGTGCGGATACCAACAAATTACAGTAACTTAGCTAAATTTGTGTTCTGTTTAAGCACTGGGATGGAACACTGGTAGATCATTGGAGGATCAGATTACAGAAGAGACTGGTCTATTTTTCTCCTTCTTCCACACTTTGAGGCTGTGATGGTTGTGTGCCTGAGGGCTGGGGGTTAGGGTACTGAAAAGACAAGAAAAGTAATTATCTTTCTAAGACCAGGATTCATTTAGTGGTAGAAAGATGATTTCCATATTACGGTACAGTTAAGACTATTATGTATATAAAAACCTGACTTTTATACAGTTTAATAAAAAAGGACATTTAAACCTCAGTACCTTTTGTGGATGTCACATATCTGTGATAAGTGTGAACACAACAATAAAAGACTAGTTTGTCTTAGTCAAAATCCCACAGTTCTGCCACCATTCTAGGCACAAACCTTTTGTTTATAATCACATATTTCAGATTCTTCGGTTTTGAAATAAATAGTTTGTGAATATGTCTTCTCTTTGAGTTCTCAAGTTCTTTAGGAAAAGCAAGTTGGGATTAGAAGCATAGAAAACTAAGTTTAGGAGTTGAAGTATTTTAAATAAGTTGTAATGCTTCTCCAGAGCATCTCCCCAAATCATCTTAGGAAAGCACCATATAAGATCAACTATCACTAATAACTATATTCTGGTATGCACACTTATGTACATTATTTGACAAATGCATGGTGCTTCAACTCAAAGACTCTGCTCTGAAATTATATAGAATAACCTAGAAAAAAACTTTGGGATGTGCATATAACATAATAATTTTCACTTACAAGTAACTGTTCTGGGGGGCAGGAGACATAGTCCATACCTGCCAGAAATGCACGTAATTGTGGCTCCACCCCTGCACAGTATGTTTCCCTGAGTACCACTGGGTGTAGACCTGGAGGCCTCTATGCACTGCCAAGATGATCCTGGGATTTCACAGCACTACAAGCCTCAAGCAGCACCATATTTTCAGGCCCTTGTTGGTTGAGTATCAACAGGAGTGGTCCCCAGATTCCCTGAGTACCATATTGGAGGGACGCAACATTTTTCTGTTGGAGAGAGAGAGCGGCTAAGGCACTTGTACACAAGACCCTGATTTTATTCTTAACACTACAATGGCTCCCTGAACACCAACGGGAGTGATCTCTGAGAACAGAGCCAGAATTGAGCATTTTTGAGTGTGTCCCAATATCCCAATACCACAAATGTTCTGTTGGCTTTAATTCTGGTAAAGAAATGAATCAGTTGTATCACTTGTATCACTTGTCTTCCCGTTGTTCATCCATTTGCTCGAGCGGAGCACCAGTAACATCTCCATATGTCCTGTCACATGCTAGGGTAGTCCAAGGGCATCTGTTTTCACCAGGAACAGAAAGAGCCTCAAACCATTCGTTCAGGTCATGGAAATGAGGCGTATAATTGTTGTTTATTTTTGGCATATCAAATAGAACACGGGTATATTGCCAGGCTCTGCCATGTGGGTGGTATGCTCTCGATACTAGGCTCTCAGTTCATGCATTTACAGATGAACCATGCAGCCACTTTCGGCCCAGCAACAGGGAGTGATCAGCTTATCTCTTGTGTGGAGCTCTGATGAGCTATGGAGTCCAGATGTTGAAAATGGCAGCCCTCATGGTTAGGCAGTTGCTCTGGCTTCTTGCAATACTCTATTGGGATGGCCAGCCAGGACTAGAAGTCACCTTCCCTCCCGAATGCCTCATCATCAGCTGAGCACAGGGAGAGCTGGTGGCAGTTCTGCCCGTGTATCTATGTCTCTAGTTCTAGCATACCTGGGTTTGAAATAGGCTTCGCTGTAGGGTGGGATTCTGAGGAGCAGGACTTAATATCTGCTTTTCTCTTGGGTGGAGCTCTGATGAGCTGTGGAGTCTGGATGTTGGAAAATGGTGGCCCTCATGGTTTTGGATGCCTGTGACTTCTTGCAAGACTCTATTGGAATGGCAGGATGATTTTTTTCTATGTTCCTAAAATTATTATTCTGATTTAGGGCCAGAGCAATAGCACAGCAGGTTAGGCGCTTGCCTTGCACTCGGCTGACCAAGGTTCGATTCCCCAGCATCCCATATGGTCCCCTGAGCACCTCCAGGAGTAACCTGAATGCAGAGCCAGGAGTAACCCCTGATCATTGCTGGGTGTGACCCCAAAATTAAAAAAAAACAAAAATATGAATATAATAAAAAAATGATGACATAAAAAGTATAATTTTTAATTGGTACATCTCAAAAAGTGTACACCAATAATAAAAATTAGTTTGATTTTAAAATGACTTTTATTTTAAGAAAGTAACTAAGCTATTAATAGGTGTAAAGATACAATGAAGAAAAAAATTTTGAGAACTCTGAAAGTTTTATATATCCACAGTGAAATAAAAATGAGAATATTGTAAAGGGGCTCGGTGCAGCCCATCCTACCAAATCTGACTACATACCATTTTGCAACCCAATCTCTACTTATTCTTGGTGGCCATTTATATATTAGTAGTTAAGCCCTGGCTTTTCTTTCTCTTTCTTTGCAGAAATATCCACATTGTCTAGGATCACCAGACTCTGAACATCTTCAGACATATAAATAGCAATTGCTTCTTCTGCTGGTGAGTGGAATTTAATCAGACTATCACACTAAACCCAAGTCACACAAAGGGTAAGATGTGATGTGCCTTCCAAACCTTTATGCAACTGTTCCCATCACTCAGACTTAGGATAATAGGCGGTTATTTTTACTTCATGTGGGTTTTTCACAAAAAGTTTGAAAGGCTTAGGATTAGTGCTGATTTGATTATCTATGGTTTTCCACCCTGAGTTCAAGATATCTGAGAAAATTATCAACATGTCTGTTCCAAATGACTCCAGCTTCATTTTCTCTTTGTAGAAATAACACTGTTGGCATTGCAGTTTTGTGTCCTGTTGCCTCTGTCTCTATTCTCAGATACAAATATTATCAGAATGAATGGTTTTATGTTATTAATTCAATATGTATTAAGCATGCCAATTCTAGTGCTAGGTATCAAGAGGATAATAGGAACAAGTGATAGACATACCATTCTGACACTTGCAAAGCAGAAAAGGATAACAATTTGAAGTAGAAATTGTGAAAATGATCTTCATAGCTAATAAAGCATGATTCCACACTTTTTTATTATATAGTATCAGTTTAGTCTTAGTTATTACTATATTTTTGAGTAGGGACACACCAGTAATTACATTAATAAGCTCAATATATGAACTTATTGCTTATTTTATTAAAATTTTAAGTTGTATTTTAAAATATAGGCTAATACCCAATATTCATGAATAATTTAATAAATCATCACAAAGTCTTAAACATTTAATACTTCTGTCCATATCAATATGGAACATAACTAGTACCGAGAAGAAAACTTCCCTAAATTATTTCTATTCTAGAAAGACACCTATATTCTGTTTTGAACACTATACATCAGAACTGAAGATTTGGGGAGTAGAACACACCTAAGATGCTTGAGGTTTGGTGGTTGAGATCAACCCCTAGTGGCCTAGGAGATCAGTTGCATGTCAAGGAGAAAGAAATAATTACAAGTACATGTCATAAAAAGGATTATAAGATAATTAGAGTGGTGATGATGATGAGGTTGAAATGGAGGACGGAGAGGAATATCATGGCACAGCAACAGAAGTAGAGCAAGAGAATTCTTCTCTTCTCTCTAAGAAATCTGTTAAACGTGGACATATCACCTTAACAAATTGGGAGGTCAGATAAGTTTTCATTTAGTCCAAGAGCCTAATAAACAATGAATATATCTTTGTCAAATAAAGACAAGTTAGGCAAAACAATAATTTGAAAAGTACTATTTACATAAAAAAAGGAGATAGAAAACTTTCACAAAAGAAATAAAGGAATAAGTAGTGTCACCTGGATTCTTAAATGTATGCCCAATTCTATCTTCTAAGTCCCTGAGAACCCTTCAATCTCTTAATTATTATGGAAGAAAAGAAGGAAAAAGAAGAAGGAAGGAAATGAAGGAAGGGGAAATCATATGAACAGAAGGGAGGAATTTAAAGAGAGCTACTAAATAGCCTCGGTCCATAGAGTAAGAAAAAACAGTTTAAGAATTCAGAACACTAGCACCCAAAACATCAATTGCGGACAGCCACAGTTTTGAGAAATGAAGTCAGCCCTCCAGATTCTACAGATAATATAGCAACTTAAACACAATGTTTTATTGGTTCCTAAAGAGGGGTGTGTGTAACAGTGCTTATTATAATATTCCTTATTTTTTCAACATTATCTCATGAACTATGATATCTGAATATACAGAGAGAACTGTATTTACAGCAAAGATCACCAGAAACCAGAGAAAATCAAACTAATGTAGGCCGTTATTTATATCTGAGTTGAAATATCCTAAATTCCAAAATTTGAGTCAGAACATTACCAGTTGTGTAAGATTCTGTCATTTTCACTCTCTTATTTTTCTCTTAATTTCCCCAGAATCAAAAGTCAAATAAGAAACAAGCTTCTGACAGATAATCCAAATAAATAAGGTGATTGGAGAATAGCATCTTTTGTTGTCTGTCAGGAAATAGAACTCAAGAAAGAGTGTGAAAATTGGCCTTTGGAAACTCATTTCTCTCTGTGGAACTCAACTTTATTTTTTCATATTTAGTCTAACATTGATGAAAGGCCATATCTTGCAAGGAGACCTTAGATTTCCTTCCTTTCTAAAAATAGAAAAGATGAACTCTTGGTATTATAAATTCTTTTCAAGGTGGGCTTGAAGAACTGTAATAATTTTATGTCTATCGTAATAAATCACAAAAGATCCAGATAGAATCCACTCTAAACATGTTTCAGAGTCTGGTGATATTTTAGAGATTTAATATCCAAATGTGAAAGCAAACTGCTTCATGATGTCAAAAATTGTCTAACATTCATATACAATATAACAGAACTTTTCTTCCTGTCATTATATTGCATATTAAAAAATCACAATTGGTCCTGGAGAGCCAGTACAGCCTTGCACACAGCCAACTCAGCTTTGAATCCCACCACCTCATATGTTCTCCAAGCCTTCAAGGAGTAGTTCCTGAGAACCATCATTTGGGTCCTCAATGTAAAGTTGTATTGCTAAACAAAATGATAGAAACCTTAATATTTTGCATGTCTGTTATATGTTATTGCTTCTCAAAGGAACATTATGTTAGTGTCCCTTACTCTATCTAGAGTCCCAGAGTCCTAGAATAGGATTGTTTTCTACCCTATATGAAGGGTAACTAATCAAATTCATAATTTTAACATTATGAATTCAACTTTGAGCTATTCAAAGATGACTAAAACTTTAACTTAGAATCACAATCATCTTTAAATCCAGCAAAGCTCTGGTTTTTGCCAATAACCTGACTTAAAACTGTAATCAAGATACATCTCACTATATCCCTCCATGTTATAACTTGTTTTATGTGTTCATATATGGACTTGATCACTTGATCACTTGACATCCTGTTATTCATC